>OX463860.1:28105851-28705851 GCA_949825065.1 Odontocerum albicorne
TATATGTATATATGTATATATGTATATATGTATATATGTATATATGTATATATGTATATATGTATATATGTATATATGTATATATGTATATATGTATATATGTATATATGTATATATGTATATATGTATATATGTATATATGTATATATGTATATATGTATATATGTATATATGTATATATGTATATATGTATATATGTATATATGTATATATGTATATATGTATATATGTATATATGTATATATGTATATATGTATATATGTATATATGTATATATGTATATATGTATATATGTATATATGTATATATGTATATATGTATATATGTATATATGTATATATGTATATATGTATATATGTATATATGTATATATGTATATATGTATATATGTATATATGTATATATGTATATATGTATATATGTATATATGTATATATGTATATATGTATATATGTATATATGTATATATGTATATATGTATATATGTATATATGTATATATGTATATATGTATATATGTATATATGTATATATGTATATATGTATATATGTATATATGTATATATGTATATATGTATATATGTATATATGTATATATGTATATATGTATATATGTATATATGTATATATGTATATATGTATATATGTATATATGTATATATGTATATATGTATATATGTATATATGTATATATGTATATATGTATATATGTATATATGTATATATGTATATATGTATATATGTATATATGTATATATGTATATATGTATATATGTATATATGTATATATGTATATATGTATATATGTATATATGTATATATGTATATATGTATATATGTATATATGTATATATGTATATATGTCATATATGTATATATGTATATATGTTATATGTATATATGTATATATGTATATATGTATATATGTATATATGTATATATGTATATATGTATATATGTATATATGTATATATGTATATATGTATATATGTATATATGTATATATGTATATATGTATATATGTATATATGTATATATGTATATATGTATATATGTATATATGTATATATGTATATATGTATATATGTATATATGTATATATGTATATATGTATATATGTATATATGTATATATGTATATATGTATATATGTATATATGTATATATGTATATATGTATATATGTATATATGTATATATGTATATATGTATATATGTATATATGTATATATGTATATATGTATATATGTATATATGTATATATGTATATATGTATATATGTATATATGTATATATGTATATATGTATATATGTATATATGTATATATATATATATATATATATATATATATATATATATATATATATATATATATTTATTGCCTTATTGACTTTGTTTCCTATCACTACTTGCCTTTCAATATCCCTCTTAACTCTTTAGCATCCAAGAAAATATAATACTACCCAAATAGCAGAATTCCTCAACTTGCTGCAATTCCTAATTCCTCAACTTGTTCCCCTGATGATGAGATAAAAGCCTTGAAACCGGTAGGGTTATACCGTTACAAAAAAAGTAGAATAAACAGTGTTTGATAAAACAAATTACCGTCTTGTTTGTGCTCCCTGATGATGAAGTGTAAGCCTTGAAACCGGTAGGGTTATACCGTTACAAAAAAGTGGAATAAACAGTGTTTGATTAAACAAATTACACAGTCTTGTTTATGCTCCCTGATGATGAGGTAAAAGCCTTGAAACCGGTAGGGTTATACTGTTACAAAAAAGTGTAATAAACAGTGTTTGATGAAACAGATTACTATGTATTTAAACCTCCGCAATATTAATGCCTTAACTATACATAAAATATCTCATTATTCACGCATGTATTGCATTTATCTTTCCTTTCACACTTTTCCATCACCATTGCTGTATATTTTGTAACGTTCATTCTCAGATCTTTGTTACAACAGTGTCTTTAAAAATATTTATTTGGAATTTACAATGTATTATACATATATCATTCATTGAACTGTTGGCAGCCTTATGGTTGTCATTCATACTAAACGAGTGCGGAGTGCCCCAGGTGTGATTATTGGCTGAATCACTTTCCGGACTAGTTTTACTGTTTCACATCAGAGTTTATGTTTTTCTGTAGCTTATATGCTGCTTGTCATAATTTTTTATAGCGCTATTAAGCAACTCAAATAATAACGCTATGTATATTTTGTCTAAAGAAAGGCTGCTACAAATTGAATCTGCCTTTCGTCTTGGAACATGAATATCTGTGCCATCGGAACTTTAAGTTTAATCTGTCAAGACTTTGTGCTTGTTGAAGTGCAACAGTTCTGCTGTCAATCATACTCGATCACAAGGGA
This sequence comes from Odontocerum albicorne, assembly GCA_949825065.1. NCBI lineage: Eukaryota > Metazoa > Arthropoda > Insecta > Trichoptera > Odontoceridae > Odontocerum > Odontocerum albicorne. The sequence continues at coordinate 28,108,221 of OX463860.1, forward strand.
CAACCTATCACATTATATGTTCTAATTTCAACCTCACGACTGTGCACAGTTACAACAGGACCTAAACTCCCTAGTCTCCTGGATGGAGCAAAATCATCTTCTGTTCAACATTAATACATGTGTCTGTGTATCTTATAGAAGATCGTTTTCACCAATCCACCATCAGTATACTATACAGGGAGTGGCACTAAACAGAGTTTCTGAATTCAAGGATTTGGGTGTAACCTTCGATGTCGGACTCACGTTCGTTAACCATGTCTCACGTTTGATATCGGACTGTTACAAACTACTCGGTTTTATAATGAGAATATCAAGAGAATTTAACAGCACCGATATCCTCCGAAACGTATATAATTATCTAATTAGAACCAAATTAGAATATACATCTACGGTTTGGGCTCCTCATCAGCTCAAATATAAAAACAATATAGAACAAATACAAAAAAAATTCCTCAGATATCTATGGTACAGAACAAAGGGCGATTACCCAAAATATGCTCACCATGCCGAACTTCTCACGGTGTGTAACTATAGAAACCTCGAAACAAGAAGGCAAGAATCCGTTGCGATATTCCTAATAAAGGTTTTCCAAGGTTTCTTTAACTGTCCCGCGATTCTAGAAGCACTAAGTTTATATGTACCCAATAAAAATAGCCGTGCAAGGAATTACCCTCTGTTCTACATACCAACTTACAGGACGAATATCATGACTAAACACTCAGTCACGCGTGGTATAGAGATATTGAACCAACTGAATGACACGGTTGATATATTCTCGGTACCGTCTAGCAGCATGAGAAGAATCCTGGCTGATATTATTCCTAACGAATAAGCTAACGCTAGAAGCAGACCCTCTTTGTGTAACAGGAGAAATCCGTACAAAGTGGATAAAAAAAAAAACAACAGTTAAATTGAGAAATATTTAATTAATTACAAGCATTATGTTCAGCAATAACTTAATATTAGAGAGTTATTGAAGCGTGCCATATTTTGTAATGTTCTGCACTGTTGCTCTATTAGTTAACATATTTTATTTTCATTTTAGAATAACAGGTTAAAATCCCAGCAGACTGTTTTCACTTTCAGAACTATTTAGCTGTTTTTCTGGTTTATTTTCAAATATTTTACTATCGTTTATCCGGGGTGGCAGAATAAAAATCTGACCTGAATAACCTTTTATTCAAAGTACGATAACAAAAAAGTTTGTTTTTTCCCCTCAGTTCACTTTTGCCAAATGGTGCTCAATAGATTTCGCAACATTAGCTTGAAATGGGACATGTAAAATTGTTACCACATCTTGAAACTCACCTAAGAATATTAAAAACTCAAGTAAAGAATACACATAAAACTAGAGCACACTGCCCTGTGGCACGAAAATACTAAATGAGTAGAAAGAATAAAAATAGTCGATAATAAATCAATTGTAATTCACGTGTTATTTATAATGTGATGTGATGCGCCAGCTCCTTGCCTCAAAAATTATAACAAATCCTCGTAATTTATTCTGAAATGGCTAATCATTGTCACCGTGAAAACCATATTTTTCTATCGATGATGCCAAATTCTTACATATCAATAGTAACGGAAATAAATAGGATAGATTAAAAAGGCCCTAGAAATAAGTCAGTGCATTGAGGTGAACATCTAGCAAACGCATATATCCCAAGAATCTCTCCGCTGCTCGCCGAGGTTGTCCCATGCCTCCCCCAAACCCCAGTCCCAAACCCGAATGTTTACCGTTAGAAGCGTGTATCTCGGTACCAGTTCGAACAGAATTCAGTCTTGTTTGTGCTCCCCTGATGATGAGGTGAAAGCCTTGAAACCGGTAGGGTTATACCGTTACAAAAAGGGGAATAAACAGAGTTTGATAAAACAAATTACAAAGTTGATACTGAATCTAAATGCGCCCAAATAATAATTTGTGACATCATCGACCATTTTCGGTCGATTATGTTTTCGCAATTTTGCCAGTTTTATTATCTGTTACATATTATCAATTTTGCCAGTTTTATTATCTGATACATATTATCAATTTTGCCAGTTTTATTATCTGTTACATATTATCAATTTTGCCAGTTTAATTTTTTCTTGTATGTGTTATATTATGCAGTCGAATTTTTTTCATTTTCAATATTTCTAAATGTTATAAAAAAATTTGGAATGTTTTACCACGCCGGTTAATCTGCAGCCCTGTTATTGCATCCCCGGATAATTAACCCTTTGTACTCCTTAATTATTATTTTTTACCTACCACCAACTCCTTAATTAATTTATAAAATAGACAAAAAAAAAAAGTCTCATTAAAGTGTTGTATTGGAACAGAGTGTGTAATTATTATTATTTTTGTTTATATTAAGTAGTAAGGTAGTAAATAAATGAAAATGTATATACTCAACAAATTTATTTACCAGAATTATTTATAATTTTTCAAAGTATGGTACTTTTTTAAACATTCTCCCGGATGAAGGCCAGGCTTCCTATCTCAAGTATCACAATAGAATGTAGTTTATTTTCTCCCTCCTTTGACCTTCCGATTGGAACACACCGTACAGTCATTGTGTTGACATGGGTAAAAATATAATTACTCTTCCCATACGAACGCTGGACAGTATCGTCTGAGGACAATCGGACCAGTTTTTGTATCGTTTCACGAAAGTCTCCGATTAGACTCATCAATAATTTGTTTCTAAATTTTTTTATGTGATATTCTTTGCATATTTTCCTTCGTAGCATATTCATTGAATAAAATGTATGAATTCACATTACATCATAAAAAACACGAAACATCACAAAAACATGAAATATTTTTTTCCAAGATCTACTGCACTTCTTTTCGAGAACACAGGCACTTCACTACTGATAATAGTAGTATAGGTACTTGAATCATATGGCCAACTACCTGCGAACATCATAAAAGTATCCCTTGTACCTTGAATTCGTGGAATACCGCTATGTTAATTACTGCGCACTACAAATTACTCTGTTGGTCCTATTACAATAATAATGTGTAGAAAGTCTGAATATGACAAATTCAGTCCTTTTTTTAAGTATTACAAAGTATTTGAAAGAAAAAAAAATCAGATTTAATAATTTTAAATTATTTTAGAAATAGCGTCGTATAATGTCGAGTCTAGCTCGACATAGGAGTTGGCATAAGAAATACCATGTCGAGCCACACTCCACATAGGAGTGCAAAGGGTTAAGAATCTACTGTTTGTTAATTAACAGTAAATCAGTATGTGTCAACCAATCAATATTAATATGTGGGAATGAAATATAAGATCCATCTAAAAAAAAAAACGGCCAGAAAAGAAATTGTGAGAAATGTATTTATAATGATAAAATAATAATAAAAGGGCAATTTATTTAGCACTGTTTAAAGAGCAGACTCGCCTCAATGGCACTTTAACTCAGGAATCATACTCATTTAACTCAGGAATCATACTCATTTAACTCAGGAATAATACTCATTTAACTCAGGAATATACTCATTTAACTAATACTCATTTAACTCAGGAATCATACTCATTTAACTCAGGAATTTAACTCAGGAATATACTCATTTAACTCAGGAATAATACTCATTTAACTAATACTCATTTAACTAATACTCATTTAACTCAGGAATCATACTCATTATTATTGAAAGATTAAAAATATTACAAAAAGGAAAACAAGTTGAGCGTTAATATAGAAAGGTGGTCATTATAAATCTATTTTTATAGACAGAGTCTGGAATAGAGATTGCATACGGTTCACTGTTAAATCTTTTCAAATTTCTTCTATGGAATGAAAGTGCGGACACTGATCAAGAAGTGTCATGTAATACATCAATCAACAATTCCCGGGACTAACCAACAGATGGCGCCTCTAATAAAAAATCCATACCATTCTCAGTTAGTACTAACCTTTAGAAGTTACGTGTCAAACTTTCATGACATTGTGTCATTGAGTTACAGTGGTTTTAGTGACGCTACTTTTGCTATTTTCATAACGATGGAAAAAACCGAATTTCATGTGTTGATAAAACATTGCTTTTTAATGGGAAAAAATACCTTTCAAACTCAGCGATGGCTTGAAAAGTATTATCCGGGCTCTGCTCCGTCGAAAACAACCATTTGTCGGTGGTATGCTGATTTCAAATGCGGTCGTACAGACACAAATGATGCTGAACGCTCTGGTCGTCCAAATGAGGCTGTTACACCAGAAAACAAAAACAAAAACTCAAAATCGTGATGGAAAATCGCAAAATAAAGTAAATCCTGTCCAGAAGCAAATCTCACACTTTCATTGTTGAACGTTTTGGTCTGTCTGGAGTGATGAAGTGTGAAGGGTTTGATATACTATATCATAAACATATATAATTGAGTGTCACTGTTTGTCAGGTTGATGGGAATATGCAATGGGGTTTTATTTAATAAAAAAATGGAAAGAAATATTGATATATTTTTTCATGCTATATGTCCTCATTGAGATACAGTCAAAAGCCTAGTTTACTGGGGATACGGCAAATGAAAGGCAACAAACTCAGATCCATTGAAATTGTGTGTCCAAATTAAATTACCTGTTGTTTTGTCGCAAATTGTGTATATTTCTTGTCATGTGTAAATAAAATTAAAATATGGGCTTATTGCCATTTGGCAATCTCTTTTAACTGACCAGAAAGGTGTTAAGTGATGAGAGACGGAAAACTTTTTTTTTTTTTTTTAATCTGGCTTTCCTCGGGAATTGAAACCACAGTTGAAAGACAGTTATTTTACCAACTAGGCCATAGAGATAGTCTTTCCTTCAATAATATTCAGTAGCCTAAGAAAATATCTTGACAATTTGTATCTTTCGTACTGAAATTTGAAGTATAATATTAATGCGAGATTTAAAGTTCCCACTGATGACAATCTATCCAGGTCGGTCAACAAGTATATTCAATGTGAAAAATGTTTTATTGTTGACTGATTGCTTTGTGAGCGATTGAGGAAGTCTGATGCCCAACGGGCAATAATAATAATTAACTCACATTAAAATTTGCTGTACAAGTCTTTTCCAAAGCTAAGTGTAAGTGTAAAACCTTTCGCAGTAGGGTCTCAAAACAGTTACATTATCTTCTATTTTACTCATTTATATATCAATCTTGCAGGCTGCTGTGACTTCAGCTTCAAGCAGCATATCCGACATCTCCAATAATGACCTGTTCACGATAGCAGATGATGGTAATTATAAATACTTCTTACTTATACACCTATTTTCCACCATTATAAATTATTGTAATTTATTTTTATCAAACACTGTTTATTCCACTTTTTGTGACGGTATAACCTTACCGGTTTCAAGGCTTTCACCTCATCTTCAGGGGAGCGCAAACAAGACTAAATGCTGTTCGAACTGGTACCGATATACACGCTTCAACGGTTGGAAGCTGGGGGGCGAGGGAGGCACGGGACAATTTCGGCCAAGAGCGGAGAGATTTTTGGGAAATAACTGTTCAACAGATGTTCCGATCGGTGTACTGACTTTTTGTGACGGTATAACTGGTAGGGTTATACCGTCACAAAAAGTGGAATAAACAGTGTTTGATAAAAATAAATTACAATGTCTTTAAACCTCCACAACGTTTATGCCTTAACTATAAACAACATTATAAATTAATTTGTTCCTAATCTTCACCTCATTTATTCATTTGTGTCTTGATCATCAATTATCAATTATGCCACATGTTTCCAGTAGGGGGCACCAGAGATCACCTTATCATTTGCATCAACCAGGTCTTGCCTAGAACATCTAGTCCTGATGTTTAAGCAAGTTAACATGTGCTATGAGTCCTGTGTAGCCCCACAATCACATTCAATGGTACTTTAGTTTAAGTAACCCCATATCACCTTACATCTAATCAACCCTATTCAGGGACAAATAGAGCTCTCCAAATAAGCCATGGCGCAGTTGGTTTCCTGATGCCATCTTTTCCGAAATCCAAGTTGTCAGATGTATTTTCTTTCCATTTCAGGGAATTGGGAATTAAAGACAGATATAATTTCTTATAAAAAGAATACAAATGGAACTTAATAAATTTTTTCATTGTTTCACCCTCATTTTTAATGGAATTATCCTTCAACTCTGTTCCATTTCACCTCTGTTCTCCACCATCACTGTTACAGGGCAGTCTCAATCTGTTCTCAGTCAGCCTCCATAGCTTTCGTGCAACCAGTCTTTTCAAAAGTAAAATGTTTTTATACGCACACAGTGTGTATACCAGCACAAAGAATGTAAAATAGAAGGATGGTTTCCGCTCGATGCTCGAAGGTTCTGGTCTGACTCCAACGTTTCTTAATGACAGCTGGGCGAAGAGATTCCTTTTATCTTTCGACTGGTAGAACTTTGGTGGTATCAAATGCAGTAAAAAAGTTGAAATGAGAATATATTTTGGTTCATTTGATGTTCTAAATATATGATCCTACACATCCGCAAGCATACTGACCTAACCGCTTAAGCCGTACGCGTAAATCGATGTAAATACGACCGCAGTCCTCTTCTTAATTTCATTTCTTGAGATGCAGCGGTCGCGCGCTGATGTCACTCGACAGCTGTTTGCCGGCTTGAACTTATTTATTTTTATTCAAGCGTTCCAAATCACAATTTTGCGATAATGCAAAGACCACATATATACAAGGGCATTTTATTCCTAGTCCTATACACAATTTATTCATGAAATCATTTTTAGAGAAAAACTAAAAATACAATAAATTTTATAGTTCTAGGAAAACAGAGCATAAACTAATGTTTTTTTTTTTTTTTTACATATTTCCATTTGTTCTTATTTAGTTAAAAAGCTTTAGTTATTTTTTTGAGTCTGTATAAGTCGTTACTTAAAATCGGCAGCAGCCGATTTAGAGGTGCGCTGAACCGGAGAAATAATTTGCTGTAATTAAATTATATATTCGCAAACATGACGTACAAAAATGTTAAATATTTGTAAAGATTAAATATGTATAAATATACTGACAAATAGTACGAGTATTTTTATTTAAGTGAAAACTCAAAAAAAAATTTTAAATATTCTCTTCAAATTGACCGGCCAAATTTGCCAATACTACCGGAGCGATCTCCAATACGCACCGGACAGAAACGCAAATTCATAAAGGGTAGACAGATACATACAGTAAACCGTGAGACAGCAATATTTCATATTCACTCAGTGTTTCGAGGTGCGTTAGTGCTCAGCGCACCTCGGGACCGGCCGCCGTTACTTAAAACTAATAAAACACATTTTGTCGAAAGCTATTGGATATATTTATACGAAGGCAAAAATTAACCACAATAAATATGCTGTATACTACCTTGATCAAAAAGGTTTAGGACTTTATTCATAAGATCGAAAATACAAGTTTATTCATCAAAATCGATATGGTCCCCTTCAAAGTACTCCCCATCGACTGCAACGCACTTACGCCAGCCCTTGATCCAATCCTCGAAACACCGCTGGTACTCAATTTTCGGTATGTCCATTAGAGCCGTCTCCGATTTTTTCATGATATCCTCTCGGGTGCTGTAACGCGTTTTTTAAGTCGATTGAACAGGAAAAAGTCCCAGGGAGCCAGATCAGGTGAATTCAAAGGCTGCTGGATAGTAGTCGTGTTGTTTTTGGTCAAAAACTCATGGAAATCATGTCTTTCGCGATTTCAACACGGTCCTTTTTTTGCATGAAATTGAGATCTTTCGGCACCAGTTTTGCAGCAACACGTCTGAGGCCCAAATCATTAACCAAAATATCTTGAGTGGATCCATAAGCAATGGTCAATTTGTGGTTTTTGGCAAACATTTCTTTGATTTTATTGATGTTTTCATCGGTTTTCGACTGCCACTGCGTTCGTCATCCTCGACCGACTCACAACTACTTCTGAAGCGTTCGTGCCACCGAATAACACTTCTCCAACATTTCCAAGGTCTGCGGACCTTTAAATCCGTTTTTCACACAAAATTTAATGCAAACTCGTTGATGCAGAGTTGATGCCATTTTCGAACTTGTAAACAATCGAAAACACGCACAAAGGTAGATGTACTCAGTACAGCGTAACTTTTACAAATGTCAAGCTATGACGCTGAAATCTAGAGGGAAATGTCAATGATAGATGTGGTAACCTAACAAAAAAAAAAGAATTCCAATCGGGTGACTGACAGCGCCACACGGTGGCCGGTCCTAAAACTTTTTGATCAAGGTAGTATATTCCAAATCACTCAATAGATGAATGTTCCATTGTTCTTGTTGACGCTTTTACATTAGTGTATAAAAATATTGATTTAGAAGCCATATTATTTCTTAATAGATGTGAGTATTAAGATATGTATTTAAAATTTGAAAACAGAACAAATTAAGTTCAAGGGAATTGCCGTAAATTGAGAGATTACACTGTATATATATTTTTCTTTATCAGTGAACCTATTATTGTTTTACCTGAATTGATTTTATTGACTGCTTATTTATTGTATGGATGTGCCAAGACCTTTTGATAGCTTCTCTCTTAAATGTATTTTCTTCGACATTATCTTGAAATATATATGCAATATCAGGATATGTGTTTGTATGTACGAGGGTCATCCAGAAAGTAAGGTTACAACATTTATGTGGGATCGAAAAATGCTTGTATTTAATTGAAATTCACAGGATACTTCACAAATATATTAAACTATTTTTCAACGTAATCGCCGTCGAGATCGAGACATTTATGTAGTCGGGGCACCAGCTTTTGTATGCCAGTGTCATAGACCTCCGCCGCCAGCTCTTTCAGCCACTTTTTCACAGCTTCCTCGACCTCCTGATCGTTGGAAAATTGTTGGGGTGTAGTGGTACACCCACGTCTCATCCCCCGTCACGATAGAGTCCAGAAAAGCTTCTTCCTGTGCATAACTATCCGAAAATTCACGCGTGGCGGTCACGCGATTTTGACACCCATCTCGCACACAACTTCTTGTAACCAAGTTTTTCCGATACAATATTACCAAGGAGACTTCGAGAAATGTCAGGAAATTCTTCGTGAAGGTTGTCAAGCGTCACACGGCGGTCATTTCGCACTTGTTCTTCAATTTTTTGCGCAAATTCGTCAGAAATCACTACCATGCCTCGTCGTGACTATCAGTACGGCCTTCTCTGAACAACCTAACCCACTTCGTGACATGTTGTCGACTCATCACATCACTACCATAAACTTCCACCAGCTTTCGATGGATATTCCCGGCGGTATTGTTCTGCAAAGTCAAAAAGCAGATGACTGCGTGGGTCTCGCACGGACGAGAGGTGGCGGGAGCCCGCGACGACCTCTCCATCGGAAGAATTTACTGTGACTGAACTAAATGGCCGACAAACACGCGGGACCAAACAAACTGACCGTTAGGATACCCCCTACACGCCAGGTGTGCCAACTTTGAAACAAAAAATTTGCCCCGGCATCAGGAGCCCTTGTAACCTTAGTTTCTGGATGACCCTCGTACATACTATGTTGCTATCACTAAACCTATATTTATTTATTATTATTATATTATTATATTTATTATATAATGTTGCGAGATAACAAAATTCTTGCGTTTTAAACCTGATGGTATTGTGCACTTAATCCAGTGTTTTCCAAACTGGGAGGCGCGGACTAATGCAAAAGGAGGTGGGGAAAGTTAAACAGAAATTTAATTTTCATAACTAAATTCGATGCGTTTCCTTTCGATATGTTTCCACTTTTAAATGATTTCTGAGCCAGAGTTAATATTGAGGCAAACAGAAATCTATTTACTGAACACTCGGATGTTTTGCTAATGCACTTTTGACATTATTTCGAGGATCTTGATTTTACAAAAGTCGCGTGAATACAGAATCTATTTGTCGATGAACAAGATGATGAATTTGGATTGACAACTGTTGAAAAGGAAAAATTGATAGAATTATCATCCGATACTTCATTGAAACGAAAATTTCCTTAGTGAAACCCTAGTTTAATTTTGATTGAATCAAAGTGAAGAATATAATACTTTGTCAAGCAAAGCGAAGCAATGCAGATACTTCAAAGTCGATATTTTACTCGGAGTGTCGGTCCGATTAACGGACACCTTACTCCTTCATCGGATATATAGAACGGACTTGGGAATTTTTTATGGATATTTGGGTGGTGGTGGTGTAAGAAAAAAACTTTAAGAGAGGAGGGATAGGGTTTGGTACATACATTAAAGTTATAGATACATATAGGTTACATATTAATATACTTATATTTTATATGTCACGAGCGTTGGTAAATATGAATACAGAAAGAGAAAGGATAGTGATGTATACATAGACATAGATATTTGAATATTTATAAATATATTACGAAGATGAGGGTGGGGGAGAACGCTGTGACTAGAATAAATAGTTGTAAATAGATAAATATGGGGGTAAAATAGATACCGAATTATACATGTGCACTGGACACAATTCTGCGCCTACCGTTTCGAATAGGGGGTCGAAGGATGGTTCGAAGAATTTGTTTCGGCCTGGGGTGGATTAAGTTTGCGTTCGCGTCGTAGTCCGTGAGTGAGCTGATTAGGGGGTTTGGGTGACTCGGAGAGAGCTGTAGAACCTCTCGGCCAGAGAGATCGCGTATTCTCGGATGGTGGGGAGATCTAAGTCTTTGTGAAGCTGTTTGTTGCTAACAAAGTAGGACGCATCCATAATGCAGGCACTGCTGCCATTCGTAACATCATATTTATGCGAAACGGGATTTTCTGTATTAGCTGCAATGAAATCTAAATATCGACCCCGTTTAGTAGTAGAAAAAGAGCTAAGTGTAGCACTCTCCTCTCCTCTCCTCAATAGCACCTACTCGTAGATTTGATAAACTTTGTGCTAATAAACAAGCACATACATTGCATTAAAAACAAATTAATTTAAAAGTTAATATATGTATATACTCGTATATGTAGTAAAACCTTGTTATTATTGTGTCAATGTTTTTATTTTTTGTATTAATACACTTTTTTACCATTTAAAAATGTGTCTGTATTATTTTATAAAATAAAGGGGGGGAGGCGCCATGATAAGATTGTTTTTAACCCTTATAGGGCAATTTTTTGAGATATTGAGTGTTTTGTTGAATAAATCATTATTGTGTATCTGTAAATAACGTTTTTATTTTTTTTATTAATTCATTTTTTTACAATTTAAAAATGTGTCTGTATTATTTTATAAAATAAAGGGGGGGGGGTGCCACGATAAGATTTTTAATTTTTGAGATATTGAATTTTTTGTTGAATAAATCTTTATTATGTGTATCTAATTAACTTTATTTCTTCGAAAAATGTGTTATAAAAATAGTATTTCTTTGGAAATGAGGCGGTCGCATATGAGAGATGTGCCCATTTCAGGGGTCATGTCAGTGGCCGCACAAGTGACCAATGAATGTTTAGGTAATAATATCTCAGTTTAGGTTGTATTAGGAAATACAATTCTTATATGAGATAAATGTATTTTTTCACGGTACTGTCAAACGTCGGAAGAGATTGCCACATGACAATAAACTCCCCATGTTAAAAAAAAAAAAAGGTCACGTATTTGACCGGATGTTTAGATCGTTGCTACTGAACATGCGGCTAACTTCACGACGATCGGTCTTAAATAAGACCTCTGCCCGTCCACTACATTTGCCAATTTGACGTTTGTGTTACTTAAAATTGTTTCATTAAGAAAATTGATCCTTGTAAGTATAATCGTAAGGGTGGACCGATTTCTGCTTATGCCCCCGTTAAAGGGGGGCGTAGTAACATAAAATATGGAAACCACTGACTTAATCTATGTTTATAAATATTTACTGACAAGTGCAAAAAGGTTGTGGTTCGCTCAATGACAGTAGTCTGCCATCTCACTGAATCTCAAATAAAGTCTTATTTTGACTTAACATTTAATTATTCGCACTTGACTTGGCCAAATCGGTGGGCATCATCCTCCGTGGGGAGACAAACATTCGAAAAATTTCATCGCATCAGGTCGCGCCTTGTATCCCCGTGGTTGCATCCTATGCTATTGGTCCGCCGTCTGGCCATAGGAGCTTGAATGATAGACTTTTAGCGTGTGTCCTAGTAGGACGTGCTTATAATGATGTTGTTGACATCTCTGTATTCGCTTTAGTCGAATTCTGTGTTCCTTTTCGTTCGGGGTCATCAATTTAGCGGGATGCTTAATTTGATACGTCGTGATGATTTTGATTTGTTTGTATTTAAAATAAAATACGTCGATTCAGGAATGCGATAAAAGTGAGAGTGAATAGTCGGTAAATAATACACAGAAATGAATGGTCAAGCGAATAATAACAAGTGCCTTTATTCATCGATAAGTAGGTATATATAGAATTTCAGAACGGGACGCGTGAATGCGTCCGAGGTATATCTCGATCTCACTTCTGCGCGTGTTGAGGTGGTCGCAAGCGCTGCGGATACTACAGTGGGTAGGATATTTATTGTCGAAACAGCGAGACGGCGTGATATGTTCTCTTTCTACCTTGGAATGCGATGTAAATATTATTTGCGTATAAACAGTGTTGACGTTTCTGGTATGTGACAATTGTCCATATCCAGAGGTTGATTCATCGGTCGTTGACCCTGCATGTTGACAATATTTTAGGGACGTGGGTACCCTACAGACTTTTTAGCTTCAATCTTGTTCCTTCACCCAGTTCTAATTTTTCCCGCCATTTGCATCAATCCACAGATCACATTTTGTGGTACGATGATAATCAAGTCACTAATTCTTTAAGGGATATCCACATAGTCTTACATTGGTTCATCTCGGACAAATTGGCTTCTACAATCTAGTGGTGTCAATGGATAGAGTTACTGCATTTGAAATTTTCTGTGAAAGTACTGGCAAGTATATTGACTGCGCAGTCATTATTCTTTTTCTGTGATGTGGGACATTAAGTCCGTCATCGCTACTATTCTTTTCACACTCCGGTGTGTCACCACCGAAGGAGTCGATTTCTAAATCACTACGTGACTTGGTGCTCATAAAAAAATTGATTTCAATCTTCTTGGTGTTGAGATCAAACTGAATATGTATGTATTCACCAAAGGCTAATATTCTCCATATATTCAATTCAATAAATTAAACCTATAGTTTTCTTTGAATTATTGAATAATAAATTTAATTTTTTCAGAAACCCCACAAAATTCCCCTCACCGAACGAACGTCCCCTCTGCTGCTTCAGGCTTTCAAGACGTATCTCTGGGCAGCACTCCATCCCCGCTACGGGACGCCAACAATGCCGAGGCTCTCAACTCCGTCCCTCCGCTGGGGATGTCTAATCACCACAGCCCTCCCAGAGCTGGCGGTGTGGATGGGTCCGCCCTCAACACCAGCATATATCCTCCACCTCCCGGCTCTTCAAGATTGAGGAAGCTCTCCAACAGTTCTAATGCCAGCGATGTATCATTTAGATTGCCGAGCTATGAATCGCCAGGAGCCATGTATCATCTCCAGGTATTATTTTTTTTTTTAATATTTATATCTTTAATCCTTTAAGTGTCGGAAGTTATTAGTATGGCCGTACCCAGCAGGCCGGGATTTTTTCAACAAAAATAAAACTTAAAAAAATTATATTTTTTTTATACAGATATAAAGGATATTATGAAAACTTACTAAATATATACACCGTGGGGCGTTTGAGCTGCCGTTCACTCAGAAAAAACACAGTTTAAATATTCACAAAAGTTCAGGGTTGTCATAACTTGACACAGAAAACACGTTTACTTATAAATATAGTGGAATATAATATACTTTGTAAACTAAAATCAACAAATTATCTGTATGATGTATAATAAAGCACAAAAGGTAAATAAACTATAAAATAAAACCGTAAAAAGTCTATATAAACGTCGTATTATGCCGCAAAACTACCGCCAATCACCAAAGAATACATGAAAACACACTTTGTAAATAAATACTTTGAAAAATTTACAAAAATAACGCACAAAAGTTAAAAATCAACCATTGAAGAAAACTACAAACGATGTCATAAATCATCGCAATTACGTCGCAAAAAACTGTAGTCAGTAACCCTGTATCAGAGACATGTATTGATTATCAGTGAAAGCTTTTAGAAAGATGACTGTAACTTTGATAATATTGGTAAATTGTAATATTTAAATATTTCTTGACTATCCCAATAGATGTCACTATGTGTTACAATTTATAAATTATTACAATTGGATTTGATATTAGCTTGCGACAAGCTCAAAGAAGAGCACGTTCATTTTGTATGGCCGGCCTGGTGAGCACTGAATCGGAGAGCGCGTCAATGCGCTCGTGGCAGTGAACCGGTTAAGGCTGATGATGTGTTGAGTAAGATGCAGAAGAGCACTCTGAAATGGTTTGGGCATGTAGAGCAAATGAATGAAGAAAGACTAAGAATACAAATATATATTGCAAATGTGAGTGGGCAACATGGTAGAGGAAGACCAAAGAAAGTATAGATGGATCAAGTGAATAATATGTTGAAAAAAAGGAAACATAAATCAGAGAATCGTTCAAGTTGTATGAGTTGTTTTTATATAGAAAAAGCGAAGGATGTCTGGCGTTCTATTCTCTCTTCATACCCTGACAGGGAAATGGTGTATGTATTGTATTGTATTTTGATGTGTCATGTGGCAATCTCTCCCAACCAACCAGAAAGATGTTAAAGATACCTTAAAATGAAAACGTGGATGGAATCCTTTTTTTTTAAATCTGCATTCCAGTGGGATTTGAACCCGCAACCTCCGGTTGGGATACAGGTGTCTTATAATATTCCTCAAAGGTGACTCCTGCACAGTAACATTGTTAATTTTTAAGTATTGTGTCTTTGCAGTCTGATTTGGATGTATCTGCAAGCGAGATGGAAGACACGGTCTCAATACCTGCCCAACTGGAGAGAGTTAGCAAGGAGCAGCTTTTTGCAGCGTACCGAAGGTCTAATGAGAAATACAACAAGTACAGAGGGCGGTACACGGACTTGGCGAGACACTACCGGAACCTGGAAAGGGAGAATGCCAAAGCCAGGGTAAGAAACTCTTTATTTGGATGTATACATAGAAACCAAAATATATTACGTGCCAGTTAATAAACAAATCATAAACTGAAACGCCATGGATGTTTGAATAATGTGTATTTATATTTTTAGTAATTTATTGTTTCCGTTTTTTTATTGTGCTTTAAGCATGTGTAATGAAAGGGGGAATGAACAAGATGGAAGTGTCTGTCATATGTCGTTTGTAGACGTGCCACTGCGTGGTGGCTAGTTACCATTACAGAATGAGTATTGTGGAGAATCCCGTCTGCGAGTGTGGTCTGGATGATGAAACTATAAACCATGTATATTTTGGTTGTCCTTTTCAAGACAGATTTCATTTACTAAAAGCCAAATCTTTACTGCGTCCAGTGAATGTTGCATTTCTTCTTTCTTCGAGGAACTTTTCCATTTATAGATGGATTGTTAAATTTTTGAAGCTTAATCATTTGAACTTTCGAATTATCTAAAATTGTCATTTTTTTAAATTGGTTTTATTATGTTGACTCATATAATTGTGTGTGTGCGGTCACTGAACCCACTGAGGCGACCCTTGCCCGCGAGGTCATTGAACTCGCAAGTGGCGAGTACGAGGCGACACCGAGCGAAGGTCGCCTGCGCGGTCATTGAACTCACTAGTAGCGAAGAGCGAGACACCGATATATCTCTTGCCTCTCCTGCAGACCGTAGTATGAAATGTATATAGAACGTGCAACAATAAACATGTGTTCAGCGGAAGCGAGACAGCGACACGTTCTGTGCCGTTCCATACATTATAAATACAGACGCTTACAATAAACTTTCTCTTTGCATATTCCGATTCCAAACTAGTTTTATTAAACCAACGATCATCCTCATCATGTCTCCATTAAGGAACAACCGTTCCTAAAATTGCATAATGACTTTAATTTGGTGGCACAAATCATCATAGTTTAGCTGGATTGCCTATTTAAAATATAAAAAAATTAAAAAAACATGAGTGAAGATTGGTGCGTGAATTTGTTTTAAATCTTTTCCCTGCCAGTCACGAATTAGTCTCGGCCTGCACCTCGGCCGACGACTGACGTGGAAAACCCATCTGAATACCATCAGACAGAAGGGTCACAAGGGCATAGGGGCTTGACATATTTCATATCACATTACCAAAAGCAAAAGTAAATTTTCTTCTTAGATTAAGCGCGTTAGAAAGCACTCATCAACATACTTAAGTGACTGAATATATATGTAACATACGTTTGTGTGTAAATACTCGTTTGTATACATATGCATTATTTTTTATTTTATATAATTTTTAAAAAAAAAATTTTCCCTGTAATTTTTCTTCTTTTTTAATGTCTTGTATTTTTCAATGTAATTGGGCTAAGCCTGTTTTGAAAAAATAAATAAATAAATAAATAAAAATCAGTTCGATATTTCATCGACGCAGCTTCCTTTCACCCAAAAATAAGCTCCTCTATAAAACCCTTATTCGTCCTATCTTGACCTATGCTGCATTTTCATAGTCTTTCTTCATTCACATGCTGAAACCATCTCAGCATCTTCTTCTTTATCTTACTCAACACATCAGCCTTAAGTTCACCTTCATCCCTTATCACATCATTCCGTATTCTGTCATATATAATCACCTCGTGTATTATTCGGCTACTCTCCTCCTGCAATATGAATAAGAGCACGCTGAATTGTTTGAGCATGCAGACCTAATGAAAGAAGAAAGATTAATAAAACAGATACATAGGGCAAATGATCTGGAAGACCAAGGAAAAATAGTTGAATCAAGTAAATTCTGAAAGAAGGAAATGTAAAAAGTCAGAGAAATCGTAGAAATCCATTTGATCAATGTCATATACAAGGCCGGTCCGATAAGTACTTAGCCTCACCGCCCGATGGCACCACTATCGCAAGAGCATTTTTTTATCGCGTAGTACATTCTCGTTGACAGCTACTGTCAAAATTTCAGCTGAATCGGACCCGTAGTTTTGTTTTGACCGCGTGTGGAAGCGAGCGTGTCCGCGGATTTGAAAAAAATGGAAAAAGAGCAATATCGGTCAGTGATTCGATTCTTGTTTTTTAAAGGGAAATCGCGCAGCGAAATCAAAGAGCGCTTGGATGCTGTGTACAGTGACTCTTCTCCTTCGATGGCGACCGTCAAAAATTGGTTTAACGAGTTTCAACGTCGTCGCACGTCAGTTTTTGATGAGCCACGCCCAGGTGCCCCGAAAACGGCTACCACGGAGGATAACGTGACAAAAATCCACGATCTCGTATTGGCAGACCGCGTGGGTCATATCCTGCGTGAAGTATTGGGCATGAGAAAGCTGTCGGCGCGATGGGTGCCGCGTTTGCTCACTCCGGACAACAAGCGCAACCGTGAGACCACTTCAGAGCTGTATTTGACGATGTTAAGCGCAATCCGAAGGAGTTTCTGCATCGTTTCGTGACCGTCGACGAAACATGGATACACTGGTACACACCCGAGACCAAGGAACAGTCGAAACAGTGGACTTCACCCGGCGAACGTGCTCCGAAGAAGGCGAAGACTGTCCTATCGGCCGGAAAGGTGATGGCCACAGTTTTCTGGGATTCAAAAGGTGTGATCTACATCGACTTCCTGGAGAAGGGCAAAACGGTCACAGGGCTCTACTATGCCGAATTATTGGGCCGATTCGACGCCGAATTGCAGAAAAAACGGCCCCATTTGGCGAAGAAAAAAGTGCTCTTCCATCATGACATCGCACCGGCTCACACCTCTGCCGTCGCCACGGCCAAATTGGTAGAATTAGGCTACGAACTGCTGCCCCATCCACCGTATTCTCCGGATTTGGCCCCGTGTAACTTCTTTTTGTTTCCAAATTTGAGTACTTATCGGACCACCCTCGTATTTAAATTTAACTACTAATGTAACGTGAAAAAATGCAGTCACGTAAGAAATTCTCACGGACTGAATCATAGTGAAACATCATACAAGGCCAAGATACAAGATGAAGAATTTCAGTTAAATTTTTCTTTGTTATTTTTAGGCTGTGCTGGTGGAAACCCAAGACAAGGCTTTGCGAAGGATCTCAGAACTACGGGAGCAGTGTTCTTTAGAGCAGAGTGCCAAGGTAACTCATTTATTTCCTTATTCCATCAAGCTAATGAATTTTCTATTTATCAAGCGTTATGTATACTTCATAAATTGTAGCACGGGTCCTGTGACAGTTCACAAATTTGCCCCAATACAACCTTGTAACGACGTTCAGTAATTTTAATTATTTTATCAACTTTAATATAAGCCTCGATTCTAATAAACAGCAAGTTATTTAGGTAAATACATTACATAAAACTAACAATAATGACAAATTAATACATCTTGTTACAAATTAGCAAAGATGTGGCAGTTTGTTAAAATCGAATAATATTTGGTGATGTTCGTCAAAAGTCACTACGTTAGTCTGCATTGGCTAGGGATGGGATATACGATAATTGGATTTTTGATTTTTTATACCTAAAATTAAATGTTCGTAATTAGTATTAATTCATATTAGATCTTGGTCTATTTAAAGATAGATACAAATCATACAATACATTAGAAAGTCAGCATAATGAAAATTAGGAATTAAAACGTCAGTTTAGAGAAAAACAATTTTTCGATTTATAAAAAAACTATTCGATTTGTAAAAAAAAACTATTTTATCCCATCCCTTTGAGACGTGACGTTTAAAACGTCGCAGGACCCTTCCTACATTTTATGAAGTATAGCGGAAACGGAAGGGTTCTCAGCCTACTCCAGAGAAATTTTGTTAGGGCAGCGTGTATGATAGAGCTTTTGCCTTTGCAAAATCATGTCCAACAACTCACCATCGTACACTCTATATTTGCATCAGTTATTTACTCATGTGCCTATGTGGATATCTCCAAAAACTTTTCAAAAAAATCATGGAGTATTGATTTCATTTACTGTGATTTTTTTATAAACTATTAGGTGTACAAATAAGTTTCCGCCGTTTTTTATCAAAAATTGGGCATTTATTGTGAAAGAACGGAACCTCATGTTTTATTCGAAGTATTGCCCATCGCTTGCCACTACTTTTTCCCATCTTTCTGGCAGCATACGGATACCGCGTCGGAAAAATGATTCATCTTTTGAGGCTATCCACGAATCGACCCAATTTTTGGTATCTTCATATGATGTGAAGTGCTGCTCAGACAGGCCATGCGTCATCGATCGAAACAAGTGGAAATCAGAAGGCGCAATGTCTGGTGAATACGGCGGGTGGGGTAAAACTTCCCAATTGAGTGTTTCCAAATAGGTTTTGACCGGCGCCGCAACATGTGGACGAGCATTATCATGCAGGAGAATAATTTTGTCGTGTCTGGAGTAGCAGTGGGCGCGCTTTTCCTCGAGTGCTCGACTCAATCTCATCAATTGTGCTCGGTAGACAGCCCCAGCAATGGTTTCGTTCGGTTTGAGCAACTCATAATACACGACACCAAGCTGATCCCACCAAATACACAACAAGAGTTTTTTTCCATGAATATTTGGCTTAGCTGTAGATGTTGAAGCATGGCCAGGGGTTCCCCATGATTTCTTCCTTTTTGGATTATCATAGTGGATCCATTTTTCATCACCAGTGACTATACAGTGCAGAAAACCCTTTCGTTTATGCCTGGCAAGCAGCATTTCACATGTGGAAAATCGGCGTTCAACGTTTCTCGGTGTCAGTTCATATGGAACCCAATTTCCTTGTTTTTGAATCATTCCCAATGATTTCAACCTATGTGAAATTGCTTGTTGAGTCACTCCTAATGTAAGTGCAAGTTCTTCTTGCGTTTGGCACGAATCTTGATCCAATAATACTTCCAATTCCGCGTCTTCGTACACTTTCGGCCTTCCGCTACGTTCTTTGTCTTCGATGTCAAATTCACCGTTCTTAAACTTTTGAAACCACTCACGACAACTTCTCTCACTTAAGGCAGCCTCACCATATGCTTCTACAAGCAATCGATGCGCCTCAGCTGCAGATTTCTTCAAATTGAAGAAGTAAATCAAAAGTTCCCGCAAATGACGCTTATTCGGCTCAAAACTTGACATTTTCGAACACAAAAAAATATGTTATACTGATAAAAATTCACTAATATTTCAAGGTCATGTTGTTGACAGATGTCCAACCTTACGATAATGACATTTTACATCTGACAATTTTAACCATAACTTACTGGTGGCGCCAACTTTTGTCAAACGGCGGTGACTTATTTGTACACCCAATACAATAAATATAAAGTCACTATAGTTTTTTTTATAAACTACAAGAGATATTATTAAGTCACTTTTGTTTTTTTTATAAACTACAATAGATATTATAAAGTCACTATTGTTTTTTTTTATAAACTACAATATATATTATAAAGTCACTATTGTTTTTTTTTTATAAACTACAATAGATATTATAAAGTCACTATTGTTTTTTTTTATTTATTTAGGCTCACCTGGAAAGTGCACTGAGATTGGAACTGGACGAGAGGAATTTGAAGATTGAAGCCCTTAACACTAAGATCAAACTCCTGCAATCTTTCTCCGGTTCTGAGCCGGATGCTGAAGAAGGGGAGACAAAAGGTGAATATACTTTCACTGCTCATCACACGTACGCTATGGTCAGTCTTTAATACAGCAAAAAAAACACACAGAAATAAGAATTCACTGATATAATGGGCAAGTACTAATGTAAAATGGTCTGTTCATACGAGTACGACGATGTACGAGGTATTTCCCAAATTTTTTAACCCTTTGCACTCGAAAGCTTTTTGTTATGTGCCTACTGCCAAACCGAAGCATTATTTATGAAGAAAAAATCATTTACGTTGAAATATAATTAAATTTATAAAAATTTAAAAAAACTTTTTTTTCAACTTTTTTCTTTTGTTGTGGTAAAATGGATATCTAAGGAATAGAATAAACGTGAAAATTGATTATTTGGAGTTTATCATTGTATGGTATTTTACATAACAATCCCCAACGTCCAGGTTTACTTTCGCAAGTTTCGCAATATAATCGTGTTTCTTTTCTTCCACCCGGAATTTTTCTATTGGAACATACTGCGCAGTCCTTCTTAGTTCCAGAATGTAGAATATGCAATTTATTTATAATTATGTCTTATGTAGGGAGAGTAGCAGAGCGTCGTCGAAATCGAGTATCTCCTCGATAATCTCCTACTAATTGATCAACCAATCATTTTATAAATTTCAAATGTGTTATCGGTTTTTCATTGTTTTCTTCCTTGGAGACTTTATAAAGTATATAAGAGTTTATGACACACACCTCCATCCCCCAAGAAAAGAGTTTCCTCCGCCATTTTAAGGACTCCTATAGTTATTGAAATGTGACCGCAACATGCCAGTGCAGTACGCATTGAATTATGATATTTCTCAGCACAGTTAGCTTATACGGTAATAATATACAAGGAAAGTACACGTGTCGCCCTTGGGACTTGTTTGTCTCTGAATAAAAGATTCCATTGTATTTTGAGAGTAGTATTTAGTGTTGCTATCTCGCCTCCCCGTGCGTGCGAGGAATAATATGGTTATCTGCAGAACTAACCTACCTTACTCGATCAAATTTCATAACTTATTATTATTTAATTGTACTAATATGGTCCTTGGTTAAATAATATTGAAAACTGAAAAACCCAATGTATTAAAAATATTGAGAAATAGGACTTTATTTTCTTGGCGCCATAGCGGCGACACTCGAGTAATACGGCAAACCATGCATGCCGTCTCTATGGCGGCATTCGAGTGCAGAGGGTTAATATCCGACATAAACCGGCGATAATATGGCGCTACCACGTGATGTACCTTCTTGAAATCAGTCTACCACTTGGAGTTGTCCTCAGTGGTTGCATTTGTTAACCTTGTTTTTGTGGTATTTCGTGATTCCTTTTTGAAACCGAAAATACTGATGTGAATCAACAAAGGTTTGCATTCAATTTTATTTCAGACTCAGCATGACGGCGCCTGAAACTCACCAAATACAGAGTGCGTTTTATGTTCTAGGCCAATGTTTTTTTTTTAATAACTTTTAAATGAAACCCAATTTTATATTGAATTGATTGATTAAATGGTCTTTACCATTATGTATGGAATATAATGTTGGTCAAGTGGTCGCGTCTGGCCGTGGTGCAAACGCGAGCTCTTTCAAGCATATTTTTTTCAGCTATTTAAGTATAAGTTACTATCCCATTATAATTTATTTTTTTATATAGGGTCTTTCAAATTGAGCGGTTTTTTTAATTCTTGGATAAAACACAGATGGCGTTGCGAACTTGCCTGGGTCTTGTGATATTTGAGAAGTGTAATGTATGGCATTTATAAAAATTGAGTCGTATAAAATACAACAACGCGTTCAAATTGTTGAATTATTTTATGTATTGCAATCTCTGGAAACAGTGATGTTAATTGGCCACCAAGATCATGTGATCTGACACCGTTAGACTATTTTCTTTGGGGTTTCGTGAAAAGCCAGGTCTATAAGAATGACCCCCGATCAATTCCTGAGCTGACGGACGATATTATTCGCGTTATTGGTGAGTTAAAACCGCAATTATGCCAAAATGTCATCGAAAATTTTGACAAAAGAGTGGACATCTGTGGAGCGGCAAGAGGTGGACATTTGGCGAATATTGTTTTTGTGTTTAAACGTCGTACATTATACTTCAATGACCAATAAAAAGTTTTTTGAAATCAAAGTAAATTGTGTGTTTTATTCAAGATTTAAAAAAATTTTTTTTTAAAAAACCGTCCACTTTAAAAGACCCTTTTTACCTCTTAATAATACCTGAGGCCAAAAAAGTTAAATAATGTTTTTTTATTTATAGCGAAGGCAGTTAATGTTGAAGACACCAGTCAAGAACGTCAGACTAGTGCAGACGCCAATTTCCCAGATAATAACAAGCCTCTGATTGACTTCACGTTAGACCAATCCGTTCCCACCAAGGAGGTGAAACAGTCTTTGCTACTAGAGTTAGAAACCAAACATTCCACAGAGTTGACCAAACTAAATGATAAGTTACAAAAACTAGAGCAATTACTCGTCAAATGTAAGGAAACTATCAAAACACACAAGGAAAAAAATTCACAATTAACTACAGAGATACAAATTGTTTCTACGCAATTAGATAAAAAGAGTTTGGAAAATGAACAACTTCAAAACCAAGTCTCGCAATTAGAGAGTATCACTGCTCAGCTTAAAGAGTCCAGGGACCAAGCCAGCAAATTCAAACAGGAACTCGACACATTCGATAAGAGGAAAGCCGAAGATATGACTTTAGTTCTTAAAGATTTGAAGGCAGCAAAAGGTGAGATAACAGTTTTAAATGAAAAGATTGAGACACTGACCAAGAGAGAAGAAGAAAATGTTATCTCTTTAGCGGAAAATAAACTGAGTGTTCACAAGGAACTGGAATCCAAAGAGAATGAAATAAAAATACTCAAAGACAAAATATCCGCAGCCAATTTAGAAATTAAATCTAGCGAAGCCGCTCTCGAAGATATCAAATTGAACGTCAAAGTGTTGGAAGAGGAAAAAATGAGAATGAGAGATGAGTTGGCCGACTTTGCGTCGTCCAAGGAACAAATAGCCAATTTGGAAGGTAAATTGAACGAATTGAGATTGGAGAACAGCGATTTAGAAGGGCGGTGTTCGTCACTTTTGGAGAATATCAAATGTAAAGAATTGGAGTTGAAACAAGAGATCGACGAGAAACTTGCCATGAAAGACAGGAATAACTTCTTGGAAGGTAGGAACAAGCATTTAGGCGATGAGAATGCAAAGAAAAATAAGCATATAGCCGATTTGGAAAGGGAAATCTTAGATTTGAACAAAAATTCGGGTGAAAAAGAAGATTTGCGCGAGAAATATCAAGACTTGATCAATGAAAAGGATACGCTTAAGTCTGATTATGAGCAAATATTAGAGAGTAAAGAATCTTTAGAAAATGAATTAAATAATGTCAATTCTAAATGTCACCAATTAGACCATAATTTAGAAAGACTAACTACCGATAATGGTGCTCTCCAATCGCAATTGGATAAATTAATTAGTGATTTGAGAATTCTGCGAGAAGAAAAAGAAAATTTCGATGACTTATATAAGAAAGCTGACGAAGAGCTTCGAATCTTGAAAGATGAACACTTGAAAACTAAAGAAGCCATGGAAATTCAAGCTAAGGAATTAGAAGAAAAACTGAAGAGTTCCTCAGAATACAGCAAAATGCAAGAATCGGAAATAGTACAGAAGTTACAGAATGAAATGAAACAGAAAATAGAAGATGTCGAATCCAAAATGAAGGATACACTCGAAAAAGTACAATCAGAGTATGAGAAAGTGAAAGAAGAGTACGAGAGATTGAAGATTGATTTGGACGGAAAAGAAAAAGCGATGCAGGAGATTCAGACTTATGTTACAGACCACGATAAACTTAAAAGTAATTATGATGAACTGCTCAACGAACTAAATACCCTTCAAACTAAAGTTTCTGAACTCAGTTCCGTAGCTACTGATATTGATCAACTGAAACGGTTAAATGAGGAGCTAATGAAAGATAAACATACGCACGAATTGAAGATTACCGAGCTGGATGATGCTATCAAAGAACGGAACCAGTTAAAGAATGTCTATGAGGAACTATTGAAAGAAAACAATAAGTTCGTATCGAGGCTAGGAGAACTGGATTCAACTATTGCAGAGCTTAATCAAGTCAAAAATATTAACGAAGAACTCTTGAAAGAAAAAAGTGTATTCGAACTGAAAATAATAGAATTAGATGAAACTGTCAGAGAAAGAAATCAGCTGAAAACAGACTATGAAACAATATCAAAAGAGAAGAGCAACTTTGAAGTGAGAATAGAAAGTTGTATATCTGAGGCAGAAGTACTTAAAAATGAATGTATCCAGCTGAGGTCTGATAAATCCAGACTAGAGGATAAGATGGCCGCTTTAGAGTTAGATAACAGCAACGTCAGAGGGAAGACATCGGCTTTAATCCAAGATATCCAGCAACTACAGACTGAAATAGTCGCGGTGCAAGAATCACATTCTCAGATAGTTTCGCAGAAAAATTTGATTGAAGAAAAAATTTCACTTATGGAAAAGTCAGACTCGACCAAAAAGAATCAATATCTATCAGAAAATGAAGAACTAAAGAAGAAGGTCCAAGAACTGCATTCAGATAAGGACAAGATGATTTGCGAAAAGAGTGAATTGATAGAGAAATGCAAAAAGATGCGGGAGACTCTGGACAGTGCGGAACTTCGATTAAAGGAGTATTCTGACAACAATGAGGTTTGGCAAATGAAGTTATCGAATATCTTGGATGAAAATAACACTTTGCAAGAGAAATGCGGACGTTTAAAGCAGGACAAGGACAATGCGACAGAGAAATTGGGTAATTTTGAGCAAAAGTTTAGCGAATTTGAGACGGTTCGAAAACGTTTCGAAGAATCGAAACTAGAAGTGGAATTTTTAAATATGAGAATATCGCAATTGGAAAATGACCTTTCTCAAGTTACGAGTGATAAAAACAAAGTGATCACCGAAAAAGAAACTGTACAAAAAGAATTTTCGAACCTTGCCAACGAAAAGAGGAGTCGATTGGATGAAGCAACCGAAGATTTGGCCAAATCGAGAAATGAATTGAAGATAATTCAAGAGCAGAAAACTGAACTGCAAAGTATTTTTGAAAGAGAACAATCGGAAAAAGAGAAGTTAGTTTCTAAATTAGGTTCCGTCGAAGATAAGGCTAAAGGGGATAGTGACAAGTTATTAAAAGAAAAGAATACGTTAGAGTCGAGATTAACAGAGATCCAAGAAAGATATAAAAATATGGAGGTAACGCATCAGGAAGAGGTTCAATCGTTGCAAACATCTAACAGTGAATTATATAATAAATGTGAGAAATTAGAATTGAAATGCCGTGAACTTGATGATTTGTCTCGAGCACATTCCGTCCTCGGGTCCGAAAATGAGAAAATGATCGTGAAGATCAAAGTATTAGAAAAAATTGAACAGGAACATAAGGATATGCTCGATGAATTACACGCGCTGAAAAGCGAAAAGGGAAAATTGCATTCGGACATTGAAGGCCTACAAACTCACTTAACAAAAGTATCGAAAGATAATAGTCAATTGAACGATAGGATCAGAGAATTAGAAGCTAACGGCGAAGTCATGCAATTGAAATATACTCAAAATCTCGAAGCAATTCCAGGAACTACTCCCGATAAATTGAGTATGCAGATACAACTTAACAAACTAACAGAGACGAACGTCCAATTAGTAGATGAACTAAAGGCAAACGAGGATTTACAAAGTAAATTACTAGACTTAGAAAGGCAAAACTCGATTCTTATAGAGGAAAAGTTAGAATTGCAAGACCAAATAGATTCTTCAATGAATCGTCACAATCATTTGGTGAACGCCAACGATACGGAAAAAGATTTAGAAGTAAACAACTTAAAGTTAAGAGTGAAAGAAATATTAGACGAAAAGATGGACTTAGAAGCGAGATTAGCGGACGTAGAACTTATTAGTCGTACGAGTGATAGTGGTTTTAAGGCGCTTGAACAGAAAAATGAAAAGTTACGACTTACTAATGAAAAACTGGAGAGGCGGCTCGACGAAGCTCTCGTTTCTCTGAATCACATAAGAACGATGGAGGAAAATACTGAACTGGAGTACCTGAGAAATATTTTATACGAATACTTAACGGGGCCTTCGAACAATAATATGGTGTTGGCTAAAGTACTGTCTGCCGTGGTCAAGTTTGACCAGAGACAAACGCAGCTGGTGCTAGAAAGGGAAAAGGAGAAACAGGGAGTGGTAAGTTATTCAACCTTTTATCCTTTTTTTATCTTAAAAAAATAATGAATATTATTTCATTTCGAAAATGAAATTAGTATGACATCTGTTATTATTACAAATAAGAAATATCTACATTTTTATGGACAAAATTTGGGCAACATTTTTAGTTTACCTAGATTTTTCAAATTTCTTTGTACTTTGAATGAACTTTAGTGTTCCAGATAAATTTGTATGTTTATTATAATAATAGCTAATTACCATTAATAGTTCCTACTTGTGATACCTACCATTACTAGTTTCTACTTGTGAAACCTACCATTATTAGTTCCTACTTGTGAAACTTACCATTACTAGTTCCTACTTGTGAAACTTACCATTACTGGCCCCTACTTGTAAAACTTGCCATTTCTCGTTCCTACTTGTGACATCTACTATCAATAGTACCTACGAGTACTTGTGAAACCTGTTGTTATTAGTTCCTACTTGTGAAACTTGTAAAACTTACCATTATTAGTTCCTACTTGTGAAACTTACCATTACTAGTTCCTACTTGTGAAACTTACCATTACTTGTTCCTACTTGTGAAACTTACCATTACTGGCCCGTACTTGTAAAACTTACCATTTCTCGTTCCTACTTGTGACATCTACTATCAATAGTAGCTACGAGTACTTGTGAAATCTGTTGTTATTAGTTCCTACTTGTGAAACTTACTTGTGAAACTTACTATTATTAGTTCCTACTTGTGAAACCTACCATTGCAAGTTCCTACTTTTGAAAATAGCCTCTATTAACTATTTTAATATTTAATTTTTATTTTCCAGCTAGGACAATTGGGTTTACTCTAAAGGCCTGCCAATTCAACAATCATTTATTAGCTAAATAAAAACTATTGTAATAAATAAATTTAAATTCATGTGATGCAATCCCTTACATTTAATGATTATTTTTATGTTTTGTTATTTTCTATAAAGAATTGTGTAAATTAGTCCGTGTTTTGTTAGCATTTATACACTTTTATATACAAGCCGTGTAATATATACAAGGAATAAATAATAAATGAAATGTTGTGAAATATGTATTATACATTTGGTTTTGGAAATAAATCCGAATAACTTTATAATAATTATATTAAGAAGAAAATTTAATTTTATTTGCTAAATATTTATTTATGTATAGAAATAAATTTTATGACTTATATTTTGTGTTTTTTTAACTCTCCTTAACCCTTATCATGGCATTGTAACATAGGTGTTACACTAATTAAAGGATTTAAAAAAAAAACAGAAATTCGAACGTAATATCAAATACTACCTTGATCAAAAAGTTTTAGGACTTTATTCATAAAATCGAAAATACAAGTTTATTCATCAAAATCGATATGGTCCCCTTCAAAGTACTCCCCATCGACTGCAACGCACTTACGTCAGCGCTTGATCCAATCCTCGAAACACCGGTACTCAATTTTCGGTAGTCCATCAGAGCCGTCTTCGATTTTTTCATGACATCCTCTCGGGTGCTATAACGTGTTCTGCGAAGCGGTTTTTTAAGTCGGTTGAACAGGAAAAAGTCGCAGGGAGCCAGATCAGGTGAATTCAAATTCTGCTGGATAGTTGTCGTGTTGTTTTTGGTCAAAAACTCATGGAAATCATGTCTTTCGCGATTTCAACGCGATCCTTTTTTTGCATGAAATTGAGGTCTTTCGGCACCAGTTTTGCAGCGACACGTCTGAGGCCCAAATCACTAACCAAAATGTCTTGAGGGGATCCATAACCGATGTTCAAGTCCTCTGCCAGCTCTCTGATGGTCAATTTGCTGTTTTCGGCCAACATTTCTTCGATTTTATCGATGTTTTCATCGGTTTTTCGACTGCCACTGCGTTCGTCATCCTCGACCGACTCACGACCACTTCTGAAGCGTTCGTGCCACCAAAAAACACTTCTCCAACATTTCCAAGGTCTGCGAACCGTTAAATCCGTTTTTCACACAAAATTTAATGCAAACTCATTGATGCACAGTTGATGCCATTTTCAAACTTGTAAAAAATCGAAAACACGCACAAAGGTAGATGTACTCAGTACAGCGTAACTTTTACAAATGTCAAGCTATGATGCTGAAATTCGAATGGAAGTGTCAATGATAGATGTGGTAACCTAACAAAAAAAAAAAGAATTCCAATCGGGTGACTGACAGCGCCACATGGTGGCCGGTCCTAAAACTTTTTGATCAAGGTAGTATGGCAACACATTCAAATACTAAACATGCACTATTGTGTGCAGTGGTATCATCTGGTGATAAATATTGATAACACTATAAGCTTTCAAACAACATCGGGTCAACATGTCTGGACAGCGTGGACGCGATTTGAAAATTAGGATAAATAATCTTTAAATATCTTATTAATCACTACATATAGAGAAAAATTATTCAAACCATATTATTTGTTGATAATTCAGCTATGTAAATGTTGTTCATGTTTTAGATTATAGAATCATTTTATTGCGCTTTTCGTGTTTTATAAAAATTGATATTTTGGCAATGTAACGTGGGTGTTACAAATTAAAAAAAAACAATAAGGAAAAGTTGTGATTTTTTTCCCTCAATTTTCTTTCATAACTTACCATATAACAAATATTCACCAAAGAAAAACGTTAATATTTGGATTAATTGAACTTTTCCAAAATAAGGTTTAAGCTTGTAGAAACTTTTTTGTTAGTAATTTACATACTCGTACAATACAGCAGTGGTTCATAATCTGGGGGTTGTTAAATGTGGTATGGGAGTCATCAAAATGTATTACGTACTTTAAAATAATAAAGATAACCGCTAAATCGGGAAAAATTAATACTTTAGTTTTATCCAGAAAAGCTGTTACATTATTTCCATTCGTCTCTATTTATTTGTGCGTAACTGCATTTTCTACTCTAACTATAATAAAAAGCAATTGTCAGTCCAGATATAAGAGTAGCCATTTTGAACGATTGAGTCAATATGGAATTGTTTATTTAGCCTCAAATTTCACGCTCAACGTTATAAACCCTTTTACGTTAATCTTACCTGAATAATCGTATATAAACCAAGAAAATTGTGTTTCTGTTTTTCATTTACGTGGGGGCCACATAAGGATTTTACTGCAAATAGAAGGTCAAATGTGAAAAAAGGTTATTTACCACTGCAATACAATACAAAAATTTTAATACTTGGGTGCTAGCATAATGTGGAATAATGACCTCTATGGCGAAGTGCTTGAACAATCACAAAAGGCCGCAGCTATTTCCGGATGTCTAAAGAACACTATCTGGAAAAACAAGTATATGGACATCCAAAGCAAGGTGAGGATATACAAGACCTGTGTCCACCCCATAATGACATACCGCATAGAGTCCAGAGCCGACACTGTCAGAACCAAAAATCTCCTTCGGACCAGCGAAATGAAGGTACTCAGGAGTATCGTTGGCAAATCCCTTCGTGATAGAGTACGAAACACAGAAATCCGAAGGGCGTGCGAAGTTGAAGATATTGTCAGATGGGGATGACAGAGAAGAAGGTTCTGGAACGAACACGTAACCAGAATTGCGGAACCAAGAGCCGTAAGAATGGCCAGGGACAGTATCCCCCAAGCAAGCAGACCTCCAGGACGACCTCCCAAAAGATGGAAAGACAGCTGGCAGTCGACATCACAAGAGGGAAAAATGATGCAGGACCATAACAGACCTAAAATAAGAAGAAGAAGAATACAATACCAACCCTATTTGGAAGGTTTTATAAAAATTTTAAATTCTTCTGCTCTCGCATGGTTCCTCTCACAGTCAGATGTTCAGGTTCCACATCCATGATACAGCCTCAGGAGTAAACAGATGGATCTCTTCCAGTCTTTCCGGAAATGAATGTACTGGACACTCCTCCACAATGTGACTGACAGTCTGGACCGTTCCACGTGAGCACAATTGGGAATCAATAAATGTGAAAGGAGTGCCACCAAATTGGTTCACTTAACTAGGTATTAATTAGATTTGTGTGGATACTTCTAAGCCAAACGGGGATACAATATTCTGGCTACACTAAGGCAATCGCTGTGGTAAACAAAGTAGGCATTCTACATTAGATTAGACCAGTGGTCGCTTGCGCGCGGCATTTCGGTAGCTCGCGTAGGATATTTTATCATATTTATAAATTTACCTCTCAAATTTTATTATTGGACTCCAAAATGAAATATTTCTCAAACTGAATTTCAATGAAATGCTTAACAAGTTGCCGTTGTAATATGAATTTCTAAGTAAAATAGAGAAGCAGTCGGCGATGTATTACGATGGGAACTGCGCCATACACTTTGTCTCTCTCTCGCAGATTCACACAGTTCCACGAGACCGTCAAAGCTTGACGTTTACAAAGTTACCATTCATTTTGTTTTTTTCACCCTATCAACAAAAAAATGAATAACAATCTTCTTCTTCTCCCTGGCTCCATCCCAACTCATTGTCTGCAAAGACTGTTGGGGTCAGCTCTCCTCGTCTTCAGGTTGTATGCTCTTCTGTCCCGGACTACGTCCCCCAGGCCGTGCCTCTGCATTAGGTTATCTTTTTGCACCACCCATGAATTCTTTAGCCTTCCTCTGGTTGTTATTCGAGGAAGATCCATGAAGATTGCCTGGTTCACAATGTGATCTGCGTCCAACGTGCCCATACCATCTCAATCGCCTCTCCTCCATCTTACTGTTGATGTCAAGATGGAGGAGAATGAATAACAATAAAAAAATGAATAACAATAAAAAATTTAAAACCTATCATTGTCACACAGAATGGGAAGAGGATTATTTCTTCATTGAAATTAAAGAAAAATGTGTTTGTTTATTGTGCCATGCGAGTGTTGCTGCCAGGAAAAAATGCAACGTGGAACGAAATTACAAAACAATTATTATATTTTTATTAATAAATAATTAAAGTACGCATTTAATGTTTTATTGGAAGTCCGATGTCCTAATTTATTTGAAGTAATATAATAATATTGTATATGGTATGATAAAGGACGGTGATAATAAATTATAAAGAAGGAATATGTGTAAGTAATATCACCAGACAATTTCAACTTTCGAAAGTAGCTCACATCCTTATTGAGTTTGGCCACCACTGGATTAGACCTATACAGTGTTCTGTCCAAAGTTATGATTATATATGAACATTACACTTGATTGGTTTTAATCTATAACAGTATATTTTAACTTATTATTGCAACAGCCATATTACTGTTAACAATATATTGTATAATAACAAAGATAGCAAAAAAATAAATAAAAAAAAAAAACAGAGATGTTTAAAAAAATAATGAGAAAGATATTTAAAAAATAATGACACACAGTAAAAAAAATTACGAAAGAAATTTGAAAAAACTATTGACAAAGATGTTTAAAAAAATGTTGAGAAAGATTTTGAAAAAATAATGACATGATTAAAAATAAGGAGTGACAAAAGTTGTAAGAAAAAATATTGATAAAGATGTTTAAAAAATAATGACAAAGATAGTGAAAAAATAATTAATGACAAAAGATATTAGAAAAAATATTGAAAAAGATGTTTACAAAAAAAATCACAAAGACAATAAAAGAAAAAAACGAGTGACAAAAGTTGTTAGAAAAAATATTGAGAAAGATATTATATTTAAAAAATAATGACAAAGATAGTAATAATATTTACGATGTTAAAAAAAATAATGACAAAGATGTTCAGAAAAAAAATTCACTGACAAGAATATGCGGTGTGTCGATGTACGACCGAATAATAAATGTGATTAAGGATTATTTTTTACTAAAAAAAATTGTATTAATACAGTGATGACCATGTCAAGGTGGCTTGGCTATGTTGAACGAATTGATAACAAGCATAAATGGGAGATGTGATGAAGGACGATCAAGAAAAGTATGGTTAGAACAAGTTAATTAATTTTTGAAAGTTAAAAAGTTAAGGATAATAGAACATAACATTGTAATGTATCCCTACCAATGTTATCTTATCATATACTTTTATCCACTTCCAATAAATATTATAAGTTATCATGCAAACCAATGTTAAGCTTATCAATGTTAACCATATCATGTACTATGTTATCTACATCCAATAAATATTAGTGTTATCACGTGTATGTCAAACTTAACTCAATGTATTATGTTTAAATTTATCATCTGTCTGAATTATCACGAGCCGCTTACTATCCAAATTCAATAAAGATTTCATATCACTAAATGGAAGTAAACAGCGAACGATACATTCCAGATAAATCGCCTGATATCGATTTGACCTTAAGGGCAACGATAACATACCTGACAAATTCCTTCTTAATCTATCTAAGGGTCGTGCGTATGGTTATCTATGCTTTAAATAGGACGCCATATCAGAGGAAGCAATCATTATTCTTAAAGCCACTACGATGTTAACATCATCGTTATTATTAATTCCACAATACTGTTAATATTATACTTCAATGTAATTCAACGATTATACAAATAAAATTATACAGTTGAAATTCTAAAAGTGTTTTCGTTACAAAAGGCCATAACAACATTGTGAGAAGGTATATAGATATGGAGAAGGCAAACTAAGGATGTCATAATTGGAAAGTTTGGCGTTTTATCCTCCCTGCCTACCTAAAGTGAATAGTGTGATGGTATGAATGTGTGTAAATATTTTTTAGTTTTAATTTAATCGATGTTTGCATTGTTAAATTATATTTTATCCTCCCTGCCTACCTAAACAGCGAATGGTGTGATGGTATGAATGTGTGTAAATATTTTTTAGTTTTAATTTAATCGATGTTTGCATTGTTAAATTATATTTTATCCTCCCTGCCTACCTAAGCAGCGAATGGCGTTATGGTATGAATGTGTGTAAATATTTTTTAGTTTTAATTTAATCGATGTTTGCATTGTTAAATTATATTTTATCCTCCCTACCTACCTAAACAGCGAATGGCGTGATGGTATGAATGTGTGTAAATATTTTTTAGTTTTAATTTAATCGATGTTTGCATTGTTAAATTATATTTTATCCTCCCTGCCTACCTAAACAGCGAATGGCGTGATGGTATGAATGTGTGTAAATATTTTTTAGTTTTAATTTAATCGATGTTTGCATTGTAAAATTATATTTTATCCTCCCTGCCTACCTAAACAGCGAATGGCGTGATGGTATGAATGTGTGTAAATATTTTTTAGTTTTAATTTAATCGATGTTTGTATTTTTAAATTATATTTTTATTGTATACAGTACAACTTCACTGACGTATTTGCATGTGGCAATCACTTCAATCTAACCAAAAATATGTTCAACAGGTCTTAAATAAAAACTAGACTAGATTTTTTTTTAAATCTGTGCCAACTGGAATCAAATCCGAACCCCGGCTCGGAACATAGGTGGCTTACTAAGTAGGCAACAGAGATTGTGATTGATATACAAGAGTGAAACGTGAATGTAGAAAGTTTTTTGAAAGAGTAAATTAGTGTACTGAGAAGATTATTTAGTGTTTCTGTGTATGATTGAATAAGAAATGTGATTAAGGATGGGTAACAGTTAGTAAGGTAGGTGAAAAAAGGCACGTTGAGGTTGTTTAAACACGTTGACGTGGTTTGGGCGTGTTGTGTAATAAGTATTCGAATGTCAAACTAAAAACTCGAATTCGTATAACATATATTATGAAAAATTGTTTTTTTTTTTTCATAATAAATTTTCCAATTTCATAAAAAGGATTTTCTATTTTAAGATACTGTTATTTTATATCTTAACAATTAATGTTTCCTTTTGAGTCAGACGCAAATATAAAAGCCGTATAAGAAAATTGATAGTGGATAATGCAATAAATAGCACACCTACCAACACGTGCTGGCGCTTGGGACGTTTTGCCATCGGCACAGCACTCACGTTGCAAGTGTCGTGGATTCAGGAGTAATGCCGTTGTCTAACTAATTTTAATATAAGGCTGTCATTTATTTTTGTACATTGTTAGGTGATTATAACATACACGCCATCTCCTGAATGGGGTATGCAGAGAGGACAGAGCGCGAGATTTACATATCTCGATACACATACATCCTTAGTCTCTCCCAAATCCACACAAATTCAACGATTTATCTGACTTTCTATGGTTCTATCAAAATATTCATTTGATTCAACAATATTTTCTTCGGTATTCCTCTCAAACACCTTCCGCTCACATTTTCACTATATATCTAATTTTGACTGGTAATTAATCTACTGAGTGCCACAATAACAATAATTTTAGGTGAACACTTACATACATACCATCACACCTGTCGGGGCAGGCAGAGAGGAGAGAATGTCAGAATTTCTTATCACGACACGCCTATTTTACATCCATCCACTTTCTTATATAGTCCCTACGATTTCCCTGACTTTTACATTTCCTTCTTTCAAAATATCATACATTTGACCCAACCATACTTTCCTTGGTCTTCTTTTACTACGCCTTCAACTCATTTGCACTGTATATTCGTTTTCTTAGTATTTCTTCATTCATTCATTCCACGTGCCCAAACCATATCAGAATGATCTTCTTCATCTTACTCAACAAATCATCCTTAAGTTCACATTTATCCCTAATCACTTCATTTCATATGTATTCTTCTAAGTATACGTATTTCTACAGCAATCGTTTAGTTATTTTAGGTGAATGGATGTTTTAAATAAAAAAGAATTTAATACCACTGAAATATTTAAAACACTTTCCTCAAAATATTGATGAAATTATTTTCGCTATCGAAAAAGATCACTTCAGCAAGCGCACAGTCTTGATACTCGTGATATAACCTTATGTAGACCCAGATTGAGTCCATTAGCTATTCTAGTTTAAATTACTAACATTTTAGATTCAATCTTGTTATTTCACCCTGTTGTAACTTTTGCGGGCATCTGGATCAATCCACAGTTCACTTTTAATGATACTGCGATGATAATCGGTTAAATAATTTCGGAATGTATCAATCTTACACCGGTGTGTCTTCGAACCGATAAACTAATCCGATCAAATGGCGTCAAAGTATAGTTATGTTGCATTTAAAGTTACTGGCAACTTGCTGGACTGTTTCAACTTAAAGCTTTAAGCCGACATAAATTAGTTTGAAAAGAATTCTACTAGCAAGCAAAGAATACCACACTCAACACCATTAATATATTAGACAGAAGTCTAGCAGCCATTGTTTCTATAGAGTGATGTTATCTATATTAAGAATTTTCTTGACTTGATTCAAATTTTAGAATCTCTCGAATGTTTTATAATTCCTCACATTCACCATACATCCATATTTCTGATGCTCAACAGATCAAACACTAAGACGATCGTCGCATTCAAATAACTGTTGTTTTGTACTGATTTTAAAATTGATGTAAATTATTTTAAAATCTACAGAAAACAAGAAAAAAATCAAATGATTTAAAGTAAAAAAAATATCAGACCAAAAACGAATCCATTAAGAATTAAACCTGGGACACTCGATAGTTTAACAAGAAAATTAACCATTAGACCACAAAAATATAAAAATAAATATTTTTTACGTTCCTGTGTGTTAAACGCAAGTAACAAGCGATCCAATTGCTCAGACAGCCCAGAAGTTACGGTTTCGATTCCCGTTGAACTAAGATTTTTCAAAAAAAAAATCAGTCTGCTTTTCACTTAAGACCTCTGTAACATCTTTTTAGTTGGTTGGAAGAGATTTTCACAAAGAAATAAGCCCGCCAATTTGTACTGTAAAAGTGTAATACAATACAAAAGCAATTGGGAATACTAATGGAAAAAAAAATGTTAGAAAATATATTTCTTCGGTATCTACAAATATTCACGCAGAGAACGGAATACTCACTTTTCCTATCATTGACAACTTTAGTCTGGTATCATAACATTTTATCCGTCGCGCGGGAAGGTCCTATAATTTGACGCGCGATTTTCAAATTTGGAATGATATATATTTTTTTAATATTATTCTGTTGTTCACAATATTTTTTAATAAATTTCATGTGAAAAGCAAGTACTTACCCAGAACAATTATTACTTTCACAGTGATTTTAAAACTTTATTCGAATTGCTGTGTTACAAGATACGAATTAGTGTTAAAGAACTAAAAAAAAAAAGCAAGTAGTCGTTTTTATTTTGGTGCATTTTTATATTAAGAATAGACATTTGAGTGAATTTTGAATTTATGTGTCATGTTTTTGTATTATTTGATTTCAGTGCGAATTATTTTGTGCGAAAAGTGACTCGACTAAACTCGCAAGGAGGAGAGGCGAACTTAAATATATAATTTTGCAACATGGTAAAGTTTTATCATTGAAGTTGTATATCTTTATATAATGTTCATAAGCTGATACTTCAATTGTTTTTTTAAAGTAAATTGATAATATTACCTTCTACTTGGAGTTCACACAATGGGACTCGAAAAGAAAACAGATTGTTAAGTTGTTTGCCTGCTGCTTTTAAAACCCATTGCTTCACCGATGCGAAAGTCACCAATAAAGTTAATACGAAATAGCCGCAGTTAAGTGGGAATCCGGCCTGGATGTTACTTTTATTTTAGACAGTTAACCACAAAAATAGTTCAAATATGATTTTTCTTGACGTTTCGATATATTATGGTAACATCCCAGGCCTAGTTGTTACGATGAATGTATTTCACCCACGGATTGCTGATTCGATTCCCAATACTACCGAAATTTTAAAAAAAGGTCTCAATCTAGTTAAGATTTCGTTAAGTAACAATACTTACACACGTTCGACGTGTGCGAGTGTTGAACCGTAAGTTCCGTGTCTACTTCGAAGGCAGAAATAGTGTCTCCCGGCCACGCTCTTCACAATGTTCGAATCATCAATTCGGATATGTTGAAGGGTGCCGTATGAATTTAAAAATAACATTTTTCAATTATTTTAACATATTTTAAGACGGAATGTAACATTCATTTGTTTAGACATTAAGGCTTTATTTGTAAATTTAGGATTGATTTATGCATTAAAGATTGATTTTTAGATTAGGGATTGATGTGCACATTAATGATTGATTTGAACATAAACGATCGATGTAACAATTTAGGATTGATTTATGCATTCAAGATTGATTATTAGATTAAAGATTGATGTGCACATTAATGATTGATTTGAACATAAACGATCGATGTAACAATTTAGGATTGATGTATGCATTCAAGATTGATTATTAGATTAAGGATTGATGTGCACATTAATGATTGATTTGAACATAAACGATCAATGTAACAATTTAGGATTGATTTGTATATTAATGATTGATTTGCACATTAATGATTAATTTTTACATAAAAGATTGTCGTGCACATTAACAATAATTGATCTGTACATTAAAAAATGATATTTATTTACATTGATGATTGGTGTGCAGATTGAGGATTGATTAGTATATTAACGATTGATGTACACATTTAGGATTGATTTGTACATTAAAGATTGATTTGTATATTAAGGAATGATTTGCACATTAAGGATTGATTAGTACATTATGGATTTATTTAGACATTTAGGATTGAGGTATGCTTTAATTACACAAGAATGTTTATTTGTCGGTTGGATACCTTTTGTTTTTACGTAATTTTTTATGCAAAAAGGACCTAACCCACAAGTTTCCTGTTCTGTGATAATTGGGGAAATATTTCGCGGCTTCACGATATCACAAAAAAAACTTTCAGATGTAATTTAACAATCAAATAATTATTGGATTGGTTTGATATTATATAATGATGATTAGAAACAAATATTGACATCGTTAGAAATCTTAACGTGCATGACAATCTTTAATGTAATAATTAATATAATTAATAAAAACGTAGTTATTGCATTTCAAATATAAAAAAAGCCGATTATGGCCGACAGTCTCTTTCTTAAGCCCGATGTGTATTACTTACCGTCGGGTACTTGTATGTGAATTTGACGTTTATTTCTCATGTTCTACCAGTTCAGGGCCTTTTGGTATGAAGTTATATGATCGTACTTTCTTAGGTTAAAAATAAATCTTAGACAAACATTTTGAAGACGCTGTAATTTGTCCAGCTGTTCCTCTGTAACATCCAAGTAACAGACGTCCGCATAGTCCAGAATCGGAAAGAGCAGAGATTGTACGAGTAAAATTTTAGTTTTACTTGGCAGGAATCTTTGCAACACTTTAAGGGAATGAAGGCTGAAGAAAATCCTCATTTATTTGATCTCGTCATGAAAGAGTGTTATCTATTAGCACTCCTAGGTTTTTAACGGTTTAATTTAGGGAGCTAAAATATTAGTTTAATGAACAATAGAATATCTAAAAATTACACAGCAAAATATCTGGAAACGTGTAAATTACTCTATTTACGCGGTTTTATTTTAAGCGTCATTTTCCTGGAATAAATTACCCACGTAACTGGAGGTATTACGTAAATGAAGGTTGTACGTAACATTAAATTAATTCCTCATAGTGATGGGATAATATGACAATTGTTAAGGTGATGGATGACGCATAAAGATGCGGCATCCCCTTAAGAATTATGACGCGCATCAACAACAACGAGTGTTTATAAAACATGAGTGGAATCTTTATCAATCTTGAATGATTGATTCATATCAAATAATTCTGTTTTAATAACCTACAAAAATAACCATTTTAAGACTAGATTTTAATTACAAAAAATGTGTGCTTATTTTTTTGTAATAAAAATAAAACGTTACATGACCTTATTACGGGGATATACTACCTTGATAAAAAAGTTTTAGGACCGGCCACCGTGTGGCGCTGTCAGTCACCCGATTGGAATTCTTTTTTTTGTTAGGTTACCACATCTATCATTGACACTTCCCTTCAAATTTCAGAGTTATAGCTTGACATTTGTAAAAGTTACGCTGAACTGAGTACATCTACCTTTTTGCCTGTTTTCGATTTTTTACAAGTTTGAAAATGGTATCAACTGTGCATGAACGAGTTTGCATTAAATGTTGTGTTAAAAACGGATTTAACGGTCCGCAGACCTTGGAAATGTTGGAGAAGTGTTTTTCGGTGGCACGGACGCTTCAGAAATGGTCGTGAGTCAGTCGAGGATGACGAATGCAGTGGCAGTCGAAAACTGATGAAAACATCGACAAAATCAAAGAAATGTTAG
Source organism: Odontocerum albicorne (assembly GCA_949825065.1). Lineage (NCBI taxonomy): Eukaryota > Metazoa > Arthropoda > Insecta > Trichoptera > Odontoceridae > Odontocerum > Odontocerum albicorne. The sequence continues at coordinate 28,148,249 of OX463860.1, forward strand.
CCGAAAACCGCAAATTGACCATCAAAGAGCTGGCAAAGGACTTTAACATCGCTTATGGATCCGCTCAAGACATTTTGGTTAGTTATTTGGGCCTCAGACGTGTCGCTGCAAAACTGTTGCCGAAAGACCTCAATTTCATGCAAAAAAGAACCGCGTTGAAATCGCGAAAGACATGATTTCCATGAGTTTTTGACCAAAAACAACACGAATACTATCCAGCAGCCTTCGAATTCACCTGATCGCTCCCTGTGACTTTTTCCTGTTCAACCGACTTAAAAAACCGCATCGTGGAACGCGTTACAGCACCCGAGAGGATGTCATGAAAAAATCGAAGACGGCTCTGATGGACATACCGAAAATTGAGTACCAGCGGTGTTTCGAGGATTGGATCAAGCGCTGGCGTAAGTGCGTTGCAGTCGATGGGGAGTACTTTGAAGGGGACCATGTCGATTTTGATGAATAAACTTGTATTTTCGATTTTATAAAGTCCTAAAACTTTTTGATCAAGGTAGTAGTATTCTGATGTTAGGTCGTCGTTGTAGAGGTTATTATATTTTTAATATTTATTTCATTTGGTCAGCAAAACCCTGGCTATTAAACTATATCACCAGGTTTCTTGAACAAGTTTTTTTAAGACTTTATTTTTTAATAATAATATTGTACATACATACTGATACGCCGTTTCCCTTTTGTGGTAGGCAGAGAGGACAGAACGTCAGACTTTCCAATCTCGACACATGTATTTCGCCTCTTCTATATCTATCCATACACCTTATCGTACAACTCCTACGATTTCTATTACTTCTTACTTTTTATTTCAAAATATCATATACTTGATCCAACAATACTTTCTTCGGTCTTCCTCTACCACGCTTTTCACTCGCATATGCACTATATATTTATTTTGTTAATATTTCTTCATTCATTCGTTCCATGCGCCCAAACCATCTCAATGTGCTCTTCTTCATCGTACGCAACACGCCTTAAGTTCATATTAATCTCTTATCACTTCATTCCGTATTCTGTCATACATTGTCACTCTGTGTTTTCTTCTAAGTACAGACATTTCTACAGCATTTATTCGGTTGTTTTCGGTATTTTTCCACGTTTACGTTTGACGCCTTTAAATCAAAGTTGGTACTAAAACACTATTGTGGATAATGTTAGCAATTTTCAAAACTGTCCAGTTCGAGTATATGGTATATGTTTTAGTGTCCCACTAACTTTGTTTCCTATCGCAACACACCATTCCGTATCCCTCGTAACTCTTCCATCATCTGAGAAAATAGTTAAATTATTCAACTTACTCCAATCTTTCATTACTCACCTATATATAAAGTGCAATACAATACAACACAAACACTTAAAACGTTGTCGAGTTCTACCTGCTGTCAGTTTATCCTCTTAAATGTTCCGATAGTAATAGGTTCTGATTTACCTTAGGTCTAAAGGGGCTAAGTCGCAATGCACGCAAATTTGTAAGGGCGTCAAGGCTGTAAAAAAAACTGTAAAACGCATGCTGCTGCACAGGAGGTAGCAATCGACGAACACGTAAAAAAGTAGGCAAATACTTTCAATAAAAGATAATATTGAATATAATTGCATAAAAATATGGCAGTAGAACAAATATTTATTATGTTCAAATATATCAGAGGCTGTTCCTGTTTTTCCCAGCACTTAAATATCACGCGTTCAAAATTAGTAAAACACGCAGAAATTAATATGAATCGAAGTGGGCATTTATTTTGCACGTGTCGTGTCGCAAAAAAAATCGGCAATGTATATTGCGCCGTTTAGAGAACAGATCAAGGGCGCTCTAATTGGAGTCTCGAACCCACTATTATTGTCAGAGTAAAAACATCTTAAAAACAAACGTTGAGTATGATTACAGAAAGGTAGTGGCTGCGGTCATTAGATTTGGTACTTCCTCACATCTGAATATGTTCAGTAAAAAATATTTGGTAAGAAAACCGCAGAAAACTTGCCAAGGGAAGATGAACTACAAAGAAACCTTTATAGATCCTCCAATATGTGCAGTAACATATTCGGCGTAGTGTATTCTTTGTGTGTAGTATTTATATATAATCATACATTTTGATAAGACGTCCCAAAACGGTTGTCTTTAAGTGCTTCCTAAAGCTGCGCACTTCTGGACGAATTTCAGAATAAGCGGCTTAGTTGAAAAACACTTGTTTTCTTATACTAAAAGTAAATTATGACTTTGTTTCCAGTACACGGAAGAAGCCCCACTCAGTCGCCAGCGCTCTCCAGACAAAAGGCATTAGTAATATTTAGACATAATGACCGACACCGCTGTGGAGACGGGCTCGAAGGACAAGCACACTGTCCACTGGTTTCGCAAGGGGCTACGACTGCATGACAACCCCTCGCTGATGGAGGGCCTCAAGACGGCCACCACCTTCCGCTGTGTCTTTATCATCGATCCATGGTTTGCCGGGTCTTCCAATGTGGGCATCAACAAATGGAGGTGAGTTTTCTTATAAATACTAACATTATGACCCCCGTAGTCTAGTTGGAAAGACGCTTGTCTCCCAACTGGATGTTTCGAGCTCACATTCCGATGAAATACCGGTTCGAGTATATATGTTTAAATGCCCCGTGTTTCCTATCGTTATACGCCATTCGATATCCCTCTAATTCTTCCATCATCTGAGAAACTTGCTCCAATCTTTCATTATTCACCCATATGTTCCATTTACTTTTCCTTTCGCACTTCATTCTCAGATTCTTCATTCTCTTCGCATCTCTCATACAATTTAATTATCAAATTCTGCAATTTGTCTTCACTCTCCCCAACACTACCATGTCATCAGTATACAGTAGTCAGTAGGTATACGTTCCCATTCGACATTAGTATACTATCAATATACCTCTATACTTTCTTCTCACATGAATCGGTATAAAACGAACAACCAAGGTGACGCAACGCATCCTTGCTTTACCCCTTTCGAAATATTAAACCACTCAGTCAAGGTACCATTCGTCTAATACAAAGATTCCCAAAGTGGTCTATATGGACCCCCAAGGGTCGATTTCGACTTGAAGGGGGGGGGGGGGGGTTTATCAGCGAGAAAAGAAATGGGGGGTGCACGAGATGTAAATGGGGGTCCACGTGAGCGGATCCCATTAAGGCAGATCATCATCAATATTTAGGCGTTCCGTAAATGTCTGATAAAGTAAAGGTGTAATACACCTAACACAGATTGTGTGTACATAATACTTATATTAGACATAGAAAATACTTATAGTAAAGAAATCGAATGCAAATCACTGAACGTGCAGATTTAAGACTATACCTCAATAATTTGAAGCCAAATATTGAATCATTGCTATCAGATCATCAGGTTCATCCCTCTCATTAACAGTATTATTAGTGTATTCATTTTATGTAAGAATTTTACAAGGTTTTGATTTGTTTCGTTCCGAAGTCAAATATTTTCTTGCATTTTGTATATTTTCAATAAAGGTATGAATAAAAATGGTACATGTTTTTCTTTTTTTACAATTGTCCACTCTACAAAAAACCTTATCAAGGTGAACAGCACAGCACTGTGTCAGCTGTCAAAAACACATTTGAAGTTAATAAGTTTAGGAAAATTCAATATTAGGCAGGCAAGGGGGTCTACGGAAAACAAAAAAATCGGTAAGTGGTCTACGGGGAGAAAAATTTTGGGAAACTATGGTCTAATACAAACTTTTCTTTCGGCGTATTATGATGCAATATCACGCATTCGTTTTATTGTAATTTTTTTTTATATTTTAGGATTATTTTTATTTCTAATGATTGAAACACTTACTACTTGTACCGTTTATGAAAATAAATAAATATTAAAACAAACTGTCCTCAGTGACATACAGGCAAAAGCCTAGTTTACTGGATACACGACAAATGAAAGGCAACAAACCCAGATCCATTAAAATTGTGTGTCCAAATTAAATTACCTGTTGTTTTTTTCGCAAATTGTGTACATTTCTTGTCATGTGTAAAACAAATACAACATTATTGTTATCGGAATTTCGATTTACGGATAACTTTTCAAGAACATATCTGTACCGGACAGGTACAAAGACTGTATATAGGTGGTTGGTTGCCGCGTAGCGCTCGAAGAATCCACGTCGCGAATTCCGTAGCGAAGATCCAGTTTGAAGAAGAAGAAGAAGAGCAGGGAGAGATTCCTCTCAGGCAGACGATGTAGGGTAGCGGGTCTCAAGTAAAAACACGGTTAAATCGGTATTACTGAGAATATATTTCGAAGTGAGAAGTGAGCAGAACAGAACATGATTTCCAAACTGGGGTCTCCTCTATATTAATGGTCAATGGACGCTTGTGACGGCCGACACAAGCGTCCATTGTCCGCGAAATACGACAACTTTCGGGGTCTGGGCCCTGCTTACGCCGACTGAACCCGGACCTACTCCGATCGCACGGCTTTGCAAGTCACATATTTCCAATGCGGTCGCGAATGCGATCGGAGTCAAACACACATACATATTTACATACAAATATAACATAACATAGTTCTATGGCAGATACAAGGGTTTTACATATTATTCCAGAACATATACATATACAAAACATATGATTACAAATACAAATACAGGAACATAACGGATATCATAACATACATGACAGTTATACATATAAAAGGTTCATACACAGATGAAATAGACAAATACAAGTTTACATCAATTTTATACAATATATATACAGATCTACACCTAAATGTCATTTTCCTCATATTACATACACACACACGGGTGACGGCACACGTCCGATACAATATCTTTTTCGTAAAGCAAAGTATTCGTGTAAATTTATAAAGTAACCAACATTCACTAAAAGGAGGGGAATCGAGAATAATTTATTATTCCACGAACATTACGAGGGTTATGTCAGTGCGCGGGGGTGGATTCACGTTGCGGGGGCTCGTGATGGGTAGGAGGCCTGGGGGTTGTGTAGCACGTTGTCACCGATGCTGCCGAGGGCCAAGGCTCTTCTATAACATTCGATAGGGAGGCAGTTATTTCTGGCATTCTAATTATTCCCACAAAAGCACATCATTATGAAACATTCGAGGGTAGGAAATAAATCGTTCGAAAATAACTTTACGTCATATTCTAATTTTATTTTTATTTAATTATTCGTTGTTTTTTTTAAATAACTTTCATTTCCTATAAATAAATTTATTATTGTGGAATATTTTTAAAGGACCTTGCTGTGGCTTATTATTTTAAAGAACCTTGCTGTAGCTTATTACATATTTTTGAAAAACCTGGTTTTTCCACGAAAAAACAATGATTACCTTGTTATGGCCTTTTGCAACGAAAACACTTTTAGAATTTCAACGTGTAGTTTTATTTGTATGAAGGTTGAATTACATTGATGTATAATATTAACAGTATTACATAAATAGTAACAGCTATGATCTTTACAAAGTAGCGGCTTTAAGAATAGTGATGCTGCCTCAGATATGACGTCCTATTTAAAGCAAAGATAATTATACCACGACCCTTCAATAGATTAAGAAGGAATGCGTCGGGCATGTTATGTTTGCCCTTTAAGGTCAAGTCGATATCGGTGATTTATCTCGTCGCAGCTTACCCATTTAGTGATATTTAATCTTTATTGATTTGGGCAAACGAGAGGATAACTTAAATATAATGCATTGAAGTTGATAGCGCTAATATTTATAGGACCTAGTACATGGTTAGTTTCCTTGACAAGGGTATAATATAACTTATAATATTTATTTGAATGTGGATAAGATAACATCGGTTTTGGTGATTATACCGTGTTACAGATAATGCCAATATTAATAGGTTCTTAGATAAGTGGTACATTGGTTTGCATAATATATTGAGGGTGAATGAGATAAGAAGATAAGATTAACATGTGCTGGCAGTAGATAGATACATGACAAGCTTGTGCAATTCCAATTAACGTTCAAGGAATACTCCGGAGTATATTTTTTACAAAATGATACCACGAATATATCGTCGTTGTTCTGCGAAAAGCATTTAATTCCAAATATTGAGTTTTGAGATAAATGGAATTTAAGTTTCGGAAGGCGATGTAAAATCAAGTTATAGCACCCGGCGGTAAGTAATACACATCGGGCTTAAGAAAGAGACTCGCTTTGTAGAGCGTCGTCTCTGTCGCACGGACTGTTAGCGCAACGTGCGACTGAGACGACGCTCTTCAAAGCGATGGTCTCTTTCTTAAACCCGATGTGTATTACTTACCGCCGGGTACTATATATGACTTTTTATCTTTTCATAACAGCGAAATCATATAACTTTTGAACATAAATGTTTTTTCCATGTGTGGATATTTTTATTTTAAGTAAAATGGCATCAAAAAGTCATTTTAAGCAAAAATGGACTTAATTGCATTTCGCAGAACAACGACGATATTAAGTCTTTGCATTAATGAAGTATGAATGGCGACCTTCGTGGCTTAGTTAGTAAGTCGCCTGTCTTCCAAACTAGGGATTACAGGTTCGATTCTCGTTAGGAACTTATTTATTTGAAAAAGCGTTCTAGTCTGTTTTTTTTACTTACATATGTACCATCACAGCGTATCCCTGTTGTGGTAGGCCCAGAAGAGAGAGCGCCAAACTTTCAAATCGCAACACACATAACATATTTCGCCTCTTCTACATTCATAAATCTTCTTATCCTACACCATTAAAACACTTATTATTTTTATGGCTTATTATGCAATAACACTTTGTTTTGGTGTCGCCTTTTCTTTGAATTTCAAAAGTTAAAAAATGTGCACACATTGGTTAATATCTACTGTTTCGCCTCTGTACATAACGTATCAATCAACAATTCCAGGGACTAACCAACATATGGCACCTCTAATAACAAATCCATACCATTCTCAGTTAGTACCAGCCTTTAGAAGTTACGTGTCAAACTTTCATGACATTCCGACATTGTGTCATTGAGTTACAGTGGTTTTAGTGACGCTACTTTTGTTATTTTCAAAACAATAGAAAAAACGAATTTCGTGTGTTGATAAAACATTGCTTTTTAATGGGAAAAAATACCGTTCAAACTCAGCGATGGCTTGATAAGTGTTGAAAAGTTGCGTGAGATAGCTGACATCCTGAATATATCATTTGGTTGTGTTTACACTCTTTTGCATGAACGTTTGGTCATGAAAAAGCTTTTTTCGAAATGGGTGCCGCGTTTACTCACAATGGAACAGAAACAATAACGCATCGATGATTCAGAGCGCTGCTTGGCACTGTTTACGCGAAATAAACAGGAGTTTTTGCGTCGGCATGTGACAATGGATGAAACTTGGATCCACCACTATACTCCGGAATCAAATCGGCAGTCAGCTGAGTGGAGAACAGCCAGTGAAAGTCGTCCGAAGCTAACAAAAACTCAACAGTCGGCCGGGAAGGTTATGGCCTCCGTATTTTGGGATGCGCATGGTATAATATTCATCGATCGCCTTGAAGAGGGAAAAACCATCAATAACGAATATTACATAGCATTATTGGAGCGTTTGAAGGCAGAAATTGCAAAAAACGGCCCCATATGAAGTACCATCGGACCGAAACTCCGAACAAGCTATCCATCACTTGGTAAGAAAAAAGTTCTCTTTCATCAGGACAATGCACCGTGTCACAAGTCGATGGTAACGATGGCCAAATTGCATGAGCTGAACTTCGAATTACTTCCGCACCCACCGTATTCTCCAGATTTGGCCCCCAGCGACTATTAGCTATTCGCAGACCTCAAAAAGATGCTCCAGGGAAAGAGATTTGGCTCCAATGAAGAAGTGATTGCCGAAACTAACGCCTATTTTGAAACCAAAGATAAATCGGCTAACACGGCTGGCATAGAAAAGTTAGGAAAGCGTTGGAATGAATGTATCGCTCTTGAAGGAGACTATGTTGGTGAATAAAGAAGAATTTTGGCAAACAAATGTTGTTTTAGTAATTAATCCCTCGACTTATTGATCGATGTTTAACCAATGTTAACCTCATCAATAAAAAATGAAATAAATGATAATATTATTTTCACAGATTTCTGTTACAATGTCTGGAAGATCTGGACCGAAGTTTACGACGCCTCAACTCTCGCCTGTTCGTGGTACGTGGACAGCCCGCAGATGCCCTGCCAAAGCTCTTCAGGGAGTGGGGCACCACGAACCTCACCTTCGAGGAAGACCCTGAGCCCTACGGTAGAGTCAGGGACCATAACATCACGGCACTATGCAAGGAGAATGGAATCTCTGTCGTCACCAAGGTGTCACATACACTTTACGAACTTGATAAGTAAGTTGAACTCCCTAGATATACATTATTTTTTACTGTCCACTTTAAATTATTTTAATGGCAAAGAGAACTGTCCCGCCACCCCCTCTTATCTCGCTGAAATTTTTCAGCATCTTTCCAATTGTGGATTAGCGCTACGCTCAAACAGAGATTGTTTATTGACCTTTCCAGTTAACCGCTCCTCTTTTTTTACGTCATCCTTTACTGTCCATGGAGTGAGACTCTGGAATCAGTTATAAACCAATATAAGACTCGCTCCGTCCTTGGCATGCTTTAAGACGCGACTGAAAAAACTCTTAATTTCTAGTCAGTAAAATAACGTGTTTCATTCCTGATTTTTCTTTCATTTCCTCTCCACCATCCCTTCCTTTTCCTTTGATTGATGATATCTCACTTTATACCATATGAAAAGAAATGTTCGGGTGATTGTCCGTTTTTGTGGGGTTTGTGGGCATACACGTATGTGTTTATGGATAGTCATTTGAATGATTTATGCAACCATGCAACTTGCTTCATTTACTTTTGTCTGGTTGGTTGGAAAAGATTGCCGCCTGGCAATAAGCCCGCCAGATTGTATTTGCAATAAAAGTGTTACATAAATAACTGTAGAGTACAAGTACTTAATGCTATAAACTCTCCATTTAATAAATATAGAGAATCGTTTATCTAGGCAAAGTCTGTGACGTGGTAGTAACATACAATTCCTTAATCACAAAAATGCAAAAGATGCAACAGTACCTAGTCCTGTGCTTACCATGTTAATTTCAATAATAATTCCCCATTCAAAAGCCATCATTTTGACGCTTACCTACTCCCCTCTCCTGTGTATCTATTACAATTAGGAAAAATATATTTAAGACATAATTTACTTAATCTTCACCTGACGAGGAAGACGGAGGTATTTGAAACCGGTAGTGAACTCAAATAAAACAGGTGTGAATATAAAATAAAAAACAAGTGTTTTATTTATTTTATTAAAAATATTTAAACATGGCTCCTCAAAGTGAAACAAATATCTTTCCTAAGATTCAAGAAATAAGCTCAAATTTATGCTTCGAACAAATAAAACTGTTCCCAAAAGAATTTTTAAAGCATTATGACCATCACCAAATACATCCAAGACTACAGCATAGTCAAAACTTGACTTATAGTCAAGAGTGAATCACTCATAGAAAGTGGGAGTCTGCAATCTCAATTTAGCGATGCTTGGGCGACTTGATATCTTTCCTTTCTGAAATATTGAGAACTTAATATCTCAGGGAGGCTAGAAGTATTGTGGACTTGTTGCATTCTTCAGTTCTTTCTCTTATATTACACAAAGAGGAATTTATTTATTTTATTAAAAAATTTCCACTAAACTACAGTTCGGAAACTCTAGGATGAGTCCTGTGACAGCTCACAAATTTGCCCCAATACAACCTTGTAACGATGTTCAGTAATTTTAATTATTTTATCAACTTTAATATAAGCCTCAATTCTAATAAATAGAAAGTTATTTAGGTAAATACATTACATAAGGTTGTATTGGGACAAATTTGTGAGCTGTCACAGGACTCATCCTATAATTTCCGAACTATAATATTCAGTGTCACAGCACTCATTAAACTAATAACTGACAGTTTGTTCCAAGATTCCACAGCTCAGTTAGCAAAACAATATTGACTTCGATTTTTATAGAATTTAGTTTTGAAAGGATTTAATTTATGTCCTTTTAATTGTGTGTTTTTGTTAAAAGAAAATGATTAAAGGAGTTCTGAGCAATCATAATGGCAGCTCAATAACACTCTATCAAGTCACTATGATTTGGACTTTTTTCTACCAACCTCTTCCTGGTGACTTATCCATCATTGAATATTATCTTCTTCTCCCTGGCTCCATCCCAACTCACTGTCTGCGAAGACTGTTGGGGTCAGCTCTCCTCGTCCTCAGGTTATATGCTCTTTTGTTCCGGACCATGTCCTCCAGGCCGTGCCTCTGCATCAGGTTATCTTTTTGCACCACCCACAAATTCTTTGGTCTTCCTCTGGTTGTTAATCGAGGAAGATCCATGGAGATTCCCTGGTTCACAATGTGATAGGGTGCTCTGCGTCCAACGTGCTCATACCATCTCAATCGCCTCTCCTCCATCTTACTGTTGATGTCTGTAACACCTAGGCTTCCACGAATGCGTGAACTTTTTATTTTGTCTCTTAGGGACACACCAGCTGACCATCTTAGCATGTGCATTTCAGCAGTTTCTAGTTGCCTGGAGTAAGAGTTATACATCGTCCAGCATTCGGAGCCATAGAGGAGTGCGGGTCTGACAATCGTTTGGTATACATTTCCTTTTAACTTTACTGGCATTTTCGGATCACATAGAACTCCCGCCATTGATCTAAACTTTATTGAATATTATCTATTTTAGCTTTATTCACAGCCGCTCTGAAATGTCATATAATACAAAACCATAAAACCCTAACGGAATTTATTTATTTCAAGTCCAGTCCAAAGAGATCCTACTGTGGAAAAAAATATTTGTACAAATATTCACAGTTTCTATCTTCTAAAAAGATTATAACATCAAGTAAGAGATTTAAATTTTCTTATTTGTAGAATAATCGAGAAGAATGGAGGACGAGCCCCACTGACATACCACCAGTTCCAGTCAGTGATCGCCGGCATGGGAGCACCCAGCCCGGCCGAAGCGACCATCATGACAGAGACCCTGGGCGTAGCCATTACACCTCTTAATGATGATCACGATGACAAGTATGGAGTGCCAACACTAGAGGAGTTAGGTGAGAGATTATCACACTTGTTAAAAATATATATTGTCATAATATGACACGATATTTTACGTGGTTTAAAAATTTCTATAGTTCAGAAACTCTAGGATGGGTCCTGTGGCGTTTTAAACGTCATGTCTCAAAGGGATGGGGTAAAATCGTTTTTTTTTACAAATCGAATAGTTTTTTTATAAATCGAAAAATTATTTTTCTCTAAACTGACGTTTTAATTCCTAATTTTCATTATACTGACTTTCTAATGTATTGTATGATTTGTATCTATCTTTAAATAGGCCAAGATCCACAATGAATTAATACTAATTACGAACATTTAATTTTAGGTATAAAAAAATCGAAAATCCAATTATCGTATACCCCACCCCTATCCAATGCAGACTAACGTAGTGACTTTTGACAAACGTCACCAAATATTATTTGATTTTAACAAACTGACATATTTTTGCTAATTTGTAAAAAGATGCATTAATTTGTCATTATTGTTAGTTTTACGTAATGTATTTACCTAAATAACTTGCTATTTATTATAATCGAGGCTTATATTAAAGTTGATAAAATAACTAAAATTACTGAACGTCGTTACAAGGTTGTATTGAGGCCAATTTGTGAATTGTCACAGGACTCATCATAGAATTTCCGAAGTATAACTCCCTTAGATGAATAAAATAAGATATTAAGTCATAAATAACATGAAAAAACTTGTAATTATCTTAACAAAATAGTGTTTATACTTATATTCATAGGAAATAATGCATTTTTTTCAAAATATCGTAACCGAACTCACTTTAAATTAAATATTTTGACAGCTACCACAATGCCACTTGATTCTAACGGATTCACATACAAATTGGCGGAGTTACACATTTTGCAGTGTGCCAATTGGTGGCAAAGGAGCTATCAATTTTTCTTGAGTCGTTTTTCAAAGCACTTTCAATCATTTTGGACATCTCAAATTTTTATAGCATGTGTATTTGAATGTCGAGAACAAAATGCAATTGTTAAGTAATTTTTCGACAAAAGTGGAGTTAGCAAATTTACAAATTAGGGTAGCGATATAGTGTTTGGATATAAAGGAAACAAAAGATGTGTAGTGTGATAAAAAAATCTGATACCAACCTCGACAGGGACACAGTATGATGGTATGTGTTTATGTAATGTAATAATGTAGATATTTGTCCAAATAATTACACTTCTTATTCTGTCAAATATTAACACACCACACATTCTTCATTCATTCATTTTCCATGTCCACGTTTTACTCCCATACATAAATGTTAGCACCAATACACACTTATAAACCATCATTTTATCAGATTTTGATATGAGTATATTTATGTCATTTAGTTCTCTATTGATATTGTTTCCTGTTTTAACTCGTCGTTCAATATCTCTTTCCACCTTTTCATCATATTTCATACTTCCCAAATAACGATTTTCTTCATTTCATTCTAATCTTTCACCTTTTGATGAATAGTACACCTGTCATTAACATTTGTGTTACTAATGATTTATATACTTTTCCCCAGGCTTTGACACAGAAGGGCTAAAGCCACCAGTGTGGGAGGGAGGAGAGAGTGAGGCACTGGCCCGACTGGATCGCCACCTGGAGCGCAAGGCCTGGGTGGCCTCCTTCGGCCGGCCCAAGATGACACCGCAGTCCCTTCTCGCCAGTCAAACTGGACTGTCTCCATATCTCAGGTTTGTCATACTCTTTGCAGTTCTTTTTACATTAAATTCAAGTGCATCCACACCTAGTCCAGCGCTTGCAGAGGTCCTGCTTCATGACAGATAAAAAAAAATCGAGCTAAGCTTATTAATTTTTACCCAGACTATTTCAAATAGATAGATTCTTGTTGTTCGTATATTTTGAAATACTAAATGCTATTTTGGGGGTCATTTAAATGTGCTTGCGCCATGTCCTTTCTGATTAACTAAAATTATTATCATTACACAATGAACAACAGGTAACTATCGAATTTTTATCTTAATTCACATTCAATAGGAGAATATATGGCCACCTTCGGAGAGACGCTCTTTATATTTATTTATGTACTATTTTCTGTTTTCTAATAAGTACCTTTATTAATTACAAGTTTTCTATCTTTACATGCCATTGCATATCTCTCATAACTCTTCCATCAACTATAGTTCGAAAATTATAGGATGAGTCCTGTGACAGCTCACAAATTTGCCCCAATACAACTTTATGTAATGTATTTACCTAAATAACTTGCTCTTTATTAGAATTGAGGTTTATATTAAAGTTGATAAAATAATTAAAATTACTGAACATCGTTATAAGGTTGTATCGGGGCAAATTTGTGAGCTTTCACAGGACTCATCCTAGAATTTCCGAACTATAATAAAATACAAAATATCAAAATTTCTTAACTTGCTCTAATCTTTTATTGCTCACCCATATGTCCCATTTACTTTTCTTTTCACAATTTTCTGCCACCACTTCTTTAAATTTCATAGTATTCATTCTCAGGTCTTTTTCTTCACATCTCTCACACAATTCATTTATTCAAATACGTAAAATTAAAATGTTTTTTTAAAAGAAATAAATGAACAAACAAACAAATGACCAAATTATTAAAAAATTTAAAGCAATCATTTTAAACTTACGTTTTCATTTTTTTCAGATTTGGTTGTCTTTCCACCAGGCTGTTCTACTACCAACTAACAGAACTTTATAAAAAGATAAAGAAGGCTCGCCCACCCCTCTCCCTCCATGGTCAGCTTCTATGGAGAGAGTTTTTCTACTGTGCTGCCACCAAGAACCCAAACTTTGACAAGATGGTGGGGAACCCCATCTGTGTGCAGATACCTTGGGACAAGAACTGCGAAGCACTTGCTAAATGGGCCAATGTAATTAATTATGCATATAATCTTCGAGTATGTAGTTTCTATTACGATTCTTACAAACAGAATATTAACTAAGTTTTTTTTGTTAATGGACATTGCAATCTTGCAGTGGATATTTATTTATTGAAAATATATATAACACTTGAAAAAACCTAACTAATTAAAAAAATTTACAATTCGGAACACATATGGCACATGAAATCACCAATGTATAGCAAAACAATACTGAAAAAAAAAAAAGATGAGTGAGACTCTCGCACAGTAGAAGTGAAACTTCTTAGCTCCTAGGAAAAGTTGGTTTTATACATTGCTTTTTTTCCATTTGTTAACGATTTTCATTATCAGCTAAAAGATTAAGCTGTGTTTGTGTAATATATAACATAATACGCAAGCGTCTACTGGTTGCCTTATGCTACGTATACACACAGTACACGTCTATGATGTATGCGACGGAGAGAATAGAAACGATTCTCCCTCTCTTTCCTCTCAACTGCTGGTTGGAGTCAGAGAAAGAGAAGCGTCGCGCTGCGCATGCGCGTAGCTTATGGTGTATGCGACGCAGAGAGTAGAAATGATTCTCCCTCTTTTTCCTCTCAACTGCTGGTTGGAGTCAGAGAAAGAGAAGTGTCGCGCTGCGCATGCGCGTAGCCTATGGCATATGCGACGGAGAGAGTAGAAATAATTCTCCCTCTTTTTCCTCTCAACTGCCGGTTGGAGTCAGAGAAAGAGAAGCGTCGCGCTACGCATGCGCGTAGCTTATGGTGTATGCGACGGAGAGAGTAGAAATGATTTTCCCTCTTTTCCCTCTCTTCTGGAGTCGAAGAAGGGGAAGCGTTTCACTTTTCGTGACGTTCAGGCCAATTTACCATACCGCGCCTATAGAAGTATCGCTTCAAAAACTCAAATATCAACCTTAATAAATACTGAATTTATAACTTATCAAATTGTGTATAAATTTGTATAATTAAAAAAATGGCATAGTTTCATGTTACAATTTTGCAGCAGCTAATTTATCTTTGATTTTTAACTAATATGTATATTTTTATCTAAAATAATAGTAATCATCTTTGATATTTACTGTGTGTAGGGTCAGACAGGCTACCCGTGGATAGATGCCATCATGATTCAACTGCGTGAAGAAGGCTGGATCCATCACCTGGCAAGGCACGCAGTGGCCTGCTTTCTCACTCGAGGAGATCTCTGGATATCGTGGGAAGAAGGAATGAAGGTATACTTCAGATTATGTCATTTAAAATATTTAAGTTTATATACTATCATACCCTATATAGTGAAGTTACGTAGCAAAAGTTATAAAAATTGCTAGACTGCACTTCATTTGGCTTGACCTATACCATATGTAGGACACTGATCATAAAAAAGAGTTATGTTCAGCGATTCGATAGAAATGCTACTTTTGTGTTTTTATTACTAGCAATACAGAGTGTACACAA
This sequence comes from Odontocerum albicorne, assembly GCA_949825065.1. Lineage (NCBI taxonomy): Eukaryota > Metazoa > Arthropoda > Insecta > Trichoptera > Odontoceridae > Odontocerum > Odontocerum albicorne. Next base: position 28,163,669 of record OX463860.1, read on the forward strand.
TTACTTATTTCGTTTAGCATTATCTTATTAAGGGTACAAAATGTTTATACATAGGTTCATATATCACACCTGCAGAAAAAAATATTACCTTAAAGCCAACGCATAATTTCTGTTATTATACTTCGGAAAGTCTAGGATGAACCGTGCGACGTTTGTCTAAAAGGGATGGGGTAAAATCGTTTTTTTTTTACAAATCGAATAGTTTTTTTACAAATCGAACAATTGTTTTTCTCGAAACTGACGTTTTAATTCTTAATTTTCATTATACTCACTTTCTAATGTATTGTATGATTTGTATGTATCTTTAAATAGGCCAAGATCCATTATGAATTAATACTAATTACGAACATTTAATTTAAATCGATTTTTGAAAATCCAATTATCGAATACCCCATCCCTAGCCAATGCAGACTAACGTAGTGACTTTTGACAAACGTCACCAAATATTATTTGATTTTAACAAACTGCCACATTTTTGCTAATTTGTGACAAGATGTATTAATTTGTCATTATTGTTAGTTTTATGTAAAGTATTTACCTAAATAACTTGCTATTTATTAGAATCAAGGCTTATATTAAAGTTGATAAAATAATTAAAATTACTGAACGTCGTTACAAGGCATTGGGGCAAATTTGTGAGCCGTCATACAGTTTATCCTAGATTTTCCGAACTATAACACGTTCACTGCGTATAAAATACTTAATGTCATACAGAGATGCTGAAAATTCGCGAATTTTTGAAAACCCATAACTTTGTTAAAAATCAAATTCTACTTTCTATTGAAACATCATATACAAGTGTATTCCTTCGTGTCTTCAAAACACATGAAACCGGCGACTAATCCTTATCGGGATACGTTTATTAGTGCACTAAACATTCAAGGCTCCCGAGTGTCCATATAAAATATTTGTATGGACACGGGTGCCGTGTTCGACGCAGTGAACGTGTTAAAAAATAAATTATTATGCAATTCTGTCACATCGTATGAACAAGTTATTTTAAAGATAAACTTCATATGAAGTATTTTGCCTAAAGCATTATATAATAAAACATTGAAAAAATTGTAATATTTATTCTGATTTTTTTTCGTAATTGATATAACTAATAAATGTCCTCTGTGGCTTAGGTGGTAAGACACCTATCTTCCAACGTAAGAATTGTTGGTATTTTTCCTGTTGGTACCTGATTTTTTCATTGTGTTGTATTTTCTATAACTTCATTGTATACAGTACAACCTGACAAATTTATTAGCATGTGACAATATCTTCTAACTAACTAGAAATGCGTTAAATAAGGCTCGAGTAAAAACTATTGGGTGTACAAATAAGTCACCGCCGTTTGACAAAAGTTGGCGCCACCAGTAAGTTATGGTTAAAATTGTCAGATGTAAAATGTCATTATCGTAAGGTTGGACATCTGTCAACAACATGACCTTGAAATATTAGTGAATTTTTATCAGTATAACATATTTTTTTGTGTTCGAAAATGTCAAGTTTTGAGCCGAATAAGCGTCATTTGCGGGAACTTTTGATTTACTTCTTCAATTTGAAGAAATCTGCAGCTGAGGCGCATCGATTGCTTGTAGAAGCATATGGTGAGGCTGCCTTAAGTGAGAGAAGTTGTCGTGAGTGGTTTCAAAAGTTTAAGAACGGTGAATTTGACATCGAAGACAAAGAACGTAGCGGAAGGCCGAAAGTGTACGAAGACGCGGAATTGGAAGTATTATTGGATCAAGATTCGTGCCAAACGCAAGAAGAACTTGCACTTACATTAGGAGTGACTCAACAAGCAATTTCACATAGGTTGAAATCATTGGGAATGATTCAAAAACAAGGAAATTGGGTTCCATATGAACTGACACCGAGAAACGTTGAACGCCGATTTTCCACATGTGAAATGCTGCTTGCCAGGCATAAACGAAAGGGTTTTCTGCACCGTATAGTCACTGGTGATGAAAAATGGATCCACTATGATAATCCAAAAAGGAAGAAATCATGGGGAACCCCTGGCCATGCTTCAACATCTACAGCTAATTCATGGAAAAAAACTCTTGTTGTGTATTTGGTGGGATCAGCTTGGTGTCGTGTATTATGAGTTGCTCAAACCGAACGAAACCATTGCTGGGGCTGTCTACCGAGCACAATTGATGAGATTGAGTCGAGCACTCGAGGAAAAGCGCGCCCACTGCTACTCCAGACACGACAAAATTATTCTCCTGCATGATAATGCTCGTCCACATGTTGCGGCGCCGGTCAAAACCTTTTTGGAAACAATCAATTGGGAAGTTTTACCCCACCCGCTGTATTCACCAGACATTGCTCCTTCTGATTTTCACTTGTTTCGATCGATGACGCATGACCTGTCTGAGCAGCACTTCACATCATATAAAGATACCAAAAATTGGGTCGATTCGTGGATAGCCTCAAAAGATGAAGCATTCTTCCGACGCTGTATCCGTATGCTGCCAGAAAGATGGGAAAAGGTAGTGGCAAGCGATGGGCAATACTTCGAATAAAACATGAGGTTCCGTTCTTTCACAATAAATGCCCAATTTTTGATAAAAAACGGCGGAAACTTATTTGTACACCTAATAGTTTAACGAGAATCAAACCTGCAGCCCCCGTATTGGAAGACAGGTCTCTTACTAGCCTAAGCTTACTAAGCCTCAGAGGTTATTTTGCAATAAAAGGGTTCCAGTCTGGTTTTTATTTAAGACCTCTTTAAAATCTTTCTGGTTGGCTAGAAGGTATTACCACAGTTCAATAAACCCGTTGTGTAGCACTGCATACAAGAAAAGTATAATAAAAACTTGATGAAAAGTGTACATAACAATGCGATTTCTTATCAAATACATTTTTCTAAATATATGCAGATGCGGGGAAATATCTTAGCTAACGGCCATAGCCGCCACTACCTTCCTATCGTTATGCTCAACTAGGAAGGTAGTGGAAGGTAGTGCAAAATAAACATACATGTATATTTATTTTGCAATATTTTTAATCTGTCAATAATAGTGGGTTCGAGTCCCAACTTGGAACACCCTTGAGAAGAGTTTACTCTTTAAATGGCACTATGTAAATTGTCATTTTATTATTATTATTGAATGAATTTATATTTAAATCATAAACTCCTGTTCTTGCAACAATTAAGATATTTTTAATATAAATATATATAATATTCGCCAGAATATCACAATATTTAGAAATAGCTACTAACTTTGTGCTCTCCTTTATTAATATAAATAACCTAGTATAAACTAAACATTAAGGACAATACTTTGCCTCTGGAGTTGAGTAACCCTGCATCAACATGTGGAAGGTTTTGATTCTGCAAAGCAATTTGCATCTTGTTCTTCAAGTGAGCCCATGTGTTTTCTATATCTCAAGATCTATCCATAAAATTCCCATAAAATCCAATTCTTGTTCTATATAAGTGATGTTCAACTAAAAACAAATCTAAGTTCTTTACCTCTGTAAAATAAGTCTTGGACAATTACGTTAGTCTGCTTTGTGACGTTTGGTAATATTTTGTGGTATACATACATAACATATATTGAACTTAAATATACATATCAATATTAAATAATTTTAAACAATGACTTTGTAATTTATTATTACTACTGCTTTTTGTATCTCCTGTACATGTTAGTTTAAGACAAAGCTTTGTATTTTTTGTCAATAATTTTAAGCACTTGTATAACTTGTCACATGTTCATTTTTATATAAAAGACATTGTTGTGTCATTAATTAAATTAAATAAAAATAATTTTATTTCTAACTGATTGAATTTCTAGTGATTTTTATAAAAAAACTTTTTTAACAAAAATCGTTGAAAAAAGAAACCCTCAAATTTTCTTAAAAGAAACTTGAATGTAATCAATTTTAATTTACTAAATTCTGTATACTTACAGGTACTTAACTTGTCTCTATCCAGATATTATTTCTTCTTTAAAAGAAAAAATAATGAAAGCAAACGAGGATAAGTAAAAAAAAATTATTTAGTAAATGTATGTCTTTCAGAGATACATCCATAGTCCAACATGTTTGACTGAATGATGCTTTGGTTCTAGGTATTTGATGAGCTTCTGCTAGACGCCGATTGGTCTGTCAATGCAGGCACGTGGATGTGGTTGAGTTGTTCATCCTTCTTTCAGCAATTCTTCCACTGCTACTGCCCCGTACGGTTCGGTCGCAAGGCTGACCCTAACGGTGACTATATAAGGTAACACAAGTTTCCAATAAAAACACTTTCTTTCATGTATATACTAGCAATTGTGCCTTATCTTTGTGGTAAGTTGAGATTCAATTTAAGTTGGTGTTTTAATTTACTTTATGACTTAATTTTTTTTACATTATTTAGCTGCCTAACGTTGTTTCCCCTTCGGGTTAGGTAGAGCATAGAGAATGCTAAAATTTCCTGAGTGCTTTGTTCACGTTCACATTCATTCCTTAGATACTGGGAGCGATGCGATATCAGCAAAAGATGAAGAGTGACTGATCGCGTGGATGACTTGACATGAATCTTTCTGTCTTAGGTGGCACTGAGTCAACATGAGATTTTAGATATTTTTCGTAAGAGTTAAGTCAACCATAGATACAGATCCCACAGATAACGGATACTGTAGATGTATTTTTGTGAGAGTATTGATGTATGTACCTATTTACTTACGTATGCTTTAATATTTTTGTTATGATTGTTTCTTTTATTTTATAATACTAGGCGTATCCAGAAAGTAAGTGTACTGAGGCTCTCACGACCGGATGGATTTTATTTTCGACATGTTGGCTACACTTCCGTGTAGCCTGACCCTTCCCCTCCGCAACGAGACCGGTTCGAGGTCAGTACGTTGAGAAGTGTCGACGCGACAACACGTTTAGTGAAAAATGTCAATCCAATCTCCCGCCAAGTGCGAAATAAATAATGCCCGGCAAGAGTTTTTGAGGCGCTGCAAACTCCATGGAGATGAATTTCTCCGCTCCATCGTTACTGGAGATGAAACTTGGGCTGCACACTACACGCCTGAAACCAAAAGGCAGTCTCAACAGTGGCCTCACACCTCTTCACCCTCCGCCAAAAAGTTCAAAACCACAATTTCAGCCAAGAAAATCATGGCATCCGTGTTTCGGGACTGTCAAGGCATAATTTTAATTGAATATATGCCTCAAGGGGAGACCATCAACTCTGCAAGATACTGTGAGACCCTAAAAAAATTGCGGAGGGCGATTCAGAACAAGAGGAGAGGCATGCTGACAAAGGGAGTCTGCCTGCTGCACGACAATGCCAGACCACACACGCCCAACGCCACGAAGGAACTGCTCGCCTCGTTTAAATGGGATGTCCTGAACCATCCCGCGCATTCCCCTGACCTAGCACCTTCAGATTACTATCTCTTTACCTTCCTGAAGCTGCACATGGGTGGAAAAAGGTTTTCAACCGACGAGGAGGTAAAGGAGGAGGTGGAGAAGTGGGCGGAAGGGTTGGCAGGAAACTACTTCGAGGAAGGCATCAAAAAGTTGATACCCCGCTTCACCACCTGCATTGAGAGGAATGGCGACTATGTCGAAAAATAGCTTACATATGTACTACGGTAACGACGTAATTTTTTTGTTTAAATAAAAAAAATTGTAACCTACAAAAATTCAGTACACTTACTTTCTGGATATGCCTCGTATAACTGTGTTAAATAGTTTTTTTTTAATATACTATCCTTTGTAATGAATGAAGCAGTCACTGCTTGTTTTATATAATTATTTTTACAATGATTTATTAATTAATAAATAAAGAAAATAAAATAATTCTTTCCAGGAAATATGTGACAGTGCTCAAGAACTTCCCGGCACGCTACATCCATTCTCCGTGGCTGGCCCCGCAGTCTGTACAGACTGCTGCACGCTGCATTATTGGCCAGGACTATCCCATGCCCATGGTGGACCATGGCATGGCCTCCAAGTCCAACATCCAGCGCATCAAACAAGTCTACCATCAGCTCTCCAAGTACAGACCACAGGGTAAGTTATTCATGACTCCTAAAGTGCTTAACTTAGCATTTCACTTACAGGGAACCTTTTTAATGAGCCACATTGAAATTATTTTCTTACAGCATCATGATAAGAAGATAACAAATATATGTGAAATTGGAAAGTAAAGATCAATTCCCAAGGGGGTTATATCTATTTATTTTATAAAGTATAAGCTAAGCTTTTATAAAGTATAAGCTAAGTATAAACAGGTTAAGCTCAAATACATACAAACTTAAAGAAAAATTTATACAGTATTTAGGAATGATTGTTAAGCCGAAACAACTTACTCCCATTACTAAAAAAGCTCAATATGCTTTCTTTAAAATCATTTTCTGAAATGTTGAAGATGTCAATATCCGAGGCCCTATTTAAAAGGGACAGCCCGTGAAACAAAGTAAGAGCACTTGGCAAGTTAGTTTTACTTAGTGCTAGTCTTAACAGATTGATATTTCTGTGTCTCGAATAATTGTCTGGAACATAAACCATATGTGTGGATTGAAAAACATTTTTTTGCAGTCGGTTTCACACTTCTATTGGTTGGTGTGTGTCTAAACTGGGAGGCATATAAGATGAGCCCAGATCTTACAAAATCTTCACTTTCAAATGGTTTTTCTTCTCCATTGCCATAACATATTGTTTCACAACCTGTGGATCGCGAAAATAAAAACTTACTGACAATAGACTCTCCACTCAACAAGCAGTTAAAAATTCAGTTTTTTTTAATAACATTTCAAAGTGTGATTTAAACCGAAATCTTTTTTTTCCGACTACATAATATGCAATGTGTACCATAAAATTAAACTGGCGAAATTGGTAATATGTAACAGATAGTAAAACTGGCAAAATTGTGAACTTGTCATCGACCAGAAATCCCGGTGGATGATGTCGTAAATTGTTATTGGAGTGCATTTAGATACCTTTTGATGCAAGCGGGCGGGCACATTACATCAAATTGTAAATTTAAATCACATATGTATTGCGATTGATTTATAATTTATTTTTATTATTCAAACTTCAATATTTATATGTTCAATATTTTATATTTTCATGTCACATTGCCATGTGCTCTAGTTATGTGTATTTTGCACAGGGTGGTTAAAGCAATGATAAAATTTTCGTTATACCATTGCAGTCCTCCCAGTGTCCCTTATCTTCTTCCATTCCATCCCCTAAGTGCTTCAAACAATTGAATGCGTTGTTATATTGTATACGACTCCATTTTTATAAATGCCATACATTACACTTCTCAAATATCATAAGACCCAGGCAAGTTCGCGACGCCATCTGTGTTTTATCCAAGAATAAAAAAAACCGCTCAATTTGAAAGACCCTATATAACTGTTATAAACATTAATTTTATTTTTTCAGAAATATTTGCTGCGGATAACAACCGTTCAAACATTATCATCTCGTCTCCTAGTCCTAACACAATCATCACTTCAGTCAACCATTCCAACTACTACTGCATCACGCCTGACAATCACAACAATGACATCATCTACGGCCAACAGAATCAGAATGAAGAACAGGAGAATCAAAGCTATTTACATAACAAAAAACAAGATGAGGACTTTGAACAAGGAAACAAAACAGTCTCGGACATATTCACGGAAAAACAAACAAGAAATGCATCAGGGTTACAAGTGAGGAACCTTCCGTTCAAGAAGATAGTCGTAGTTGACCAAAACTACGAAGATATGAAGCAAAAATGCGATGAGATCAATAGAAATAACGAGAACGACATAAACAATCAATACACGCAACAGTTCAAACAGAGTCCCGGAAGAAGTAACGAATATCATGATATGCCGAGACAGAGTAACTTTTATACTGAAAGACTTGATCTGGACAGTAGCTACGATAAAATGAAAGACATTATCGAAGATCAGGAACAGAAATACAACGAATCCCCGCAAATAACAACAAACGAATATAACAATTACACTTATAAAAATGAAATGGAAACTAATCAAAAGTTCGTCGAAAATCCAACAGATAATTTCAAGCAACCTTTGAATCATTCCGTATACAATATGAAAAGTAAATCGTACTGTTTGGGCAGCAATCACAATAATGTCAGTTATGACCCGCAAACTGATAACAGGGCAGAAAATGATAACGGTAGATTTCACCAACAGAATTATCAAAAGGATTATTCTAGTTCTGGTAACAATATACATTCGAGTTTCGATTACACTCCACAGACATACATGGATAATCTACAAAGGTACGACTCTAGAAATTACCAGTTGAATAAGAGTAATTTGAATTATGATCCGACGCAGCAGAATTCCATGCAAGATGAAGTTGGAATGCAGATGCAAGGTGTTAGTAGTCAGGAGGAACTGTCATCGGATCGTCACGATTGTAGCACGGAAGAAGAGAGATGCAGGTTCCAACAAGGGAAAGTAGTCATGATGCAAGGATGTAATAGACCTTACGATGAACCAGAATGAAACTAGGATATAAGATTATGTTTTAAAATAGATTTGATTAAATCGAAACTATGTTATGCCATTCATTTAGACCATCATGTCAGTTGAAGTGTTTTCGAGTGACATTTTAATTTGAGATTCCACCTTTTAGTTTGAGTGAATTGCAGTAGTTTCGCCATATTGAGAGAATTAGTTGCGATAACCGGATTAAGAATAGCTATTTGTTCAAGACATATTTTAACGTGTTCCTCGCTGGAAGCAAAAACGCCTGTGATCTGATCTGTAGCATTCCTTTGTGTATTTTACGTAATGTTTAGTTTATCTCCTTTATTTAATGAGTCTCCTTAAAAGTAATGACTATTATTTATTATCAGAAAATTACTTGAATGTCATGTTTACTTGGTGGTGTAATCAAATATCAGTGGTTCTAAACAAAATACGCGTTTAAACTTAGAAATTAAAAAACGCCGTAATTGTGACGCGCACAGGATTCGTGGAATTTGATTTTTAACGCGGTGTACAGGTTAAAGTAAAATTAAGAAAGGAATCTAGAGATGGTTAGGACATATCGAAAGGGCGTACGAAACAAATATATTTACTGACACTAATTGAGAGCGAAGCAAAGGTAGACTGAAGAAAAAATGGAACGAGAGATAGTCAGAGAAATTATAACTGCAGGAAAGGTATCTGTGTGGTCGAAATGAGAACTTTGTGTACGATAAAAAAGACATGGAGATCTATCATCTCTGCCACCCCAAAAGGGACATAGCGTGATGGTCAGTATGTATGAATACATTCATAATGTAAGTAAAGTAAATGTAATATTTGGGTGAATGATAAAATATTAGAACAGGTAGAATTTCGTTATTTGAGCAATATTTTCTCAAATCTCGGAAGAGTTATAAGATACATTGAACGGCGTGTCGTGTTAGGAAACTGAGTTAATGAAGCGCTGAAAATTTACTAAGATGATATTTTACAACAGTGTATTAGAGTCAACTTTGATAGTTAAATGTAGACATGGAAGAAGCTAAATAAAAGCTATACAAATACGATCATTGAGGAAAATATGTGGCATGACATAATTCAGAATGAATTGATTAAAGACAAATGTAAACTATAGTTCGGAAATTCTAGGATGAGTCCTGTGACAGCTCACAAATTTTCCCCAATACAACCTTGTAACGATGTTCAGTAATTTCAATTATTTTATCAACTTTAATATAAGCCTCAATTCTAATAAATAGCAAGCTATTTAGGTAAATACATTACACAAGGTTGTATTGGGGCAAATTTGTAAGCTATCACAGGACTCATCCTAGATTTTCCGAACTATAGTGACTGATATAAGTAGAATTAAAAAGAGTATTTGCAGGTGGTTTGGATATGTAGGACTGAGATATAAAAGACTAACAAAAAAAAATGTGAGAAAGGGAAAACAGAATAGTATGATAAGATCAAGTGAATGAAACGTTAAAAGTCATAGAAACCCAAAGAGCTGTATGACTGTGGAAGAAATGAAAAATGTATTTCATGATAGAAAAGTTTGGTAATCTGTCTTTTCTGCCTACTTTGGTACTCTGTCCACTGTGCAACTCCCCTCAAATAATAAAGTCATTTTTTTCTACCTTTGTTATTTGAGGAGATACCTTGATCTATTTTTTTCTACCTTTGTTATTTGAGGGGATACCTTGATCTATTTTTTTCTACCTTTGTTATTTGAGGAGATACCTTGATCTATTTTTTTCTACCTTTGTTATTTGAGGGGATACCTTGATCTATTTTTTTCTACCTTTGTTATTTGAGGGGATACCTTGATCTATTTTTTTTAAATAAAAAAATTAAAGATGACAAATATTTCACAATTATTTTTTCTAGAATATCTTTTTGAATATTTTAATGAGTAGAATCATAGATATAAGAAAATTACTTTTTAAATATTTTTGTATAGTTATTTTAAAGTAAATACAGGCATAGGCGAGACTAATAGCTGATTACACATGCAGCGAGATTATCTCCTCAATGCTGAAGAACGTGACCCACACTGCTGTATGTTGCGCACATTTTTCTCCAGTCCTCTTGGGTTTCCGTTATCCAAAGAGACTGTAGAAAATGCACTCTTTACCTGGTCGTTCCAGCGTTTAAGTGTCCTACCACTGCTCCTGTAACCCTCCCCATTGCCAGCGACTGAGTCTATCAATGCCCCTTTACGCAAAATGTGACTGAAAAACTGAAGAATGTGACAAGTGCACAATGATTCAAGCCTCTCTGAGATATTAAGTTCTCAATATTTCAGAAAGGAAAGATATCAAGTCGTCCAGTCATTGCTGAATTGAGATTATAGACTACCGCTTTCTATGAGTGATGCACTCTTAGCTATAAGTCAAGTTTTGACTATGTTGTAGTCTCGGACATATTTGGTGACGGTATTAACACTTGCCACCCTGTGATGGATAACGAGTGGCCAAGACTTATATTTAATTTGATTATTCGACATTTTAATACATGATAAAATGATTTTTATAGCTAAAAACGAAAAATAATCTAGCAGATTTTGCATAATTTTAATTTCAAATATACATTTTTCACTGGACGCTTAGCGTTCAGCACCGTGGCTGGCGGATTTTTTTTAGCAGAGTAAGGCAAGTGTTAATGCCTTTAAAAGCCCTTTTAGGGAACATTTTTAGTTTGTTTGAACCATATATCTGACACCACAGCGTGACTCTCGTTGGTTTGTTTTATTTCTTTCCGAGATCACTGAAAACATGTTGAAGATTATTTTTTTGTATGTAGGGCCTTGGATCGCCTGAGCTTTGGCCTATTTCATGTTTATACTATATGTATGGTAAGTAGAACGGATGTACGTACTGCTTTCTGATATTTTTTCATGTTAATTTTTATACTTTTTTGTGACAAATCGATTTTATATTCAAACGCACTCAAAATTCTAATTTGAGTTTTTCTATTATAACTATTTTTAATGGTCGATACATTGTAATAAAATAAGTTAGTAAAAATAAGTCTCCCGTAAGCAAAGGACATCATGTCTTCAAAAATCTAAAGTGTTTTCAATTGTAAATTGTTATAAATTTATGTATAATGAATCTGCTGCCTTAAAATGTGTATAGATGTTTACTAATTTTCATTAAAAAAAAAATTATGACACTGAATATGTAAAAAATGAAAATTATTCAACACAATCGGAAATTTTGAAAAACTAGTGAAAAACTAAAGTAAGAGTTCTCAAAACGGAATTTTATATGTTATATTAAAATTATTAATCCATAAACAAATTGCCTTTTTTGTGGTCCTACATTGTTCCCTTTTCTATTTTCCCTTTCCCAGACTGTAATAAAATATAAAATAGAAAAAAGACTGTTAAGAGCTGAATAAATGCGTGCAGTTTTGTGTAGTCTTTCGGATGTTGTTCCTCTTGGTCTACCGAAAGCCATTTTCCCATACTTCCTGGTATCGGAAGATTTTTTAGGGAATTCCCCTATAGGAACTCGGAGAATATGTCCAATCCATGAGAAAAAGAATAAAACAAAAGTTTTTAAGACATTTTTTTAATAATTTTTGGTAAAAATGGAATCAGAAGAAAATTTAAAACTGTTTTTTAACAAGTCACCAAAGCTTAAAACTGTTTGTGTGATTTAATATCAACAAATGATTGATGCCTTGAAACACTAGTTTAAAAGGTTTTACAAATTTATGTCCGTGTTCTTAGCGCATATTGCTCATGGCCAAGGAGACAGTTTGGAGAGGTTTTTGGTTACTGGAGGCGTGAAGGACAATGCACAAGAGGGAAAATCCCAATGTATTGGACTGACCAAGTGAGAGATGCAACTGGACTACCCTTAACAACTGCCCTTCGAGCCGACGAGTGCAGGGATGGATGGAGAGGAGTTGTCAGAGGCTATCATGGGAGTCACGATGCTCAGTCATGAGTTATATGACAGGATGGATGGTTCCATGTTGAGTTAGCAATACGGTTGCAAGTGCAATAGCTAGGTGGGGGATTCTTGTATGCTTCCTTTATTCCATAATGTTATTCGACATTACCCCGATGATGAAGGCTGCGTGCAACATGTTCGAAACATTGGCCATAAATAATTCAATACGACTAAACACAATGACAACTTAAAAAAACCTTTTAAACTAGTGGAAAACAGTCGTAAGATTCAATATATCATTTGACGACTTGTTAAAATCACCTCAAAACAAAAAAAGTCAAGTCAGAAGATGTGTCAACAAGCTGCATGGAAGCATTTTCTTCAAGGACGTACCCTGCGGAGCAAGATGGAATGGTTTCCTCTTGGAAGAATACCGAAGAACGGATATCTGACTGGGTCTTCTGAGGAGTAACTGTTTCTTCAACAGGTTGACAGACTAGAATTTCGACACCTGAAATAAAAAAAAATCTTATTTTATTTCTAGTTGATAATATAACACATTGATCAATAAGTCCCGAGACTAACCAACAGATGGAGCCTCTAATAACAAATCCAAACCATTCTCAGTTAGTACCAACCTTTACAAGTTACGTGTCAAACTTTCATGACATTCCGACATTGTGTCATTAAGTTACAGTGGTTTTAGTGACGCTACTTTTTGCTATTTTCAAAACAATGGAAAAAACCGAATTTCGTGTGTTGATAAAACATTGCTTTTTAATTGGAAAAATATCGTTCAAACTCAGCGATGGCTTGAAAAGTTTTATCCGGGCTCTGCTCCGTCGAAAACAAACATTTGCCGGTGGTATACTGATTTCAAACGCGGTCATACACACACAAATGATGCTGAACGCTCTGGCCGTCCAAATGAGGCTGTTACACCAGAAAACAAAAAAAACCCCTCAAAATCGTGATGGAAAATCGCAAAGTACGGTGACCAGCGAAAATGACGAAATATTTATTGATTTTGTAAGAAATAATGAAGCTTTATATAGTGTGAAGAGCAAAGACTATAGAAAAGCCCAGTTGAAACAAAATATGTGGAATAATATCGGGACTACACTGGAAAAATCAGGAATGTATGTATATTGTAAATTCCTGCCTTGCCTTGTCTTGTTGGGGGTTTATATGATTCATTGTTCTAACCATATTTAAAAGAACCTAATGTTAATTATTCCTTAAAAAAATAAAAGCCAAACTAATACTTCATAAATTCGTTCACGGAGCTGTCAGATTTGACATTTCCGGCTGACCGTTGTGGGATCTCATTTCTGCCGTCTGGCGGCGCACCAGGATGATGTGACGCAAACTACTTGCGAACACGTCCATTCTCACCACAATACGCTCTCTGATACGTCCGCAGCATCACATCATGTTACGGCCGCTACATAATAACAACACCACTTTCTTAGAAAACCGTAGCTTTACACATGTCTAGTGCATGCTGGTATTATTAGCAGACAAACCAGACAAGTACCCTTTTTTGTACATGTCCACATACGTTATGAACACCGCACGTGATCAGGTAACAAACTCTTTAAACAGACTGGAACTCCCTTTAATTGACACCATTGTGAATAGACCTCGAAATTCCGAAATTTTCCCAACTAAGCTATGGATGTCGTCAATTGGGATGAAAAAAAAAGGAATAAATACCGACCTGTTTTGAATTCATTAGGTTTTTCAGCCACGTGATTCTGCTCCTCTTCGCAGAAGAGAACCGGCATACTGGGCATCAGGGGAAATCTTCCTTCCATCGATCCCGCAAACAGGTTTGCATCCACCTTTGACTTCGAGCACAACTTTACATCTATCTTAGTCGGACTGGTATTTGACGTTTCACCAAATAATATCTCTGGCAGGACTTCGTTAGTTTTCTTCGATCCGTTCGTATTAAACAAAAGCAAGGAACCTATATTGAAATTTTTTATGGGTGAATTTTCTTTAGAATCTATCTTGACCAACTCTCCCGTGATACCTTTGCACAAAACGTCCGGCAAAGCTAGCGCTTGGAAGGATACGTGACCTATTTCTTCGTCAAAATGTGCCGTAAACGACGAGAGATCTAATGAATCTTCTCGTACGCAATTATTACTCTTATCATTCGAATATACTCCATTTTGAATGCTCTTCTTAAGCATGCCGAAATCTATTTTCAAATCTTCCAAAATCGTCGTACCGAGCAAACTGTCTTTTTTCGGACAATGTGTCGGTATTTTTAAGTTGGCGCTATCTTTTCCTTTCCTCTTGTGATGGAGTTTCTTTTTCTTCATGTTTCCTGCTCTGCCTGCTGATGATTTTCCTTTGTCAGGTTGGTTCTTGATATCGGTCTGCATGCTGGTTATAAATACTGTGTTGTTCCACTCGTGTTCATAGTCTGGGTGATATATTTTTAGATGTCTAAAAAAATGGAAAAAAAAAACAATAAAAATACAATACTTTATTAAAATGTCTAAAAATGTAGAAAAAACAAAAAACCATAAGAAGAACAATAATTTGAATGTTACATCCTGAATAAGAAGAATAATAATTTGAATGATGTTACATCCTGAATAAGAAGAACAATAATTTGAATGATGTTACTTACATCCTGAATAAGAAGAACAATAATTTGAATGATGTTACATCCTGAATAAGAAGAACAATAATTTGAATGATGTTACATCCTGAATAAGAAGAACAATAATTTGAATGATGTTACTTACATCCTGAATAAGAAGAACAATAATTTGAATGATGTTACATCCTGAATAAGAAGAACAATAATTTGAATGATGTTACATCCTGAATAAGAAGAACAATAATTTGAATGATGTTACATCCTGAATAAGAAGAACAATAATTTGAATGATGTTACATCCTGAATAAGAAGAACAATAATTTGAATGATGTTACATCCTGAATAAGAAGAACAATAATTTGAATGATGTTACATCCTGAATAAGAAGAACAATAATTTGAGAATTACCGTATTTTACGGACTATAAGACGCACATTTTTCTTCAAAAAATTGCCTCCAAAATACAAGTGCGTCTTATACTCGAAATTAATATAAAAATGTCCAGTGTTTGATTTAAAATTCACCGTGCACCAATGCGACGAACATGAGTTGCGGGGATAAAACAGTCCTGGTCTAGAGTGAGAGAAGATATTATTGTTAAATCTTTCAAGAAGTGCAGCATAAGTAACGCTCTCGATGGCAGTGAAGACCATCTTATATATGAAGAGGACAACGATGACGATGAAGAGGAAGAAGAAGAAAGCTCAGATGATGATTTTCAGGGATTTTAAAGGTCAGTTCGGTTTTATAAACTAGCTTTGCAATCTAATAATAAAAATGGTTAAAATGTTATTTTTTTTTAAAATTGCCTAAAAATTAAGGTGCGTCTTATAGTCCGTAGCGTTTTATAGTCCGTAGCGTCTTATAGTCCGTAGCGTCTTATAGTCCGTAGCGTCTTATAGTCCGTAGCGTCTTATAGTCCGTAGCGTCTTATAGTCCGTAGCGTCTTATAGTCCGTAGCGTCTTATAGTCCGTAAAACACGGTAAGTAAATCAACGCAAACAAACATCGAAGAACATTACAAATGATAAAATAAGTTAAACACATTGTGCTGCCCAGCATTCACTTTATTACCTGCTACTTACTACCGTTTTTCCAATACCGCATTTAGTGCATTCATCCAATGTGAACATCCTTCCTTACTCCCGGCAACGACGACGACGCGTTTCTGACTTGTATACACACTTAATAATTGTTTCGTCATTCATTCTCTACACATATCCAAAGCATCTTAAATCTCTTTTTGTTATATTTGTAGCAGTAGATAGGTCCACCCGCCGGCCTAGCCGGGCGCATTCCATGTTAGAGTCTATGTATTCTAATTTCAACAAGAGTGACATTTTATTTTATATACATATTACAATTTTGACAGATGTTATATTTTATTTCATTCCGTAAAAGATATTTTTAGATAAATGTTGAATAATTGAGATATTTGTTTCATTATGGATAACTCTCCCAAAGTGGTGACCCCGACGTAAATTGAACACAGATTTCGACTATAACAAATATTATCATCTCGATAACGACCGCACAATGACAAACCAAAACCAAGAACCCGCATCTGGAAACGCATCATCTGCACAGAACCTCGCAGGTTTCGCGCTGGCGATGCGGATCACGGCATTCTGGCGCGACAAACCACGCCTGTGGTTTATTACATTTGAAGCCGTCACCCAGATACAACACCACATCTGATGTGGACGAACTTGATGCCAGCCCATGTGAGGTCGGTCCTAGCGATCAGACATACAATCTCCAAGACTGCCTCCCTCGACGAACTCGCACTACTGACCGACAAGATGCTGGAACACACGAACATACCTACAACCACGAGCATCGCTGCAACCACGAGCATCGCTGCAACCACGAGCATCGCTACAACCACCAGCACTGCTACAACCACGAGCATCGCAGACTCCGCCATCCTCAAGCACCCGCAGACCAACCCTCCACGCCGGACGCCATCTGCAACTTGACCTACATAATCGAGCATCGACGACCAACGTACTACAGACAAACAGAAGTGCGCGACATGACCAAGTCAACCCCCATCTTCCGCATCACCCATCTGTATTACAATGCAGATTCGGGAAAAAACGCCGCTCGCTGCTGTTATCCATGTACCTTTAAATTCGACAAAAGGAAACGGAAACCAGTTTAGGCGCTAGATGCTTCGGAATCTAACGTTCGCGTAGGTACGCACCTTACGCTTCACTAGAGGGGGAGCACTGTAGCAGTAGATAGGTCCACCCGCCGGCCTAGCCGGGCGCATTCCATGTTAGAGTCTATGGATTCTAATTTCAAGAAGAGTGACATTTTGTTTTATATACATATTACAATTTTGACAGATGTTATATTTTATTTCATTCTGTAAAAGATATTTTTAGATAAATGTTGAATAATTGAGATATTTGTTTCATTATGGATAACTCTCCTAAATATTACTTAAAACACCCATTTTATCCATGCATGTATTTCTGACATCTTCATTTCCCGCCTTCAATTGAAGAAATGCAATTTAAAAGGAAAATACTTCGATTGTAATCTGGCTAAATAAATCTTCAGTATGTCGCAGTCCATCAATTAGAAATGTCATTTAAGACATGATGAAGAGTGGTAAGGAAGAGATACGAACCTGCGTATGGAGTGTCGATGCTTGACAATCTCTCCACAGTAGACACATGTGTAGCAGAACAGGCGCTCGTGTGTCTGCATGTGTCTCTTGAGACAAGACTTGTCGCTGACCATCAACCCGCATACTTCACACTTTACCTTACGTTGCTTCCCCTCCGTGGCTTGCAAAGAATTATCTTTGTTCAATGTCTAAAAAACATTTGTAAAATTATTGGATTGATGTGAAATTTATTGATATTTTAACAGTACTTATTTGCAAATTTTGGAAAATGGTAGTTTTGGAACATATTTATTTAATCATTGCTCACATGGGACACTCTTAGCCTGATTTGGCAATTTTTTTAAACATGTTAATGATGGAGCAAGTCTAACATTAGTCAGTACCTGGTTTAACAATGATGGAGCGAGCCTAACATTAGTTGATAACTAATTTAACAATGATGGAGCGAGTCTAACATTAGTTGATAACTAATTTAACAATAATGGAGCGAGTCTAACATTAGTTGATAACTAATTTAACAATGATGGAGCGAGCCTAACATTAGTTGATAACTAATTTAACAATGATGGAGCGAGCCTAACATTAGTTGATAACTAATTTATCAATGATGGAGCGAGTCTAACATTAGTTAATAACTAATTTAACAATAATGGAGCGAGTCTAACATTAGTTGATAACTAATTTAACAATGATGGAGCGAGTCTAACATTAGTTGATAACTAATTTAACAATGATGGAGCGAGTCTAACATTAGTTGGTAACTGGTTTAACAATGATGAAGAGAATCTAACATTAGTTGTTAACTGATTTAACAATGATGGAGTGAGTTTAACATTAGTTGATAACTAATTTAACAATGCTGGAGTGAGTCTAACATTAGTTGGTAACTGATTTAACAATGATGGAGCGATTTTAACATTAGTCGATAACTGGTTTAACAATGATGGAGCGAGTCTAAAATTAATTAATAACTAATTTAACAATAATGGAGCGAGTCTAATATTAGTTGATAACTAATTTAACAATGATGGAGCGAGTCTAACATTAGTTGATAACTAATTTAACAATGATGGAGCGAGTCTAACATTAGTTGATAACTAATTTAACAATGATGGAGCGAGTCTAACATTAGTTGATAACTGATTTAACAATGATGGAGCGAGTCTAACATTAGTTGATAACTAATTTAACAATGATGGAGCAAGTCTAACATTAGTTGATAACTAATTTAACAATAATGGAGTGAGTCTAACATTAGTTGATAACTAATTTAACAATGATGGAGCGATTTTAACATAAGTTGGTAATTGGTTTAGCAATGATGGAGCGAGTCTAACATTAGTTGGTAATTGGTTTAACAATGATGGAGCGAGTCTAACATTAGTTGATAACTGATTTAACAATGAAGAAAATCTAAGATTAGTTGATTTAACAATGATGGAGCAAGTCTAACATTTGTTGATAACTGGTTTAATAATGATGAAGTGAGTCTAACATTAGTTGATAACTGGTTTAACAATGATGGAGCGAGTCTAACATTAGTTGATAACTGGTTTAACAATGATGGAGCGAGTCTAACATTAGATTCTCAGTAAAGAACGATATAAAAGAAGAAAAGTGGGAGAGCTTATCAATAATCTCTACTTAAACACAACGCAAGTCCACATTCGGAAAGACACTGAATAATTTTCAGTACAATCAGGACTCGAACCCGAAATCGTTGCTTGGAGGACAAGCATCGTACCAACTAGGCATTTCCAACTCCAAATGCTACAAACTAAGAGGTTCATAGCATTTGGAATTGGAGTAGACGTAGGAATCACGGTTTGTAATTGTATATGTTGGCAATACTAGCACTGCAGCAATAGAACATTAAAGAAAATACAATATCACAAAATGAATACATAACTAACCTCTTTTGATGTTGTTTCATTTTTTTTATGCTCGACTTTATTGAAATTGTCGATTTTCACTTCTGTTGAAGTTCTGAAAAAAATAAATCATGCTTTTGTTTTGTTATAGTACATGCTTTTGTTATATGTAGAATAAAGAAAGGAATCTTAAGATCATTTGACCACATTGAGAGAATGAGTCGGTAAAGGAGTCTAGAATTAATAGAGATGAGGAACAGGTAGACTAGACAGAGGAGAGAATACCAGGTCCGTAAATATGAAACCGGAATTTGCTCATAGATGGCTCTAGTTGTCAATATAGTGACTGTCAAACCGTATAATTGGCGCCTTTTTCTTGTGTTTTCATTTGTCAAAGACTTTTAACTCACAATACAAGTTTAATACATCTACATATGTTGTCATAGCGTCGAAGATGTCTGTTTTTGTGCCTGAAAACTACGATTTGCGGACAGCATTGATTTTCTGTTACCATTTGAAGAAAACTGCTGCAGAATCGCATCGAATGCTTGTCGAAGCTTACGGTGAGCATGCTCTTGGTAAATCACAGTGAGTGGTTGAGTGGTTTAAAAAATTCAAAAGTGGAGATTAAAAATGTGACTGGCGATGAAAAATTTATATATTTCGAGAATGCTGAGCGTAAAAGATCATGGGTAACTCCAAACAAACTTGCGTACACATGCAACTAGTGATGTGTTGAAACTAGGTCATCCAGTTCGTGAAAGGTGTTTGTTAAATGTTGATGACTTTTCCCAGTCCGTTATTAAAAATAAAAAAAAACAAAAAAAGTTTTTCCCATACATTTTTTTAGTTTATTTATTATGTAATTCAAGATGTTATCAGTTGTTATATCTTAAAAAAAAAGGGGGTGAGCTGGTCGACATGATTAGAACCCTTTCGTAAATCTGAAACAAAAATCATACACAGTTTCTTGATAAGAAATAATGTCGTTATAATTGGTACCAAAGAGAAAAAAACAAAAATCGTTAAATGGTGGGTGTCTGAAAAAATTAAATTTTTTTTACCCTTTTATTAAAAATTTAAAAAAATAGATTTGAATTTTCCAAGGAAGGGACGATATAAAAACATTTATCGAAGTTTCATACTAAATGTGAGGGCAATCGGTTGAAAAAAACTTGAGATTTTATGTCGACCAGGTCGAAAAAAGTAGTTTCGAGAAAAACGCATTTAAAGTTTTGAGATTACTGTCCGAGTCATACCGGTGCGGCGTAATTGCTGCCTCATTTATAGCTATAACTTCGTAAATATTGAGAATTTTAAAATTTCCTTTTGAGAACATGTTTTTAAAGGTCTTAACTTTTTCTAAACATTTTTTTGATACTTAAAAAGTATTCGAGTTTTTTAGTAAGTTACAAAAATCGATTTTTTTTATTAATACTATACAGGTCGCATGGTTACACAGGTAAATGTCGCCAGGGGCCGGGTATATGCGAAATAAATTAATGAAACAAATTTGATTTTAAAAACTAAATTATCGCTCACCGTAAGAAAAATTGTGGTTGCACACAAAATACACTTAATTTTTTAAATATAAAATAAACCTGACTATTTTTTTGGAAATAGATGTCTCGGAATGGATTTATAAGCTCAATAGAAAATACACACAAAGATATCATATTAACACGTTCCTTTTTTTCGTTTGTTTATCGATCTGTCCTTCATATGCTAAACATTTTGTATGTAGCCCTTCATTCAAATAGATTGGGGACTGCTGCATTCTGGGTGATAAATAAAATGACACGTGGGTTGAGCCTTCGACCAATAACGGTTGACGAAAACATAGTAAAGAGTTGTATCAATGGACAGTAACCATTGGCAAGGACATGGTACACATGAATCATCGGCTAGTGATGATTGGCAAGGCCATGGTACACATGTATCATCGGCTAGTGATGATTGGCAAGGCCATGGTACACATGTATCATCGGCTAGCGATGATTGGCAAGGCCATGGTACACATGTATCATCAGTCATTATAGTGTTAACAGCGAACCGGTTGTTATCTATTCACCGGCACGCCACTGCATACAACTTACGTTTTATTGGAAGGTGGCTTATGTGGTGAATTTTGTTGAGCCTTCAGTTTCTCTTTACAACAATGTGCCAGCCAAGTCTCTTTGCGTGCAAATGTCTGGAAATAAAACCAATATTTTAAGTAGAAAAATAAATAAATTAATAACTTACTTACGGCTGTTTTGTAGCACACGGTACTCCGTGAGCCAGGAGGCCACAGCTGTTTAAAAATGACTTAGGGATTTTTTATCCTAGGCTCATTGTAAATCATTATTAGGTCGTAATAATCAAAAAATCTTGCTAAAATAAATTGCCCTGTATTCAATGAGGAATACTTTCAAGTTAAATATTAGGTGTTAACATAAGTTGTGTCCGTTTTTTTCCAAATTTATAAATGAGCACCAAAAGTAAAATAAAATGGTAAAGGTTATACGTCATTCGAAAGAAATTTTTGTGCTCTACAAGATATTGTGTTTGCCTTTACGTTACATATATTATTTTATTTGATTACAAGCCTTCAAAATGGAATGTCAAGTAGACGGAAGTGAGCATTTTCGACACCTCCTTCTGTTTGCGTTCAATCGAGGGAATAAAGCTGTCAAAGATGCTCGCAATATTTGCGAAGTGTACGGTGAAGATGTTATGAATTAAAGGACAGCTCGTCGATGGTTTTTGCGTTTCAAAGACGGTAATTTCGACCTGAAAGACATGGAGCGTTCCGGACGACCAGTGGACTTCGATGAGGACCGCTTAAACCATATTATTCATGAAGATCCCCTTCAAACCACCGTAGAATTTGCTGAGAAGATGAATTGTAGTCACATGACTGTATACCGCCATCTTAAATCAATGGGAAAAGTCCAGACATGTTTTGAGGGTTCCACATGTTTTGAGTGAAAACAACAAAAAACAACGTTCGACAATTTCTGCTGGTTTGCTCGCGCATCATCAAGCTACGCATGGCCACAAGCAAAGGTTCCTTTACCGCATCATTATTGGTGATGAAAAATGGTGCCTTTATGTGAATATGAAGAAACGGAAAGAATGTATGAGTTATGGTCAACAAGCAACGCTCAGAGCGAAACAAGGTTTGCATCCGCGCAAGACGATGATTTGCATCTGGCGAGATTGGCAAGGCGTCATCCACTACGAGATACTTGAACGCAATCAGACAGTCAACGCGGAGCTATACATTCTACAAATGCAGCGGCTCAACACTGCAATACAACAAAAAAGGCCGGATCGGCAATATGGCGTTATTTTGCAACACGATAACGCCCGCCCTCATATCGCCAACATTACGAAAAATGCCATTCAAATGCTCCGGTCGCTTTCGAACAATTTGCGCGTCGTTTCCTTCAATAATAACGTCAAATTGAGGATATGGTTGGACGAATTCCTCGAGTCAAGACCGGATGGTTTTTATCGCACAGGCATTGAAAAACTTGTAGAACGTTGGTAAGAAGTTGTAAATAATGAAGGAGAATACATTATTGACTAATTTGTTGTAATTTTTTTTTGTTGTGTCCTCTTGTTCTTTTAGGGACTAGTGTTTCGCATAGAAGGATGTTGGTTGTTTGAATAAAAGTCGTCGAGATCGGAATAAGTAAAGAGAAAGTTTATTGTAAGCGTCTGTATTTATAATGTATAGAACGGCGCAGAACATGTCGCTGTCTCGCTTCCGCTGGACACATGTTTATTGTTGCACGTTCTATATACATTTCATACTACGGTCTGCAGGAGAGGCAAGAGATATATCGGTGTCTCGCTCTTCGCTACTAGTGAGTTCAATGACCGTGCGGGCGACCTTCGCCCGGCGCCGTCTCGCACTCGCCACTTGCGAGTTCAATGACCGCGCGAGCAAGGGTCACCTTGGTGGGTTCAGTGACCGCACGCACGGTCGCTACATTCTCTTCATTTGGAAAAAAACGGACACAACTTATGTTACACCCAATATATTTGAAAGTTCTATTTAAAAAAAGATTAAATGAACACAGTAGTCCTCTGTTATCCTTATCCGTGGAAGATAGGTTCTAAACCCCCCTATTATGTGTAGATTTCACCATCCTTATTCATCAGCTCGCTATTATGTGTAGATTTCACCATCCTTCCCATGGATGGTGAAATCTACACATAATAGCGAGCCCCTTCTATATTACCGTGCATTCTTCACCCACATTAGTGCTTTCGGCAAACAATATTACCAAATTATCAATTAAAATACCGTGAAGGGGGTGCCATACAAAAGAAGAAGTGGTTTTCTCATTCACATTTTAGTTTCTTCATTAGATCTCAATTTACAGAATCCTGCAGCATCATAATGCAGCAAATATTCGATTTTCCAAGTTCTGTAACTATTTTTTTAGTATAATGAATAAAAGAAAATGACTACATACCATCACGCCATTTCCCTGTTGGAGTAGGCAGAGAAGGCAAATGGTCAATCTTTCCTATCATGACATACTTCCTTCAACTCCTCAACATCCATACATTTTCTCATACAGCTCCTTCTGTTTCTCTTACTTTTTACATTTCCATCATTCAAAATTTCGTTCACTTAGTGCAACCATACTTTTCCCAGTCATTCTCTACCCCAACTCCCACTTACACTTACATTATAAATTTGTTTAGCCAATTATTTTCTAGTCCAACCATACTTTTCCAGGTCATTCTCTACCCCAACTCCCACTCCCACTTACATTATAAATTTGTTTAGTCAATTATTTTCTAGTCCAACCATACTTTTCCAGGCCATTCTCTACCCCAACTCCCACTTACACTTACATTATAAATTTGTTTAGCCAATTATTTTCTAGTCCAACCATACTTTTCCAGGTCATTCTCTACCCCAACTCCCAATTACACTTACATTATAAATTTGTTTAGTCAATTATTTTTTAGTCCAACCATACTTTTCCAGGCCATTCTCTACCACAACTCCCACTTACACTTACATTATAAATTTGTTTAGTCAATTATTTTCTAGTCCAACCATACTTTTCCTGGTCATTTTCTACCCCAACTCCCACTTACACTTACATTATAAATTTGTTAAGTCAATTATTTTCTAGTCCCAACTCCCACTCCCACTTACATTATAAATTTGTTTAGTCAATTATTTTCTAGTCCAACCATACTTTTCCTGGTCATTCTCTATTCCAACTCCCACTTACATTATAAATTTGTATAGTCAATTATTTTCTAGTCCAACCATATTTTTCCTGGTCATTTTCTACCCCAACTCCCACTTACACTTACATTATAAATTTGTTTAGTCAATTATTTTCTAGTCCAACCATACTTTTCCTGGTCATTCTCTACCCCAACTCCCACTTACACTTACATTATAAATTTGTTTAGTCAATTATTTTCTAGTCCAACCATACTTTTCCAGGTCATTCTCTACCCCAACTCCCACTCCCACTTACATTATAAATTTGTTTAGTCAATTATTTTCTAGTCCAACCATACTTTTCCAGGTCATTCTCTACCCCAACTCCCACTCCCACTTACATTATAAATTTGTTTAGTCAATTATTTTCTAGTCCAACCATACTTTTCCAGGTCATTCTCTACCCCGACTCCTACTTACACTTACATTATAAATTTGTTTATTCAATTATTTTTAAATTTTATAATAAAAGAAAATAATTTATTTACCTTATCACAGTATTTGCAAGTAAAATCTCCAATATGCTTCCTCAGATGTCTGTAAAGGTATGTGCTCTTCGTAAATTGTTTGTGACATATCTCACAGCTGAATAATCCATTATTGGAACTTTTCGCGTCTTCATTTTGAACAGGGACTATTTCGATACGATTGCCAGTGATGATCTGTCCATTAAAATCTATCAGCCCAACAGTCTTACTGTTATCTACTAGCACAATATTACTCTGTCCTGTTGAGTCTAAATTACACGCGGCATTATCCAGACAACTTGTCGAATTTATTTGTGATATGCCCAAACTTTCGACAGTCGAAGACGTTAAATTATCTCCGATGTAATAAAGGTTAAGAGGAGTTATAGTGGCGCAATCTTCTCGTCCAATCTCCATTTGTATCTCGTTAGTTTCGACACTCGTAATAGATTCTTTAATCAAAGAATCCAAATCTGACGCGACGTTCGTGGACACTTGAGAAATATTTTCATTTCGATTCGCGATTGCCAAACTTTCGTTTTGATTTAAAGTCATTATGATATTATTACTGAAGCAATTTGAAATCTCGACGGGATTCAAAACTTCGGCAAAATTCAATTGGGTATTTTCGATGACTTCGTTATGTTTTGAAGGCATCACGATAGACGGGTTGACTAATTTTTCGCATATTTCACGATTCTGTAGATTCGTGTGCATTAGGTTGGTTACAGTGTTGGGTTGACTTATTTCGAATTGACTTGATGTCAGGCTGTCGAATTTCAAAAATGGCATATTTGTCATAATGTTCGTATCACTGCTGTTACTTTTTTCTTTTGTATTTTTTTCTGAAAGAGAAAGGAAAATCTTTAGTGGATTAGTTTTTATTTCATATCTTACAAATCATGTGATAAAATTGTTGCCATATATAAATTGAAAATGTGTTCTTGTAAACTTGAGAAAATGTAGCATGGTCCCTGTGACAGTTTACAAATTTGCCCCAATAAAACCTTGTAATGACGTTCAGTAATTTTAATTATTTTATCAACTTTAATATAAGCCTCGATTCTAATAAATAGCAAGTTATTTAGGTGAATACATTACATAAAACTAACAATAATGAAAAATTAATACATATTGTTACAAATTAGCACAAATGTGGCAATTTGTTAAAATCAAATAATATTTGGCGACGTTTGTCAAAAGTCACTACGTTAGTCTGTATTGGCTAGGGATGGGGTATACGATAATTGGATTTTAGATTTTTTATACCTAAAATTAAATGTTCGTAATTAGTATTAATTCATAGTGGATCTTGGCCTATTTAAAGATAGATACAAATCATACAACACATTAGAAAGTCAGTATAATGAAAATTAGGAATTAAAACGTCAGTTTAAAGAAAAACCATTTTTCGATTTATAAAAAAACAATTCTATTTGTAAAAAAAAAAACGATTTTACACTATCCCTTTGAGATATGACATTTCAAATGTCAAGGGACCATGCTACATTTTCTCAAGTATAGTGGTATTTGTCACAAAACAGCGTAATACATTGAAATCATCTTCATATAAAGGGATAAATAGATATTACATTAAAAACCCATTAATTCCAAATGCAAGGGATCAAATTTTATAACAAAATTCGAATTACAAATTGCACGATCATTATATAAAACCATTTGAGTTTGTGTGGAACTTTTCAAAAGCTGGGAATATCATAGCCATTTTTTTTAATGTAAAAATAATGTAAGTGTAGTAATAATCCACTAAATGGTAAAATAAACTAAAAATCAATGCGTACGAATTAAAAAAAAACACTATAATTGTGACTTATTTAAAATTCAAATGGTCACTTTATACACTGATTAAGTTGTTTATGTTTGCACGCGTAATACAAATATTATGATGTCACTGGTTTTTATTTGGTCGCGCATTTGATTACTATATTATGAAATAAGATTTCAAATTTTTGACAAATTAATTTTCACAGTTGTGAAATTATTAAAGGCAAAATTAAAATAACCTTAATAGGATATTCTACTATAGAAATTTGATTTTTTTTTTTTTTTTGCATATTTTGTAAAGTTTAGCCCTTGAATATGTCCTAAAAAGGAAATTTTAAAATTCTCAATATTTACGAAGTTATAGCTATAAATGAGGCAGCAATTACGCCGCACCAGAATGACTCGGACAGTAATCTCAAAACTTTAAATGCGTTTTTCTCTAAACTATTTTTTTCGACCTGGTCGACACAAAATCTCAAGTTGTATTCAACTGATTGCCTTCAAGTTTGGTATAAAATTTTGATAAATGTTTTTATATCGCCCCTACCTTGAAAAACTATTTTTTTTTAAATTTGAAAAAAAAGGGTAGTAAATTTTTTTCAGACATCCGCCATTTTACGATTTTTTTCTTCTCTTTGGTACCAACTATAACGACATTATTTCTTATCAAGAAACTGTGTATGATTTTTGTTTCGGATTTACGAAAGGGTTCCAATCATGTCGACCATCTCACCTTTTTTTTTACGACAAGATATAACAGTTGATAACATCTTGAATTTTCAATTTTTTTTTTCAAAAATTTTTTTGTACATTCTCAAATCATCAATAAACAAACTGTAAAAAATGTACATGAAAAAATTTTTTGGGTTTTTTTTTATTTAGTCTGAAAAAACGCTCGAAATTCACGCCAATTTATAGAAAGGTTAAAAATAACAGTTGCACAAAAAATGCTGTGATTACATGTTTTTATTATATCCTTTTTATATTGTTTCCTTATTTTATCGGTGGGCATCCCCATACTTACAATAAAATTTTTGAGATATTTTGATACAAAATCTTTAGCCCTGAAAATTTTACCTCTCGCCGACACACAATACACCAGTCGTTCCACCTATAGTTCCGCTCCAGGGCGAGCTCCTATGTGGATTCATGATTTGCATGGAAATTACGAATTATTAGAATTCATAAATGTTTTTTGGAGAAAAACACCATGAGAAATAAACAGTTTTTCAAATAATCATTAGAATTTATTACGAAAAGTCGATTTCGGGACCAAGAAAATGGAGAAAAAATCGAATTATCATTGTTCTAATTAACAGACTTTTTCTGTCAACTTGATTTGTCAGCCATTATCCAAACAAAAGATATATCGTTGATTTTAACCTTTCCTTCCCTGTGTTGGGTATCTTCTACACGTTGCTTCTAATAACCATCAATATCTCTATAAATATTATAAATACAAGGTTAAGATTTTAGGTATTCCTCCATAATATATTTACGCATTGATTTAAAAAATAATATTAATAATAATCAGAATTTATCGACTACATCGTAAGTATTTCGTGAATATCGGAAACAAATTCGCATTTAAACGCTGTGAGTGCCTCGATCTTGGGCCTTGACGATAGGTGAAGAGTATGCGGGAAGCGCGACACTATATTCGCATCTCACTTTTGCATACTTCACTGAATAGCGAGGAGCTCAATTGTCTCAACCTCGCAAGTGTAAGCCACGCCCGGGCTAGCCGCCAACCCTGCCGCGCCGCAGTAGCTGTTGGGCTGGCAACGAGACTAGATCTACGCCCGTTCCGTGAGCAAATAAATCTCAATTATTATAATTTTTAACTTCAATTATAATTAAATAAGGGGATTATCTATGAATGTTCTTATTTTTCCGATTTAAAATCGCTAATTTTTTATCGCGTACTCACTACCCAACACCGGAGCGCGCGTTTCAATTTTATCACCGTAAGGGAAGGGTTAAGAGGGTGTTGGGTGTCTCACCAGGCTTCCGGAACTGCCTGGTGCGATGGCCACTGAGATGGGTGCGCAGGTGGCGGGCAAACTCCTCTTCACTATGTTCCACATGCAGGCACTGCTTACATTGCAGCACCCCACTCTGTGTGCCCACTCCATCTACGGAAGGATTTATCCAATATATCGCCTTATACAGATATGATTAAGACTACGATAGAATATTAAACACTAAATTACTTTATTTCACTGGTTACATTAATAAATAAAGAATAATAATAAATAAATATAGGTTTATTGATAGCAACATAGTATGTACATAATATATTTAAATACACTTCAAAAAACACATAAATTGCAGAAAATAAAGGATCTTTCAAATTGAGCAGTTTTTTAATTCTTCGATAAAACACAGATGGTGTCGCGAACTTGCCTGGGTCTTGTGACATTTGAGAAATGTAATTTATAAAAATGACATTTATAAAAACGGAGCCATCAATTTTACAAATTTCAAATGTGTCATCGGTTTTTCATTGTTTTCTTCCTTGGAAACTTTATAAAGAATATAAGAGTTTATGGCACACACCTCCATCCCCAAAAAAAAAAGTTTCCTCCACCATTTTAGGGATTCCTATAGTTATTGAAATGTGACCGCAACATGCCAGTGCAGTACGCATTGAATTATGATATTTCTCAGCACAGTTAGCTTATACGGTAATAATATACCAGGAAAGTACACGTGTCGCCCTTGGGACTTGTTTGTCTCCGAATAAAAGATTCCATTGTGTGTTGAGTGGTATTTTATGTCCCTTTTTTCCCCGTTGTGTGTCGTGTTGTTATCTCGTCTCCTAAAGTGCGAGGAATAATACCTTACTCGATCAAATTTCGTAACTTATTATTATTTAATTGTACTAATATGATCCTTGGTTAAATAATATTGAAAACTGAAAAACCCAATATATTAAAAATATTGAGAAATAAGACTTTATTTTCTTGGCGACATCGAGTAATACGGTATACCATGCATGCCGCCTCTACGGCGGCATTCGAGTGCAAAGGGTTAAACACAACTAGTTTCGAGTCACATGCGACTCATCTTCAGTGGTATTCTAAACTAATCAAATTTGAAAAGAGAGACAATATCACAAAAACCACCTAAAAGTGCTCTTTTTAACACTACTCATATTAGTTTATAGCTCACATTCATTCTTATCTATTGCATTTCTTATTCTGTCATACATCTACAGACCACATATTCTTCTTATTGCACTCTTACTCCACAAATAACATTAATCTCCACGACAGGTGTTTCTACCTCCGATATTGAGACTTTCTTCAGGTATAATGATCCCTGTTTGTTATAAGAGCATAAAGTAATATAGTAAAAAAATTCTCTTTTAATTATTCCTCTTTTACAAAATTTAGAAAAATTCAAAATATTTTCATTATAGCAAACTATATATGGAATATTTAACAATAAACATACAGTACCCGGCGGTAAGTAATTTCTAGTCAGTAAAGTAACGTGTTTCATTCCTGATTTTTCTTTTCCTTTCCTCTCCACCATCCTTTCCTTTCCTTTTGATTGATGATATCTCACTTTATATGAAAAATAATGTTCGGGTGATTGTCCGTCTTTGTGGGGTTCGTGGGCGTGTTCTCGCGTATATGTTTATGGATTTCGTGGGGCTGGATAGTCATTTGAATGATTTATGTTTATGCGACCACGTAACTTGCTTCATTTACTTTTGTCTGATTGGTTGGAAGAGATTGCCACCTGGCAATAAGCCCGCCAGATTGTATTGCAATAAAAGTGTTTAATAAATAAGTAATACACATCGGGGTTGAGAAAGAGACTGTCGGCCATAATCGGCTAACTTCAACTTTGAAGAGCGTTGTCTCTGTCGCACAATGTGCTAACAGTCCAGTCCGGTAACGACTGACAAATCGCGACGGAACACATGTATGAATGACAGAGACGACGCTCTACAAAGCCGAAGTTAGCCGATTATGGCCGACAGTCTCTTTCTTAAGCCCGATGTGTAATACTTACCACCGGGTACTGCACATACAATTACGCCATTTCCCTGTCTGGATAGGCAGAGAGGACAGAGCGCCATACTTTCTATCTCGACACATCCTTAGCCTCAACTACATTCATACAACATCTACGATTTCTCGAATATATATATATATATATATATATACATATACCATCACGCGTCATTTCCCACTTGGGATAGGCAGAGGACAGAGCGCTATACTTTCTTAACTCGACACAAATCCTTAGCCTCTTCCACATACATACATATTCTCATGCAACCTCTACAATTTATCTGACTAAATTTTCATCTATTAGAATATAATTCCCTCGATCTCACCATAATGTTCATGCTCTTCCTCTATCACACCCTCTTCTTACATTTGCCCTATTATTCATTCTTCATTCATTCGTTCCACATGTCCAAACCATCTCAGCATACTCTTCTTCATCTTACTTAACACATCAGCCTTAAGTTCACATTCATCCCTTATCACCCCATTCGATATTGTCATGTATTATGTGCATGCATTTTTTCGACTCTTTTCACTATTGTTCAACGCCCATGTTTCATTCCTATACATCAAAATTAGTACTAAAATACTGTTGCAAACTTGGTTGATTTTAATAGTTTAGTTCGCGCATATGCATACATGTTTTAGTGCTCCATTGACAATGTTTCCTATCGCTACACACCGTTCGATATCTCTCGTATTTGAAAGATAAAAACTCACTATGATTTTTATAAATTTAATGCCGTTGCATCGGAAGTTAATTAACCTGATATAATAAATAAAAACATATTGATATTATTAAATTTACCTTGAATAGTTTGCGCCAATTGAATAAGTATATTGTCTGTCATTGTAGTTAAGTATTACTTAACTGGCAATTGGTGACATATCAATTTAATTTTTTTCTATTATTTTCAAATTATGTACATAACCGACATAATATTGATACTTACTAGCAGTTTATAAGTTAATAAAACTGACAAAACATAACCTCAATTTGTATACTCATAAACCGGGAAATATTTGACGTTTCTCTATTCAGTGTGAAGTTTGGTGTGAAATTATCTGCAATTCGATTGGGCGGGAAAAATGTATTTTTCTTAAAAAAACTAATGTTTACTCATAACTTATTTTCTCATTACGGAAAACTACAGAACGTCAGAATTATTTAACAGTACAGTAGAGCGTCGATTATCCGTGCTAATTATGTGACATTCGAGCTCGGATAATTGAAAAACACGGTTAATCTAAATTGAGAGAAATTTCTTGTATATTGCTAAATTTTAGTTTTATATTGCTATCAATTAATTAATTTAATATATCTTCAGAATAATACTAGGAAGTGTAGATAAAATGCTAAAATATATATTAAATAGGGTGAATATAATTATAATTTTACTAGCCGAAATTACGTAATCAAACAAATGTGAGTATTTATACATTCTTTAGCATAGCTGATTGGTCTGGCTGATAGCTAATTGATTTGGGTGTCAGGGTCTGGAAATAAATTGATAATTATATGTTATGTATAAATTTAGTCTATTGGAGCTCTATTTTATTTAATAGATATGACCGAAGTCATAGGTATCCTTATACCATCGAACACTAGGTGGAAAAAGTGACTGTGTCGTTCGAGAGGAGTAACAAAGTATGGGGTTCGACCGGACAACTTTCTGCACGGACATCCAGTGCGTTACTGCGCGGCTATGCACTTCTTTGCAATTATACAATACAGACGCAGGGGATATCTGTGATATGACATACTCAGGGGCACTTGAACACACCAGAATAATTATTATAATCTATTCTTATTATATATTTTTCAAAAACACAAAGCTTTTTTTTTTTTTTTTTAAATGGGACTTGTAACATTCCACAGCATTACAAATTCAACTATTTATAAAGGTACTGTCATAACAGAAAGTTAACTTTTGTTTGATTTTATCTGTATCGGACGTGTGCCGTCACCCTTGTGTGTGTGTGTGTATGTGGTATAATGGAAAAGACATTGATGTGTAGATCTGTATATGATTTGTATGTAAACTTATATTTGTATGTAAATTCTGTAATGTTCTTGTATTTGCTATATGGTTTATATGTAAAATGTACGTTTGTTTGACTCCGATTGCGTTCGCGACCGCAAGGGAAATATGTGACTTGTGGGGCGATGCATCGGAGTAGGTCTGGGCCCGGTCGGCGTAAGCACCGCTCAAAACCCCGAAAGTTGTTGTATTTCGCGGGTAATGAGCGCTTGTGATGGCCGACTGACCATTAATATAGAGGGCCCCCTGTTTGCGAAATATACCTTACTACTTGTTCTCAGTACTACCGACTATACCGTATTTTACTTGAGACCCGTTACTTCGACTGCCTGCCTAAGAGGAATCTCTCCACCCCGCTACCTTCTTCTTCTTCTGGATCTTCGCTTCGGAATTCGCTACCTCGATTCTCTGAGAGCGACGCAGCAACCAACGTGCCTACATACAGTTCATTTGTGCCCTGTGTGGTACATTATCAAAAAAGTTAAAAATGATTATTTACAGATTTTTTTAAGATTATTATTATCTGTATAAGATCAAATCCAATAATTCTGTAAAGAGCCTAACGAATAAGAATATTTTTTTAATAACAATTTATGGCATGAAAATATAATACTTATTGCCAAGATCGTATTTTTCTCCCATTACAAAGAGTTTACTTCTTTAATTGACCCAACACTAATAAAAAAGGTCTTTAAAGCTTCAATGAAAATGTCAACCCATCTCACCAATAGGCACTTCTAAGAATATTGACAGACATGTCAAGGGTAAAAAATGCAGATTTTAAAATAAAATATATTGGAAGTATGAAGGACATTTCTTATATAGGGTCTTTCAAATTGAACGGTTTTTTTAATTCAATTTTTTTTAATTCTTGAATAAAACACAATTTGCTTTGATTTCAAAAAACTTTTTATTGATCATTGAAGTATAATGTATAACATTTAAACACAAAAAACAATATTCGCCAAATGTCCACCTCTCGCAGCTCCACAGATATCCATTCTTTTGTCAAAATTATCGATGACATTTTGGCACAATTGCGGTTCTAACTCACCAATAACGCGAATAATTTCGTCCTTCAGCTCAGGAATTGATCGGGGGTCATTCTTACAGACCTAGCTTTTCATGTAACCCCAGAGAAAATAGTTCAACGGTGTCAGATCACATGATCTTGGTGGCCAATTAACATCACCGTTTCCGGATATTACAATACATAAAATAATTCAACAATTTGAACGCATTGTTGTATTGTATACGACTCCATTTTTATAAATGTCCTACATAACACTTCTCAAATGTCACAAGACCCAGGCAAGTTTGCGACGCCTTCTGTGTTTTATCCAAGAATTAAAAAAACCGCTCAATTTGAAAGATCCTTTTTTTTTTTAACCTGGCGAGTTTATTGCCATGTTGCAATCTCTTCCAACCAACCAGAAATATGTTTTTATAGGCCCTAAGTGTTAACCAGGCTAGAATCCTATTTAAAAAAATCTGGGTTCCAGCGGGGATCGAACCCGCAACCTCCGGATCGGCAGACAAACGTCATCATCCTTAATGTGAAAAGTAAAATTAAAACTCATATTTTATTTCAAAGTTTATTTAATAACAAAACTTGGGTTTGATTCACATGTGCTTATATCTAATGATACATTGCGAATGTTTATGAAGTGTTTCACCATCTTTAAACTTTTTTAACAAGAAAATTCACCCTAGTAAGAATGCTTCATGAACTTTTTAAATATGTACAGTGAAACAAACACTGGTCAAATAAATTACTTAATTAATTGTTTCACATTGATTTATATTATAAATTGTATTGATATTGTATTGATATTGCATTGTAAATAATATTGTTGTATTGTAATAAAATGTCCTTGTACATGATCCTCGCATTATCGTATCATTATGGATCGGACGACTTGAATAAAAATAAACAAGTCCAAGCCGGCCGATAAACAGGTGTTGAACGACATGCTAGTTTGTCTGAACATTGAGACTAGATGCTCTGGTCAGGACCTGATTGATGTGAATTATAGGGTGATGATCTTCGTTGTTTCTTCCTGGAAATATGTGACATAATTGATGGTCCAGACACAAAAATTAATGATTGTCATTAAAGGTATCCTTTTACTTCCAAAAACTATGTGGAAAAGATCTCTTACTATTCGAGGGGAGCATCAGTTCAGTGTTAAACGGGCAACTTTTTACATGAGAAGTCGAACATATCACTGCCTATTCACAAACTGTATTTAAATTCTGTGTCTTTCTCTTGTAAATCTTAATTTTGGTCAATTAAAGACATGGATAGTATGAATCAAGCCAAACCCTTTAATATTTAAATTATTTACAGAATATTAGACATGATATAAATAACTACTACATCTTCATGGTACTTTATAACAGTTCTTTTTAATACACCTCTTAAAAGAAAAAAATGTTGAGTTAAATAATATTTTAAAAATCAAACTAAAACAAAAACTTCAGAGAATATTCACAAGCTGGTCAATTGCTTAGTAGATCCTATGTGCTTTTATATTAATTTTTCAAACGCAAAGCTATAAACAGAGCTGCGTTTGCTAATAGGCAAACCTAGGCATTAGCCTGAGGGCACCAAGACTAAAGTGGCACCCAAAGATTCATAAACAAGTTAGAAAAATATGTACAATAACAATTTAGTTAAATGCTTTATGAAAAAACGTGTTCACTTCAGTTCATTTTTTATATATAATGATTACAACTGTGCAATGCTACAGCTCAGTAAACTAATAATTAACAAAAAATTAACAACTGTTTATTTAAATAGTTATGTTATTTTATTTATGCACACCATTAACAAACTGTTCCACAGAACGAAGTTTTTCATTATTGAAACTATTATACTAGAGAAAATGTAGCATGGTCCCTGTGACAGTTCACAAACTTGCCCCAATACAACCTTGTAACAATGTTCAGTAATTTAATTTTTTTTATCAACTTTAATATAAGCCTCGATTCTAATAAATAGCAAGTTATTTAGGTAAATACATTAAATAAAACTAACAATAATGACAAATTAATACATCTTGTTGCAAATCAGCAAAAATGTGGCAGTTTGTTAAAATCAAATTATATTTGGTGACGTTTGTCAAAAGTCACTACGTTAGTCTGCATTGGCTAGGGATGGGTATACGATAATTGGATTTTCGATTTTTTTTATACATAAAATTAAATGTTCGTAATTATTATTAATTAATAGTGGATCTTGGGCTATTTAAATATAGATACAAATCATACAATTTTTCGATTTATAAAAAAATGATTCAATTTAAAAAAAAAACGATTTTATCCCATCCCTTTCAGACATGACGTTTCAAACATCACAGGGACCATTCTACATTTTCTCAAGTATAAAAACATATTTAAGATTCATGCTAAAACAAAATAGACAAAACGCATTATTATCAATAGAATCAGAATTAAGAGTGAATATGAACTTCAATGACATTGTATTGTATTACATTTTAGTTGTATACAGTGCAACCTGGCAGGTTTATTGCTATATGTGACAATCTCTTCCAACCAACCATAAATATGACGACCTCCGTGGCCTGGTGGTAAGACACTTGTCTGCTGATCGGTGGTAAGACACTTGTCTGCTGACTTAGTTGCGGGTTCGATCCCCGCTGGAACCCAGATATTTTTAAATAGGATTCCAGTCTGGTTAACACTTAGAGCCTATAAAAAACATCTTTCTGGTTGGTTGGAAGAGATTGCCACATGGCAATGTCGGCGATATTATAGATGCATTTGTGGAGAAACTAGCAAGATGTAAACTGTAGTGGTTCATTGTGTACTGCCGTCATAAGCAAAAACGCAGCTAACGGGAAAAAATGTAACTAAGTATGAGGCAATATCGCATATCAAATTTTGAGCCATAATCCATAAAAAAAATACAGAAAACCATTTATTTCAACACAAAAATCGACATAATGTCTTTTTTAAATTTACAAAATACTAGGTTTTTCTGAGCAAAAAAACAATAAAATGTGATTCATAAGCAAAAATACAGCAAGTGCCTATGCGTTTGCTGCGTTTTTGCTTATGAATCACATTTTACTGCTTTTTTGTTTATGAATCACGACATTTTTAAGCAGCAATGAAAAACATAAAAGTGCAATTTTCTCCAAACTAAACTTTTGCCATTAGCTGCGTTTTTGCTTGTGAGGGCAGGGTAGTGAGTAGCACAAAATAATTCAAACTGCCTACGGGCGCCATTTAAACAAATGTGGCACTGGCTATCAATGTTTAGCTTTCATTTAACATAAATATATCTCAATCATTGATGTTTACGTTACAATACATCTTTGTTAATTAAATCTTCTGATTTTTTTACAATTATAAGTCTTTTGCTTATATCGCTTTTAAGTCCTAATTCAGCTTTAGTCACAACCCATTTTTCTTCGAATCTATCGGCCCACACGTAGTACATTCCCTTGTCATTAGCTCCATACACAGGTATTTCGTATTGTGCTTTTAAACCGTCACAGAAATTATTCTCGTTAATCTTTACGGAGCCATCCTTGATGGGTTCACCCAGTACATGGATCGCTCCAGGATGAGCTCGAAGTATTTTCATGGCCGACTTATATAAATCGCTTTTCTTTAACTTTTCTATAAGCAGTGATTTAAGGTAAATGTTTGTACCCACAAGAGCCACGCCTCCGTATGCTGCGATTAGTCCAAGATATTTTGTTGAAACCATTCTGATGATTCGATACACTTCTACAAAATCCTTCCTTGCATTTTAATAAATGAATATTGATGCAATTTATAGGTTATAACGAAATATGTCAGATTTGACGTTCAAAGAACATAGACAATATGAAATACTTTTTAAACAGGCCCTACTTATTTCTTTAATTTTTCTATAAGCAGTGATTTAAGTACATGTTTGTACCCACAAGAGCCACGCCTCCGTATGCTGCGATTATTCCAAGAGTTTTTGTTGAAACCATTCCGATGATTCAATACACTTCTACAAAATTCTTCCTTGCATTTTAATAAATGAATATTGATGCAATTTTTAGGTTATAACGAAATATGTCAGATTTAACGTTCAAAGAACATAGACAATATGACATACTTTTTAAACAGGCCCTACTTATTTCTTTAATTTTTCTATAAGCAGTGATTTAAGTACATGTTTGTACCCACAAGAGCCACGCCTCCGTATGCTGCGATTAGTCCAAGAGTTTTTGTTGAAACCATTCCGATGATTCAATACACTTCTACAAAATTCTTCCTTGCATTTTAATAAATGAATATTGATGCAATTTATAGGTTATAACGAAATATGTCAGATTTGACGTTCAAAGAACATAGACTATATGAAATACGTTTTAAATAGGCCCTACTTATTTCTTTTATAATATGAAAAATATTGTGCCCAGATATAAATCAATCCAACAAATTATCCCTTTGAAATCATAGTTTAATATAATAAGAATGAACAATATGGAAGTGTCTGCCATGTATCGTTTGCTGGCGGGCCATTACGTGGTGGCTAGTCTTCTTTACAGGATGAATATTGTGGACAATCTCGGCTGCGAATGATGTCTGGATGATGCAACTATTGTCGGTTGTCCTTTGCAAAACGGATTTGATTTACTAAAAACCCTATCTTAGCTACATCCAATGAATGTTGCGTTTCTTATTTCATTGCGGCACTTTTCCACTTATAGATTGATTGTTGAATTTTTAAATCAAAATTTGAAATTTTATGAAGGTGAATACTTAAAATAACTCAGATAATGTCATTTAATTATGGAAAACGAATAAACTGCATTATTCCAATAAAATCCTCAAACTTTACGAACGTTTTTTTTTAAAACAAATATTTGTAATAAAAAAGGAAAACATGTTTCAAAAGGTTTATTTTTGTCTTTTTTAATGAAGACAAATACTTTCAATGATTATTTATTATTTGCAAGCATCATATGGAAAAAATAAAGAAGGAAATTGAAAGAAACTATTCACTTTTCAATCTGACAACAATAATCAAATTAATGGGAGTAGTAGAGATTAAATAATACATGATATTCATGCTTTGAAAATTTTGCAATTAGTTCATTGGAACATAATAGCTTGATCACCAGTTTAATCAAACTGTCTTTATATTTTTAGTGTCTTGTCTGAAGAACACAATTTATTCTTTCTGTTTGTTGTCTTGTAAATTCTGAATGATAGACACATTGGTACGTTTTGCAGTCCATGAGATGCAAAGCATGCGGCGCCAACAACATGTCTCAAAAGCATTCATCATATATCTTTCTTTTTTCTTCAGCATTCATGTCTCTACTCAATAGAGTGCTGTGGAGAAAATCAAAGATTTCACCAGACGAATTGTTTTATAACATAATTTTAGATATTACTGATTAGATTCTATCATACGATTTTATTTTCTAATTTCTTCTTCACAACAAAATTTGTTGAGATTTGTGCTCCTAGTAAGGTTTATTATTCAGTCTCATCATAGTCTGAAAACAAATTATTTCCCATCAGCTAACTAAATTTGATCAACAATTAGTATATTAGTCTTCATTTTATTAACTTCCAAATATAATTGCAGACTTTCTATCATTACTTGATTCGTAAATTCTGTTGTTTCATTTCCGTTACTGGAATCATCTGATAGTACCCCAAAAATGTCTATACTTTTTTTTACATGTTTCTACTTATGTATATAAATTATCCTGGTAACTAAACATTTTGCTTTCAAATAAATGCTTTATTGTTGAAGGGCTGTCTGAAGAAATCTATTGTTAAACTCATTTTAATTTCTTTGATCTAGAAGTTATTATATTGAAATGAAAAGCTTAAATTACTTCAACCTATTTGAGACAAAGAACTATTTTATTGATTAATATAAAAATTGCACAGTGGTTACTTATCTCACAAAGTATATTTTGTTTGTTTAAAAGCCATAAAATGGGCGTCAGATTTTTGACATAACAGCTCCATAGAGTTTAGAATTTGATTGAAAAAAATTTGGTTATGTTTTGAATAATAAGCTTTATGGATTCGATGATAAGGTCTAGTATGCCATGTTTGTTGAGAGGAAGCTTTGCTCAATTGCTGCCAACTTCACATTATCGTCTTCTTTTTCATTTTTAATATCGGTACGGTATGTGTCTTTGATATTAATTTCGCTAAAATCCGTCAATATCTTCTAAATTATAATACATCGGTTAATAATTTTAGTGTCATTAATTCTTTTACACGTTTTTATATAATATTTTTACATTCGTTCCATATTTATATCCTTAATACATGTTTATTTCTTAAGTTATATGTGTCAGGTCTAGACTTGTCACAGTCCACGTTTGTTATTAAATTGTTCTTGTTTTCAGTCCGTGATTAAAAATGGGACGTGTGATTCGTGCCCAGCGTAAAGGTGCGGGCTCTGTGTTCGTAGCCCACACCAAGAAAAGGAAGGGAGCCCCCAAACTCCGTTCACTGGATTTCTCCGAAAGACATGGCTACATCAAAGGCGTAGTGAAGGTTAGTTTTTGTATCTTTCAATAATTTCATCATTCACTTTCAAACTTTGAACGACAGTTTATTTTCAAAAGTGAAGTGATTGATTAATTTGTTCAAGTGATTTTACTGTACATAATATTAACTTTTCTGTTTTATTGAGGTTATGTCTGAGTTGAGCAATGCTGAGTTGAGCAATGTCTTAGTTGAGCAATACTTCTATTGAGTGAAGCACGGTGAATTAATGCGATGCCGGAGGGGTACAATGTCGACGATAAACATAGAAACTTCATTAAGAATCTTTACTGGTTCTAGACTGCCGAAATTAAGGTCGGTAATGCCTATTTAGAGGAGATTAAAATCAGAAGATTTTAAATAGCTCATTTTTACATGTGTATTGAATACACAACCGGAACCGGCGAATTTTTTTAGCACAGGAAGGGGAAAGTTGAACAGATTGAATTATCTCAATAGTGAAAAACAAGCCTTACCTTTCGCCAGACTATTTACAAGTAATACTGATTCCGATGTTTGAGCAGATATCTATATTTTTACAACATATAAAATAAGATGATTCTATTTAGAAGGACAATTTATATAGCTAAAATATCATTCCCTGTCATGTAGCTCATGACTGAGCAACTTGGCTCCCATGATAGCCTCTGGCGAATCCTCTTTATTCATTTTTGTACTCCCTTGCGGTTCGAAGAGCAGTTAACCCTTCCCTTACGGTGATAAAAATAATACGCGTGCTCCGGTGTTGGGTAGTGAGTACGCAATAAAAAATTAGCGATTTTAAATCGGAAAAATAAGAACATTCATAGATAATCCTCTTAATTAATTATAATTGAAGTTAAAAATTATAATAATTGAGATTTATTTGCTGAAAACATTAAAAAACGCTCACGGAACGGGCGTACGTCTAACCTATTTGCAAGCCTAGAGGCTACTAGTGGCGCGGAACGTCAGTCTCATACCCCGGCGCTTACGCCATTCACCTATCGTCAAGACGAGGCACTCGCAGCGTTTAAATGTGAATTTGTTTTCGATCTTTACAAAACACCTCGATGTAGTCGATAAATTCTGATTATTATTAATATTATTTTTTAAATCAATGCGTAAATATATTATGGAGGAATACCTAAAATCTTAACCTTGTATTTATTATATTTATAGAGATATTGATGGTTATTAGAAGCAACGTGTAGAAGATACCCAACACAGGGAAGGAAAGGTTAAGGTTGTCCTGTTGCGTCGTCCTTTTACGCTTCCAGTAACCACTAGCCTCCCCAAACTGTCTCCTTGGCCGCGAGCAATGTGACCAAAGAATCGGAGAACTCATTGAAAGCGTATTCTTCTTAAACTTTCTGTAGTCTCTCAAGAGTCTGTTACTGCAGGATTGTCCTGTGATACTGAGCTTCAGCTATCTCTCCATCGTTTCGGGGGTCTCCCTGGCGGACGCCGTCCATCCGGCACCCCATGCAGAGCTATGTATGGAATTCTTGTGGAATTAATTCTCTGTACATGTTGGTACTAGTATCGTCGACGCTGTCGTCCCCATCTGACCACATCTTGGACCTCACAGACCTCTCAGATTGTGGTGTTCCTTACACGATCACGCAAAGTCCTTCAGCACCCAACAATGAAAGCGTATTATTGTTGATAATCTGTCGGTGATTCTCAGTTCTTCGAGAATTGAGACGTTAGTTCGCCTTGCTGTCCATGGAATTCGGAACATCCTTCTCCAGCATCACATTTCATAATTCATCTATTCTACATCCCATTATCTTCATCTCTTGTTATCGTTTTGAATTTACATATAAAACTTTTTATATTTTCATAAATGAATAAATCATGTTTCATAAAATCATTTCATCTAGGTCTTATTTAGTTATACAACTACTAAGACATTTTACACAGTCCTCAAATTCTGTAATGATTAAAAAAATGACTTGTTTGTAAGGATACAAAATGATGGCTGCAACCATTAGATTGGGAACTTCCCCGTATCTGCACATGTTCAGAAAAATATATTTGCAGGAAAAAAAACTCGCAGATAACTTACCAAGGATAGACGAACTACAAAAAAATCATTGTAAATCTTTCGATATTCGATAGAAATACATTCAGTTTTAAGTGGAATGAAGTAAATATGTGTAGTGTTCATACATAATCATAAATTTTAATGAGATTTCCCAAAAAGGTCTGTTTTTCAAGTGCTTCCTGAAGCTGCACACACCACCCATCATATCTCTTAGCAAGTTGAAGCATACAAATATTGATTATGAGTTCACATTTTGCTGTATATATTTTATCCATAACTTAAGTAAAAGTTTTTTTGCTGTCTATAACATGAAGGCTACTCCGAACTAGTGGTGTCAATGGATAGTTTTACTTCTTTCAAAGTTTTTTGCGAAAGTACTCGCAACTTGTTGGGTTGCTGTTCAAGCCAGCTGGGACTGGGAGTTCATCCCAGCCGTAAGCCACTGTATAATACATTTTACGCAATGTGAGTTATTTTCTTTCTCCCACTATATCAAGTCATCGTCGCTGCTATTTTTTTCACACTCCGGTTTGTCGTCATGAAGGAGCCGTTTTGGACAATCCTTCATTGCTAAGTGACCTCAATATAGATGATTTTGGTATTTTAGTATTGGTCATACTCGATGGGGACTTGTTTTGTCCCCCATAACAGATAAGGTGGTGGTAGGATCGAACTGAACTGTCTGAACATATTTATAAAAGTAATATATGGCTTCGTTATAATTATTCTGTGTATTTCAGGACATAATCCACGACCCCGGTCGTGGTGCCCCCCTAGCTGTAGTGCACTTCAGAGACCCTTACAAGTTCAAGGTGCGCAAGGAGCTCTTCATCGCCCCCGAGGGCATGTACACCGGCCAGTTCCTCTACTGCGGCAAGAAAGCTACACTGCAGATCGGTAAGAGACTTCGAATACTATTCCACTTTTTTCAGACATCGTTGCCGAATTAGTATCCGTTATTCAATCCTTGTTGCGGTGCAACAACTCGGAAGACACGTATATCTGAAAATATTGTATAAATAAAGTTTGCTAAAATATTACAATCAAGTATGGAGACTAAAATCTAAGCAAGAATTTGCTCGCTGGATCAGTGAGCTCATTGTTTCCATGCTTGTTATAACAAGTCCACTGTATTATAAAATTAATATTATTTCAGGTAACGTGATGCCAGTTGGAACCATGCCTGAAGGAACCATTGTGTGCAACTTGGAAGAGAAGACCGGAGACAGGGGTCGGCTGGCGCGCGCCTCAGGCAACTACGCCACCGTCATCGCCCACAACCCTGACACCAAGAAGACTCGTATCAAGCTGCCATCCGGAGCCAAGAAGGTCATGCCCTCCAACAACAGGGCCATGGTCGGTGAGTAACCAAAGTAGATATATGTAAAGGTTTGATATATGTTTTAACCAGTATTTATTTCTTGAACATCATAACCCATGTTTAAGAAAACATAATAAAGAATAACATTCAACCTCCGTGGTCTAATTGGTAAGATCTTACAACCTAGGGTTGTGATTCGGGTTAGTAACCGATTTAAAAAAAAGGATTTATCTGGTTATCACTTTAGGTCTCTTATCTTACAGGTTGGTTGAAAAAAATTGCTAATAATATCTCCAGGTTGTACTGTTGACAACAAAATTGTAATACAATACAAGACCTCTAGTGCCTGATGCGAGAACATATCAAATAGCCTAAAAAAGGAGAAGAATTTCATGGCAATATATATCCTTCTGAAAATGAACCCCATTCCCTGGATTGGTTGGCCTATATGGAAAGAACAGTCCTGGTGACTTATCACTGCTCGGTGAGACAGTCCTTGGGTCGGGGCGTCCAATATTGGATTCAACAAAAATAATACATGACTGTTTTTAACTTTGAAAATAATAAAGAAAGAAAATAATATTTCTGCAAGTGAGCAATATTCCAACAACCATCTTCTGAATGTGAGGATGTGCTTACCATTTGCGGCACTGCAGACCGGTTTGGCTGACGAGGCCGATATAGATCGGTGGACACCGCGATGTGATGGTGATGCTGCACCTGTTCCACCTGAAAATCAATTTATTGCTTCGGCTTTTCTACGAGAGACACTGCGTGTTTTTTCTTTTTGGTTGATTTTGACCATTGACAATTTTTACGAGGGAATCCTCAACTACGAGGCCCAGAAATGATGAAAATTCTTAGTTTAATCACTTAGCCTTATCAGATTTTTCATCAAGCCAATAATTTTAAGAACCTATAGTAAATATTGAAAAACTTAGTATATAGCTATTGTTTTTTTTTTGCTTTGAGTTTCCTTTGCATTCCTCAAAAAACCCCTCCCCTACATGCTCACATTTT
Organism: Odontocerum albicorne; assembly: GCA_949825065.1. Classification (NCBI taxonomy): domain Eukaryota; kingdom Metazoa; phylum Arthropoda; class Insecta; order Trichoptera; family Odontoceridae; genus Odontocerum; species Odontocerum albicorne. The sequence goes on from OX463860.1 coordinate 28,208,614, forward strand.
ATGTTTCTCTTTCTGCACATTTTTACGTTCCACTCTTGCACGAGTATTTTGCTCTTTTCATGTATTTCAATTTGCTATTAATTTATGGAATAATTAGCATTTCGTTTTGTTTGTATTGTCCATATATTAACTTATTTTTTATACAGTTATCTGTAAAAAAACATGCGCTAAGAACCTGCTCTGTAGACTTGTAATGTAAATAATTATTAGAATGTAAAGTTGAATGAAATGAAATACTTTTAAATTATCAATTGTATGATTTTGTATATTTGAAAAAAAGCAATTATTTCGAGTCGCTACTGAAAAGTATCTGGACTAGGCAAATATTTTTTCTTTCATAATTTATCATACTTAAATCTGACCTCCACCATTTTAAAAGTAGTTTTTTTCTTTGTTGATATAGCGATCCCACTGCTGCATGTGATTTGGCTATGATGTTGATATAGCGATCCAACTGCAGCATGCGATTTGGCTATGATGTTGATATAGCGATCCCACTGCTGCATGTGATTTGGCTATGATGTTGATATAGCGATCCCACTGCTGCATGTGATTTAGCTATGATGTTCAATTTAGAATTAGAAGTTCAAATACCACCCATTGAATTTCCAATTATATTGTTAAAAATGATATTTTTATTTTCGAGTCGACATGAACACGTAGAAACAAAAATTGCATAGCACTGGTTCTTGTGCACACATCTCAACGCCCTTTACTGTTTGGCTCATAAAAATCTAAGCAACTGATCTCGGGTAGCTCTAAACTTGACTTCATACTATTTATTGCTAACCTGCTGGTGCAGTCTGATTAAATTTTGATTGCATCATACAATAATACGTATATATCTTCATATATCAAATGTAATATTTTCATTTCTACATTGTTAATGATTTTTTTTGTCTTATAATAATTGAAAATTGTTGTTAATGAATTCATTCAGCAAATGCTAAATTAAATTTATCTGTACATCATTTAGAGAAAGAGAAATAAAAAATGATGATCACATCCTTACCTACTCTGATACCCATGACAGAGAGTATGATGACTCTGAACCGAAGACGTGCTTAAATACGTCTGCGGAGTCGCGCCATGTTATACTGCGTTAACCCGAGATTACCATTGTGCCTTGCAGGAGTCGTCGCTGGAGGTGGCCGTGTGGACAAACCAGTGTTGAAGGCTGGCCGCGCGTACCACAAGTACAAGGTGAAGAGGAACTGCTGGCCCAAGATCAGAGGTGTGGCCATGAACCCTGTGGAGCATCCTCATGGTGGTGGTAACCACCAGCATATTGGTCAGTATACAAACATCTATTTTATTTTCTTACGATGTATATACGTATGATACTTTGTAACATCAACCTGATTCATACAAAATTATAATAAAAAAATCACACATATACCATCACATAGACAAGCACACAGCATACCAAGACCCAGGGCTGCATTCCACACATGGAAGGACTCAAAAAACACAAAAAATCAATTTAGAAAAAAACAGAAATAATAATTAACTCGCATAATTTATCCACTCAACATGTATAGAAAAACCCAATAATTCTCGCAACTATAAGAATCCAAACCCTAATCATGAATTATATATCAAAGGTTGTACAAGAATACTACTTAAAGAACATAGCTAAAATTTGGCATAACTTTCGATAATTAAATTTGTTAATATTATTTCAGGCAAGGCCTCAACCGTGAAGCGAGGAACATCAGCCGGTCGCAAGATCGGTCTGATCGCCGCCAGGAGGACCGGTCGTATCAGGGGAGGAAAGGGAGACGCTGTCAAGGACGAATAGGCCCAACACCCTTCTTCACTCTAATGACTGCACGCTCTATGCTCTGCCGCTCATCGCTTGTGCAGCGCTCAGAGCATGCAGCCATGTGGTGTCTGTATTTTTATATAAGATTAAAAAAACATAAAAACTGAAATTATTCTTTCATGTAGATAAACCTTATTTTCCTCATATCCTTACTCAAACAAAACACCATTCGAGAGTATAAAAGTCAATTTATAAGAACGTTCTTCACTCTGACTTCAATGGTCTTATCGGTAAGATACTTGCGCCTGTCTTCCGACCCGGAGGTTGCGAGTTCGCTTCGTGTTGAAACTGATATTTTTTGAGAAACTATTCTAGTGACAATATTCGAACTGGATGGTATCAAAATTTACTAAGATAGACAGTCCACAATAGTTTTTTGGTTCTAACTTTGTTGCGGGAGTGAAATGTGGACCTGGGAAAGGACAGGCAGGAGCTGAATAAATGTTGTAGAAATGCGTGCTTTGAAACAAATACATGGAGTGACCGTGTTTGACGGTATACAGAATGAAGTGATTAGGGATGAATGTGAACTTTTAAGTGATGTGTTGAGTAAGATGAAAGGGAACACGCTGAGATGATCTGGGCTAATTGAATGAAGGACAAAAAACATATATTGCAAGTGTTGGAGGAAGACCAAGGAAAATATATTCTGAAAGAAGGAAACTTGGAAAGTCAGAGAAACTAGGTGTATGAGTGTAGAAGATGCTAAGGATGTTTGTCGAGATAGGAAATTTGGCTTCACCTTCCCTGTCTGCCCTGATGGGTAGATAGATGGTGTGGATTCAAGTCTGGTTTTCACATAACACCCCTTTTAACATCTTTCTGGTTAGTTTAAAGGGATGCCATATGGCAATGGCCCTGTAAGGTTTTATTGGAAACTGAAGAACTATAGAATCACTGAACTCTTGTGATTGTGTAAGATTGAGATCAATAAATCTATGGCGTTTTGGTCAAGAGGTACAAGAGAAATGTAGCCCTGCGTCTTGGTCTGCTGTGTGCTTGTCTATGTGATGGTATATGTGTGCTTTTTTTATTACATAAATCAGCACATTTGTTTCGAAGCAGTTAGTAATCCTTCCAAGTCAGGCGATAGGGTTATTAAAATGTTTTATAGACTGCGTTTTGCTATCACCTTTTGTACATATCGTCAGACAACCATGAAGTTGGCTGGTGTAACTTGATCAATATGTTTATGCATTATGTTTATCACATAACTTCATCAGATATTTCTATGGCGTTTTGGTAAAGAGGTACAAGTCGTCAATTATTTATTTGTCAGTTTGAAGTTTTGCAACACTTATTCCCGAAATACAGACGCTCAGGTAAATTTTGAATACATAAATAATTTATGTATTCAAAGTTTACCTTTAAACTTTTGTAAATCTTTCGATATGTGAAATAGCTACTACACATTCAACTTTAAGGCCTCGGCCACACAGGTAGGAGCCTCGCTTGGTGCTGCGAGCTAGGCGACATCCTAGCGACCAACGCACCGCATACTATCGCAGTGGCTACACTGCACGCTACACGACGATTAGTCTCCTAGCGAACAGACGTCGTCATGTGATTTTACAAGATGGCGGAAGTTTTAATAACAGCTGTGTATTAAAGGGAGCCTTTGTGGAACCCATCGAGCAAATTGTACAAAAATATACCTGTCATAAAATCACTTTGGAATGAAGTTGCACAGGAAGTAAATAAAGATAAGGTAAGGTGTAATGAAATTGGTTAGTTTTGAGAGTGGCGTCGTTTGTTGAATCAACTGCTCCCAAATGTCAAATGAATTTGTACAAGCACCTAGTCTATTAGTCATGTAGCACCTAGCGAAGCACTTTGGTATGGCCTTAGCCTAAGTGTATGTGTGAAGTGTTCATATAAAATCATAAATTTTAATTAAGACTCAAAAAACTATTGTTTTCAAGTGTTTCCTAAAGCTGCACACGCCACTAAAAGGTGGAAATTCTGGTTTTGCAGATTTTAACTTGATTTCCGATTGGACTATTAATCAATCTTAAATGCCCCACATTTGCAGTCCTCCTCTGACACTCTTCCCTCAACATGGTTCTACAGTTAAATCTATTAAAACAGTAAAGAACTTCGAATCAAATTAGATAACACTTTCATATGGAGAACAAATTAATGAGATAAGTCACAAGATTCGTATTTAGCTTTCACTTCCATAAGGTACTGGAGAAATATTTGCCATCTTTCTCGTCCAGTCTCTGATTTTTCCAATTCTAGACTGCAGACATATATTATCTGGATGCTACTTAGGAACAACTGGACAAACTTCAGCAATTGCAAAATATATCTTTGAGATAATCTTGGAAGATATAATTATATCAGAAAAAGTCAAAATTATTACCATTTTGGCCGAACTATAATGAGACATTATAAGGTGACACTTAAATGAAATTCATGGGAGCATAAAAAATATTTTGTTATACCTGAAAATGGAAAAAATAAAGTATTAAAAAAAAAAGAATTGTGCAAATACACTTAAATATATTTTTTTAAATATTTTGACTGAACTGATTTTTTTAGCAGCATTCATAATTGAATTTTCAAAATACATACATATATACCATCATTCCATTTCCCTGTCAGGGTAGGTAGAGTACAGAGCGCCATACTTTCCTATCTCGACACATCTTCAACCTACATTCATACAACTTTTACGATTTATCTGACTTTCTATCAGAATATCATCGACTGGATCCAACCATACTTTCCTTGGTCTTCTTCTTGCACGCTTTCCACTCATATTTACACTATATATCTGTTTTAATCCATACAACTTCTACGATTTCTCGGATATATACCATCACGCCATTTCCCTGTCGGGATAGGCAGAGAGGACAGAGCGCTATACTTTCTTAACTCGACACAAATCCTTAGCCTCTTCCACATACAGTACCCGGCGGTAAGTAATACACATTAGGCTGAAGAAAGAGACTGTCAGCCATAATCGGCTAACTTTGGCTTTGTAGAGCTTCGTCTCTGAAGTTACAGAGCCATCAGTTACTGAGTGGGGCGAGTAAACTGTTCGGAAAGTTCTGATAGAAAGAGTGAGAAGAAAGTGTGGGACACTCAGGATGCTATTTAAGTGGAAGAGGATGTATGGATCACAATTTATTTTTGCTTATGCTTGTGCAAAATGCATGACAAAAGTTGTGCATGTGTTAGAATGAATTGACTGAGTGGTTTAATATTTTGAAAGGGGCTAAGCAAGGATGCGTTATGTCACCATGGTTGTTCAATATTTATATAGTCATGTGTGAAGGAACTACAGAAGTAAATTGGTGGCACACAAGTATCGAATAGCAATATATGATTATATTGTTGGGAGAGGATACACGGTAGTGTTGGAGGTTGCGGGTACAAATCCCGCTGGAACTCAGATTTTACAAAAATTCATACACGTGTTCCGTCGCGATTTGTCAGTCGTTCTAGGGGAACAGAGATGACGCTCTACAAAGTGAAGTTAGCTGATAATGGCCGATAATCTCTTTCTTAAGCCCAAAGTGTATTACTTACCGCCGGATACTGTACATAAATCTTCTCATGAAACCTCTACAATTTATCTGACTACATTTTCATCTATTAGAATATCATTCACTGAATCGTACTTTACTTTCCTTGGTCTTCCTCTATCACACCCTCTTCTTACATTTGCACTATACGAGTATATTTGTTTTGTTATTCTTTTTTCATTCATTCGTTCTATATACTCAAACCATTTCAAAGTACTCTTCTTCATCTTACTTAACACATCAACCTTAAGTTCACATTCATCCCTTATCACATCATTCCAAATAACTGTTGAAAAATCATCAGCCATAAGTGCTACAGGAGATAATTAATTTTTTTTCAAAGTTTCTGAAAACTAAACCTTCATATCAGGCGACTTAACTCCATTTTCGCTATCATCTTTTTTCTGTAATGCATTTTTATGTCACTACTAATTCTCAGATCTAAAGGGTTTCCAAAATGTTGCACAATTTGAAGTTAAAAATTCGACTTGAACAAATTCTAGCTCACTTGTTAAATTATGTACTGAGCAATTATTAATTAATATAGGATTTCTTTTTTTCATCTTGTCCAAAATAATTATTAGCCATTACTTAAATATTGCTTGTATCACCCAAGTCTGTTGGTCCATGGATAGGCATCTTACGAACTAGAACATATAGGCTTGTATCACCCAAGTCTGTTGGTCCATGGATAGGCATCTTACGAACTAGAACATATAGGCTTGTATCACCCAAGTCTGTTGGTCCATGGATAGGCATCTTACGAACTAGAACATATAGGCTTGTATCACCCAAGTCTGTTGGTCCATGGATAGGCATCTTACGAACTAGAACATATAGGCTTGTATCACCCAAGTCTGTTGGTCCATGGATAGGCATCTTACGAACTAGAACATATAGGCTTGTATCACCCAAGTCTGTTGGTCCATGGATAGGCATCTTACGAACTAGAATATATAGGCTTGTATCACCCAAGTCTGTTGGTCCATGGATAGGCATCTTACGAACTAGAATATATAGGCTTGTATCACTCAAGTCTGTTGGTCCATGGATAGGCATCTTACGAACTAGAACATATAGGCTTGTATCACCCAAGTCTGTTGGTCCATGGATAGGCATCTTACGAACTAGAACATATAGGCTTGTATCACCCAAGTCTGTTGGTCCATGGATAGGCATCTTACGAACTAGAACATATAGGCTCGTATCACCCAAGTCTGTTGGTCCATGGATAGGCATCTTACGAACTAGAACATATAGGCTTGTATCACCCAAGTCTGTTGGTCCATGGATAGGCATCTTACGAACTAGAACATATAGGCTTGTATCACCCAAGTCTGTTGGTCCATGGATAGGCATCTTACGAACTAGAACATATAGGCTTGTATCACCCAAGTCTGTTGGTCCATGGATAGGCATCTTACGAACTAGAACATATAAGCTTGTCGATGGTTACAAAAGACCGAGGATTCAACTAAGGTTTGGGAGCAACTCAATAGTTTCTTACCAATTTTTTTTTGACAGCATATGGATTTGAAATAAAAGAATTTAATACAATTTATATATTTTAATTAACAAATTATAAAACAATTTCCTATAGATATGTACAAAATACAAATTTATTAATTATATATTCTACTCAAATATTGCATTATATTGTTCTAAATGTGTATGGGATAATTTTACATGGAGATAAGTTTGAAAATTAAAAGATTTTGTATAACAAGATGTAAAATATTTGTATTTATGTTTATTTTTGATTACCGTATTTTACGGACTATAAGAGGCACTTTTTTCTTCAAAAAATTGCCTCCAAAATTCAGGTGCGTCTTATACTCGAAATTATTATAAAAGTGTCCAGTGTTTGATTTAAAATTCCCGCCAGTCTTAAAAATGATGCGACGAACACGAGTTGCGGGGATTCACAAGCTCGCTAACACTGTCTCCCTCCCGCCCCGCCATCACAAACCCAGAACATTGTCTAGCCTATGCTATGATGCGTCATTGCAGTCTACGGTGCCAGTAAACTTGAATTGAAAGTGATTTGTGTTATCGGTAACAGCACAATATTTTTGTTAGTAGCTAGTTTCGCAAGGGGAAACAAGTGTGTCAGTGGATAAAACAGTCGTGGTCTCGAGTGAGAGAAGATACTATTGTTAAATCTTTCAAGAAGTGCGGCATAAGTAACGCTCTCGATGGCAGTGAAGACCATCTTATATATGAAGAGGACAAAGATGACGATGAAGAGGAAGAAGAAGAAAGTTCAGATGACGATTTTCAGGGATTTTAAAGGTCAGTTCGGTTTTATAAACTAAGAATTTTGTTTTAGTCTGGCTTTGTAATCTAATAATAAAAATGGTAAAAATGTTATTTTTTTTAAAATTGCCAAAAAATTACGGTGCATCTTATAGTCCGTAAAATACGGTATATCAATATATAATATAATAGTTTTGCAAAAATGACAATACATACATGTTTGTTAGTGCCCACCCTGACATTTGGAAGTGATGTTTGGCGTATAGAAAGAATGACTCGGCAAGTATTCAAGTCAGAAGTACAAAATGAAAGAGGTAGACTGAAGAAAACGTGGCTGGATCAAATGGGACAGATTTTGGAGGCAATGTGAGAAATTTGAATAGAAGATTGTGCATGGAGAGGTATGTTTTCTCTGCCTACCCTACGGTGTGATGATATATATGTAATGATGACATTTCATGCAAAAAGATGTTCTTTTCACAATCAAATATATTTTTATTTGTTCAATAAAAGCCAATAATTTCTTAACGCAGTCTTTTATGCTCCACGTTTAGTGTTAACATGAAGCAAAAAAGATTACATGTATACAATAGACTATCAGGGGTCGCATTAACCGGTTTATGGATTAATCAGGGCGATAAAAAAATCCAAAATTTGTTTATTACATTTCGAAATATTATTTAAATGTTTCTTTTTTATTTGACTACATAATAGATTATGTACTAGAAAATAAAACTGGTGAAATTAGTAAATATGTGACGGATAATAAAACTGGAGAAATTGTGAACAATTTATTATTGTTGCATCGTCCAGTGTTCACATTAGATGCAATGGGGTCGGTGTATGATTTGAAATTGTACATTTAAATCACGTGTGCATTACGGTTGATTTTACATCCACAATTTTGTATTTTCGTGTCACTATAGCCATGTAAAATTGACACCATAATATAACATCTCCCCATCCCATGTTAATGTTGCGAAATCTGCTTAAGTAAACATAATTCGATAAGTAAACATGTAAACATACGAAACAACAAACTTCTTTGTTTTCGTATTTTTAATTAAAGGGCGTGTAGTATAATTTTGAGTATTTGTTTTAATTTTTTTCTAATATTTTTATGGCCACGGATAATTGAGTCTACTGTACAAAGAATTTTCACACTGCCTTCAATAAAAACTTTCCAATTAGTGGGTCATGAGTAAGCCTGTTTGTTCAACATAGTTTTTTATTCTAGTATGACCGTGGTCGAATGGAACACAGCCTAATCCCACCAATATCCTCAAACATGTGATATAGATGAGAAAAAAGATTGAAAATAATAAGTAATAACTTTTGTAATTTGTTTTATCAAACACTGTTTATTCCACTTTTTTTAACGGTATAACCCTAACGGTTTCAAGACTTTCACCTCATCATCAGGGGAGCACAAACAAGACTGAATTATGTTCGAACTGGTTCCGAGATACACACTTTTAATGGTAAACATTTGGGTTAGGGACTGGGGGTTGGGGGAGGCATGGGACAACCTCGGCGAGCAGTGGAGAGATTTTTGGGATATATGTTTTTGCCAGATGTTCCCCTCAATGCACTGACTTAGAAATTTCTAGAACATCTGGAAAACACATATATCCCAAGAAGTTCGCCGAGGTTGTCCCATGCCTCCCCCAACCCGAATGTTTACCGTTAGAAGTGTGTATCTCGGTACCAGTTCGAACAGAATTTAGTCTTGTTTGTGCTCCCGTGATGATGAGGTGAAAGCTTTGAAACCGGTAGGGTTATACCGTTACAAAAAATTGGAATAAACAGTATTTGATAAAACAAATTACAATGTCTTTAACGTGTTCCTCGCGAGAAGCACAAACGCCTGTGATCTGATCTGTAGCATTCCTTTGTGTATTTTACGTAATGTTTAGTTTATCTCCTTTATTTAATGAGTCTCCTTAAGAGTAATGACTGTTATTTATTATCAGAAAATTACTTGAATGTCATATTTACTTGGTGGTGTAATCAAATATCAGTGGTTCTAAACAAAATACGCGTTTAAACTTAGAAATTAAAAAACGCCCAAATTGTGCCGCGCACAGGATTCGTGGAATTTGATTTTTAACGCGGTGTACAGGTTAAACCTCCACAATCTTAATGCCTTAACTATAAATGATACATAATAACTTTGTAAAAGCAGTGCTATATACATCAATATCTAAAAAACATAATAAAAAATAAATAAAAAATACATCATTATAATAAATGTTTCGTATAAAAAAGTACAAAATAATAATTGTTCATATGATAATTACACATTTCAATTAATTAATCTTAGATCTAAAATTAAATGGCAAATTTGCTACAAATACAGGATAACTATAATAATTTATGACTATTAATTTGTTTAAATACTTAATATTAATAAGAAATTATTCTCTCTTTTTTAATCAATGCAATTAAATATCACTTGGCAACTAAAAATGTTATTTTACTATCATTTCATTGAAGGAAGACTCAACTTTTTTGCAAAATAATATTCGTGCCACAGCAGTCATTAAAATAATATTCGTGCCACAGCAGTCATTTCTGTCTGGGGTTCAGCGAAAATTGGCTAAAGTTTGCAAAAGAAACTTTTTTATGACTGAATAAAAAATTATACATATATTAAGGTCTACTACTCGCTACTGTTTGGTTTGTTTCTGTCAGACAGTTTAAAATTTGTGGATTTAAACTTAAATTTTTTAATATCACTATACGTTCCCATCATAATCTTTCCTATATTCTTGTACGGTGCTGAAACATGGACAATTAATACCTTTGAGATGAGAAGAAATACAATATGACGATTTCTGTCAATAAAACAAAGTGCTTAACAATATCAAAAGAGCCATTCAGATGTAAACTGATCATCGATAATGTACCCATCGAACAAGTCACGCGATTCACTTACCTAGGTGTAGAGATCTCTAGCAACAGTGACCTATACAGTGAAGTACGAGCACAAACTAATAAAGCGACAGCTTTGGCTGACTGCCTGCGGGACACTATATGGAGAAACAAACACATGCTAACCCAAAGTAAGGTCAGGATATATAAGACATGCGTCCGCCCCATCATGACATATGGGATAGAAGCGAGAGCCGATACCAACAGGACAAAAAAACCTTCTCAGAGTGGCAGAAATGAGAACCCTACGCTCCATCGCAGGCAGAACTCTTAGAGATCGAATCAGAAATGAGACGATAAGGCCTGTCTGTGGTGTGTGTTAGTTAGACATAGTGAGGTTAGAAAAGTGTCATCATTAAATATTGAAATTATTATTTTTCAATTATTTTTCAAGGAGTATTAAGTATGTATTGTACAATTTTGAAATCCTGACTAAACAGGCCATCTTTTGATGTAACTTGCCAGGTTAGCGTAGTACATTATTTTTACAGTATGACGAGTTAAATTTAGCCGATAAAAGATATTAATTTTTATGATCGGACAAAAACAATTTTTTTTTCGAACGTGCAGTTTTTTTTTGTTTTATATCGGCCTCCGACTAATAGCAGGGCTATCTAGGATTGCGATACAATAATTAAAATCATAAAATATGGCAATTTGTATTCACAGCATATAAACATTTGGCGTAGGGTAGCTACTTTCACAATTTTCAAAGAAATGCCTATAACTCGAAAAGTATAAGGCTTTTGCAAGATTTTTTTTTAACTCTGAACCGTCATAAGCTGGCCTTTTCCTCGATACCGGCTTGACGTTGAGGCACAGGACAGCCTGTATATATATTTTGTTATATTTTTAATCTGTCAATAATACTAGATTCGAATTCTGAGCTTGATCAACTGACCACCAGACAGACCTTCAGAGAAAAGGAAGAATAGCTGGTAGCACACTTCCTAAAAATAATGTAGAAAAACAGATCAAGAATCTACTGCGAGCAGTATACAGTATATTCATTAAAATTATCTATAAAATAATTATTGCACACACAAAAATGTAAATAATATTTTTGTTCCTTAACTTCTAAGCGAGTGAGATTTTGTAAGCAAAATAAAAAATTTATTTTGTAAGTAATATAAAAAAACGTAATTGCGGTCGCCATATACAAAATAATTGAATAGATAAAAACATTTGAGCCTTGTCCGTTTTATGGATAAATTCATGTGTTCAGGAAAAAAACATCGGACGTACCGTGTACGTCCATACCCTCTCGAGGTAAAAATTCGCTCGCCGTACAATTTGTAAATTGTAGCTTATTTTTTTTGCAATATTCGGAAAATTGTAATTCAAAATACTTTGCTGCAAAAATTGTAAAAATATGCAGCACAAACTTGACTGCTTGAATCTGTTATGAACCGTAGAATATCGCTGCTATTATGCCCATGAGTTTGATGATAAAATCAAGATAGTGCCAATGTGTTGCCATACCCGATTCTTAAGTTTCTAATTTTTTTTTAAAACCATTACATAAATTAAACTTTTAATAGCTCGTAGCTCTTTAAAACTTTAGTTGTATTTTTTGACAATACTACAACACATGGTATTGTTAACAGATGAACTCTAACCAGACTGGGACCCTTTTTTGGCACCATCGGGAATTAAACCCGAAACACACAAGTGGAAGACAAGCGTTTTACCAATTAGATTACGGAGGTCACAGCGGTTACAGCATTCTGTTGTTGGTCTGATAAAATATTCATATTACCTGTATTGAACAATTTTTCACACACTAAGTCATGTTCAAAGACAATTTATTATTGTATTGTCTATGCATATCGCCCGACCCGAAAGAGTCATCAGTGTTACACTTATTAGCCATAAAAGTTAACAATTTATATTTTTATAAACATGAAAATATTATGAGTAAGTTATATTATGAGTGATTGAATCTATCAACTTAAAATATAAATGTTTCAAATATAAAATCATATAAATTTGTTTAAAAATATAATTTTTAACAAAATTTCCACTATTTTATTCCTACTTAAAACTATTTTCCATTATAAATTTGCCATATTGAAAAAATTGCAACGATACTTATAATAAATTGAATTGAAAAAAATTGTCTCTTTTTTCTCTTACGGCGACATTATAATTTTTCTAGCATATTTATTAATGTACATTACTCGAAAATAGAAATGAGCACAAAATATACTTTTCACAAAGTAACCAAATCCAATCAATTTTTAACATGATCTTAATTTGATGAATCCAAATACAATTTTTGGACTTTTATTACAAAATGTTTTTTATGTAAGATTGGGTCAGTAATTAAAAAATGTCTTTTATGTAAGATTGGGTCAGTCATTTAAAAAAAAACTATGAGACTTATACGCATAAAGATTTTGTGATAGTGTCACCAGTTTTCTTATTCTGGTGTTGAAGATGTCATCCGCAAGTATTTTGTGATACAGTGTCACCAGTTTTCTTATTCTGGTGTTGAAGATGTCATCCGCAAGTATTTTGTGATACAGTGTCACCAGTTTTCTTATTCTGGTGTTGAAGATGTCATCCGCAATTATTTTGTGATACAGTGTCACCAGTTTTCTTATTCTGGTGTTGAAGATGTCATCCGCAAGTATTTTGTGATACAGTGTCACCAGTTTTCTTATTCTAGTGTTGAAGATGTCATTCGCAAGTATTTTGTGATACAGTGTCACCAGTTTTCTTATTCTGGTGTTGAAGATGTCATCCGCAAGTATTTTGTGATACAGTGTCACCAGTTTTCTTATTCTGGTGTTGAAGATGTCATCCGCAATTATTTTGTGATACAGTGTCACCAGTTTTCTTATTCTAGTGTTGAAGATGTCATCCGCAAGTATTTTGTGATACAGTGTCACCAGTTTTCTTATTCTGGTGTTGAAGATGTCATCCGCAATTATTTTGTGATACAGTGTCACCAGTTTTCTTATTCTGGTGTTGAAGATGTCATCCGCAAGTATTTTGTGATACAGTGTCACCAGTTTTCTTATTCTAGTGTTGAAGATGTCATTCGCAAGTATTTTGTGATACAGTGTCACCAGTTTTCTTATTCTAGTGTTGAAGATGTCATCCGCAAGTATTTCGAAACATTTAGTAACGCCTGTTATACATTGCTTACATTTGTTTTATGCTAATGATCTGAAAAAAATAGTGATTTCTTACGAGAATGACTCTTGAACGTTTCCAACAGACCTCTATTTAACTGTCATTGTGATTGGTGTCATAAAACTGGTACATACATTAACACGGATAAGTGTTACAGAATAAGATTTACACCCAAATATGTCGAACGTTTTCTATGGTGAATAATTAATGACAGTATATTTCAACCCCAGTGGTTGGGTTAATACAGCTAATAGTTAAATGTTGTCAAGTGTACAGGTTATGCGTGATCTTGGTATCTATTATGACTTGTCTTGCCTTTGATTACCATATTAACAAGATAGTAAAAAAATCCTTAATATTACTGGGATTCTTAATGAACAAGAACATTCAGGAATTTGTCATCATTGATGGTCATTGCTAAAAAAAAAACAATTTGGAGTGTGTCTCTATGATATGGTACCCTAAGGCCTCGGCCACACAGGTAGGAGCCTCGCTTGACGCTTAGAGCTATGTTGCGAGTTAGGCGACATATCCTAGCAAACCAACATACCGCATACTATCGCAGTGGCCACACTGCACGCTTCGCGCCACGTTACATGATGATTAGTCATCGAATGAATCTCCTAGCGAACAGATGTGTTGGTTAATTTACAAGATTGCGGAAGTTTTAATGACAGCTGCGTATAAAAGGGAGCCTTTGTCAAACCCATCGAGCAAATTATAGAAAAATGTACCTGTAATAAAATCACTTTGGAATGAAGTTGCACAGAAGTTGTAATGAAATTGGTTAGTTTTGAGAGTGACATCGTGTGGTGAATCAACCGCTCCCGACTGTCAAATGAATTTGTGCATAGCACTTTGGTGTGGCCAGGCATGAAGTCACCTAGTATGGTATATTAGTCACGTAAAACCTAGCTTAGCACCTAACGAAGCACTTTGGTGTGGCCTCGGCCTAACTATAGGTTGTATGTTGGCTTAATTGAGATGGTTCAGCGGTGATTCTTGAAGTGTCTATGTCATAGAGTGGGGTTGTTCAATGTTCTTAGATTGTATCTTGTATTATAGTTAACATGACTGAACTGTACAGGAGATGAAAACTGGTAGTTAGGATTTTGATGTGTAGTATTGTCTAAAAATGATCTGTTTTGTATGTATACGTTGATTAATTTCCTTTAAGTGTTCTAACAATAAAAAATAAGTCATTTCTTTAGATGCAATAACAAATGGTACTTGCTTGGTGCAAGATCTAGACTCTAGAGTGGACGGTAAAAAAAAATTTCAACCAAATGTTTACAACAGTTGAAAAGTTTAATATGAAATTGAGTTTTATTTTATTTTGCTTTAAATATCGAAGTCTTTTGACCAACAATATAACATTAACATATAAGAGTGCAATTTTTTTTATTATCTTTCGTGATTTTTGTCTAATTACTGACCGGACCTTACGTAAAAAAAAAAAAAACGTTCTTTTCGATATCCGCTCACAACATTAATTCCATATTTCTTTAAACATAATTAAAACTTTTTAAGAGTATGCTGTTTCATATAAACTTGAAGCACTTCTGTTTGTCATGAGGTATTCTAGTCTTAAATAATATAGAGTCCGCTCTGTATTGTGTGTTGAGAAGGGGCATGTAACCAAACACCTGAAACAAAGAATGAAAAAATGTCTTTTACCTGGTACAAGTATAATAGAAGGTACAGTATAAAGAATAAGATTAGAATATTAATTGATGCCACATGTAATCCTATTTATGATAGGCATATTGCTACCCTAATTTGTAAATTTGCTAACTCCACTTTTGTCGAAAAATGACTTAACAATTGCATTTTGTTCTCGACATTCAAATACACATGCTATAAAAAATTGACACGTCTACAATTATCGAAAGTGCCTTAAAAAACGCCTCAAGAAAAATTGATAACTCCAATGCTACCAATTCCAACACTGCAAAATGTGTAACTCCACCATTTTGTATGTGAATCCATTAGAATCAGGTAGCATTGTGGTAGCGGTCAAAATATTTAATTTAAAAGGTGAGTTCGGTTACGCTATTTTGAAAAAAAAAGCATTATTTCCTATGAATATAAGTATAAGCACTATTTTGTTAAGATAATTTGAAGTTTTTGCCCCTTACTTACGACTCAATATCTCATTTTATTCAACTAAGGGAGTTAGCAATTTTTCAACACATGTAAAACATCGTGTTGCATTATGACATCAACTTTACATTTTAATTATTACTGGGTGACTTAAAAAAAATTATGTTTATTTAAATTAATATGAATATTTAAAGCATTAAAATAATTTTATAAGTATTGTCTATTTTTATAGATGAATAGCGGAGGAAAAATTATGCTTGGATTAGTGACAGAAAATCGTAGGAGTAATCAAGAAAATCATAAAAGTGATGAAAAAAATGCATACATAACCTTTGTTTTTATAATTTATATTTTTATAACTTGTTTTATATTGTTTGATTTGTGTATTTTATCATCACTCTTGCATTGTTTATATCCAAATAAAATATTTCAAGTTATTTGTTTTTCAATATTAGGAGACCTCCACAGTAAAAAATCATATTAAGATGCAATTTTGCTGACTCCTACAATAATTTTTAAATATTCACCATCGCAAAATTGTTAACTCCAATAATTATCCATAAAATCATGATGCAATAATGATATTTAACTTTTTTTTTACTCGGAGTGTATCTCTTGGTCGTCTTGATATTTAAGTACAAAAAAATACGAATAAGATTTAATTTAGAATAGTTATGCAGTTTTATTGCCGCCCTGTAAAGTTTGTATTTATGGAGTTAGCAAATTTACAAATTAGGGTAGCGATATCCTGTTGCATAAACTGCAAAAAGCTTCAGTACATCCAACATCTTGTTTGCGTATTCTTTCTCTATTGGGTCTCTGATAACTAGGAACAGTTCTACGCCATTTGACTCTACTACTGTTTGCTGAGCATTTACAGTCAGTCTGTTTGACAAGAATGTGTACGAAACCCGAAAAACTATTTGGGATAAGGCATTAAAAAAAAAACAACACACATGCTACATGATATAAACCGTGATGCATTATTATTAAAAAGTTGTCCAGTCGTCTCCACTAGTAATAATTGCCCGGCATCTCCGAGGCATACTTTCTACTAATCTTATAGCATAATCTAGGGGCAAAGACTCTCATATAATTCTAGAATCACTAAGTTTATATGTGCCCAATAAATATAGCCGTGCAAGGAATCACCCTCTGTTCTACATACCAACTTACAGGACGAATATCATGGCTAAACACTCAGTCACGCGTGGTATAGAGATATTGAACCAACTGAATGACACGGTTGATATATTCTCGGTACCGCCTAGCAGTATGAGAAGAATCCTGGCTGATATTCTTCCTAACGAATAAGCTAACGCCTAGAAGCAGACCCTCTTTGTGTAACAGGAGAAATCTGTGCAAAGTGGATAAAAAAAAAAAAAAAAAAAAAGTCGAATCTGTCTAAATAACTGCTTGACGTTCCAGATCTTTTTCCCTCGAATATTGAACTTCATGAGTGCCCAAACATTATTAGTAAAAAATTCAGTCTTGTTTGTGCTCCTCTAATGATGAGGGGAAAGCCTTGAAACCGGTATGGTTATACCGTTACATAAAGTGGAATAAACAGTATTTAATAAAATAAATTACTATGTCCTTAAACCTCCACAATGTTAATGCAAAAACTACAAATAATTTTTTTTTTTTTTTAGCCACTTTGCACGGATTTCTTCTGTTACACAAAGAGGGTCTGCTTCTAGGCGTTAGCTTATTCGTTAAGAATAATATCAGCCAGGATTCTTCTCATACTGCTAGGCGGTGCCGAGAATATATCAACAGTATAATTCAGTTAGTTCAATATCTCTATACCACGCGTGACTGAGTGTTTAGCCATGATATTCGTCCTATAAGTTGGTATGTAGAACAGAGGGTGATTCCTTGCACGGCTATATTTATTGGGTACATATAAACTTAGTGCTTCTAGAATCGCGGGACAGTTAAAGGAACCTTGGAAAACCTTTATTAGGAATATCGCAATGGATTCCTGCCTTCTTGTATATATAAGTTTACACATTTTAAATAATGAAAAAAACACAGGTGACAAATACGCAACGAATTGGCATTACAAGAATTTTTAGTATATAAAAAGTATACCGACAGATTGGCGCTTTGGGCCTATAAGGTCTAACTTCCTGGTGTATTTCTTATAATGTTATTTAATTATTTTGAAAAATGAGCGCGTTTCATTAAATATTATTGAAATATCAGACTGTAAATTTGACTGACCTGCGTGAAGAAGTTGATTGAGCATGTTTCATTAAATATTATTGAAATATCAGACCGTAAATTTGACTGACCTGCGTGAAGAGGTTGATTGAGGACATTTCATTAAATATTATTGAAATATCAGACTGTAAATTTGACTGACCTGCGTGAAGAAGTTGATTGAGCACGTTTCATGAAATATTACTGAAATATCAGACTGTAAATTTGACTGACCTGCGTGAAGAAGTTGATTGAGCACGTTTCATGAAATATTACTGAAATATCAGACCGTAAATTTGACTGACCTGCGTGAAGAAGTTGATTGAGCACGTTTCATGAAATATTACTGAAATATCAGACCGTAAATTTGACTGACCTGCGTGAAGAAGTTGATTGAGCATGTTTCATGAAATATTACTGAAATATCAGACCGTAAATTTGACTGACCTGCGTGAAGAAGTTGATTGAGCACGTTTCATTAAATATTATTGAAATATAAGACTGGAAATTTGACTGACCTGCGTGAAGAAGTTAATACACTTGTGCCTTTCATTGAAGTGTGTTTCATCCTCGGATAAAGAAACTGGACATCCAGGACACCGGAACGTCCAGCGTGATGTCACCTGAAGAAAAATCCAATAATCCAATATAGAAAAATCCAATGAGCTAGTTAGTTAGTTGTTCCTTTCTTCCGTGGTTTAGTCGGTATGACATTTGACTTCCATCCGAGGGTTTCGCGTTCTATTCTCAATGATACACGGAAAAAAAATATAGTTCCCAGATTGGTTTAAGAGTAAGTCGTAAGGTCTGGTCGTAAGAATATTCACCCGGTAGCCATGTATGAGTGTTGTTGCCATTTCACGTACAGTGGTAATATGTGCAATGACAAACTGCAAAATCTGTGCCTAATCCAGTGGTTCTAATAAGGACAATTTATATAGTGCCGTTTAGAGAGCAGACTCTTCTCGAGGGCGAATTAACTCAAGATTCAAACCCACTATTATTGACAGATTAAAAATGTTACGAAATAAATTTATGTAAGTTAAGTGTAAGAATAGGAAGGTAGTGGCTGTGGCCATTAGATCAGGTACTTTTCCGTATCTACATATGTTTATTTATAAACATATTTGGTAAGAAAACCGCAGAAAACTTCCCAAGGGAAGATGGTTTAGATGTAGTGTAGTGTATGCGTGTAGTAAATCATATAACAATCATAAATTTTGATAAGACCACCCAAAAAGGGTTGTCTTCAAATGCTTCCTAAAGCTGCACACAAGACCCATATTTCTAACACTAAGAAACAAATCATTCTACAACAAAGAGCATAGCAAATAAAAGGATAGGAACGTAGTGGCTACGGCCATTAGATCAGGTACTTGTCCACATCTACATATATTTATAAAAACGTATTTGGTAAGAAAACCGCAGAAAACTTCCAAAGGGGAGAGGAACAAAGCACTCTAAGCGGGGTACATTGCCTTAATCAAGCAAAAAAAGGGATGACAAACTACAAAGAAACTTTTGTAGATCTTCCGATATGTGATAGTAACACATTCGGTTTGAGGTGTAGTATAGTGCAAGTGTGTAGTGTTCACGTGATATTATAAATTTTGATAAGACCTCGTAAAAAATGTTGTCTTCAAAAGTTTCCTAAAGCTGCACATACCACCCATATGTCCAACACTAAGAGGCAGACAATTTCACACCACAAGAACAGCAAAAGCACTAGCATAATAGCCCACCGTATTGGATGAAGAAGAAATTAACCTCCAAATTCTACTTCTACCTGAAGAAACATTCTTTAATACAGATTCGAAACATAGAATGGAGAAATCCATCAAAAAACCAGAAAGGTGGTTTTTTTATGGATTTTCGCGCATTCCGGTGCTGTGTATTCATTACACATGTAAAAATTAGCAATTTAAAATCGGAAATATAAGAATATTCATAGCCAATCGCTTAAATTAATTAAATTTGAAGTCAAAAGTGATAATAATTGAAATTTAATTGCTGAAAACATGAAAAAAAAACATCGGCCGACGTTCACAAAACGGACGAAGAGACCAACTCAAACGAATGCCCGCGAGCTACTGAAGCGAGCGAACTGAGATTTTATTTCTTGCGTTCCCATATACCGAAGTAGAGTGAGAGTGAGATATGAATAGCGTAGCTTCCTCACACATAGCGGTTTTTTAGAATGAATATACCTACGTCATACACTGGCACACGTTTGATTGTATTGGTGAATTTATTCTCGATTTTCACAAAATATCTCTGATGTGGCCGATAAGTGCTAATTATTATTAATATTATTTTTTTCATTCAACGCGTAAATGTTATTACGGAGGAATACCTAAAATCTGAACCCAGTATTTATTATATTTATAGAGATATTAAAGTTTTTAGAAGCAATGTGTGCTAGTTACACATCACAGGGAAGGAAGGGTTAAATAGGTCTTAATCCGAGGCCGTAAATCAGACAGGAATACTTTTTCCAATGGGAATTGAACCCGCAATTGTTCGGTTGGAAGACAAGTGTCTTACCAACTAAGCCATAGAGGCCGGCATTGATAACGGTGTTATTTGTCGTAAGATATTTTGACTTAGCAATACTAGGAACTGAATTAAGGTAAACGTAAACGATATTGAGGAACTGTTACATCTGATTCAGAGTAGAGTGGGGTTCACTGACGACATACCTTGACAGGTGGCTTCCTGGTGATGTGCGACACCAAGAAGTTCATGGCGATGTCCTCGCAGTTCATATACTCGTCCACTTTATCCCTAATGGCCTGTGGCAGCCAGTTCCAGTACAGGAAGGTGTAGTGTTTGTGCAGGAAGGCCGCACCCGTAAGCACCATGCTCAACTCGCAGCTGTAGTTGGAGTTGTACAACCAGCCGGGGTGGTTCAGATCCCACGCGTGGTAGCGCCCTGGGAAGCCCACCACACGGTCGCGGTGCTCTCGCCATACCCTGAAAAGAACCCAAAGACATCCTTTTAAAGTTAGAAACATGCATTTATGTACTTTTTGCATTGATACCACTCTCCGATTTGCGATGATCATTTAACAAATACAGTAGATTCCTGATTATATAAACTTTGTTTATTAGATATTCGAGATTTTACGACATTGACATTGACATGACCATAAGAAGAAAAGGTAAAAGGCTGGAAAATAAATACTTATTACATACTTCTTTAAACAGTGACAGTTTTTTTATTTTTTATTTAGAACATGTGTACATGTATGTACCGGCGCACCCGGCAGGGGTCTGTCGTCTCTGTAATTCGGGAGAGGCGATGGTCCTGGCTGGGACATGTTCTGAGAATGCCCGATGTTAGTTGGCCGAGGAGAGCGCTGTTTTTCTGTCCATTGGGGTCCCGACGGCCTGGAAGACCCTCTCTCACGGTGTACCGTTCCTATGACAAGGAAGTCAGAGCGTTAGGAATGTCGTGGAGGGAGATTACCAGCACCGCCCAAAACCGCTCTGAATGGAGAAGACTGGTGGCCTCCCCATGCTCCCTTGTTGAGCTTTAAAAGAAGGGTGAATTGAATTGAATTGTACATGTATGTAGTAATTTAAAAAGATGTATAGTACATTAATACATATACATCATCACAGCATTTCTCGTCGGGGTAGGTATATGATAAAGCACAAGACTTTCCTATCATAATATTCGTATACTGTCAAATTTTGCAAAAATTGTTTGCCTGGAAAAAATCCCTCCATTTTAAATTCGAGAAAAAAATGGTATTTCTTTTAAAAACCGTCCTACAGCCGTCTACTGACCGATATAATACAAAAGATACGATAAAAGTTTGACAATCGAAACACAACTGGTTGTCAAAAAGGACTATGGAAAAAATGTCATTTTCGTCCGGTACCCCTAATATCAGCTTTCACAAAGGTACGTGAAGTCTTAATTTGAGTTTTTTATCTTTTGGGAGTCACAAGGCTAAAAAGGTTGAGAAACAATGTTCATAAGTAATAAAACAACAAATTTTCATTCTTTCACAATCCTGTTCAGATCGGAAAAGCAGGACTTAACTGAAGAAAAATAGCCGATATAGTACTGCTATACAAAATCATTCACTCAGTGATGGATGCACCTCACTTACTCGCAAGTATTTCATTTCGTATTCCCACTAGATCCACAAGACAGCTCAATCCCTTTTATACCGAAAATTGCTATACTAATTATAAAATCAACTCCTCTATAATTCGTATGCCAAGACTTGGAAACGAGTTTTGCAACAAGTTAGATATTTGTAATATAAGTATATATAGTATTTGCCAGAATATCACAACAATATTTAGAAACAGCTACTAACTTTGTGCTCTCCTTTATTAATATAAATAACCTAGTATAAACGAAACATTAAGGACAATACTTTGCCTCTGGAGTTGAGTAACCCTGCTTCAACATGTGGAAGGTTTCGATTCTGCAAAGCAACTTGCATCTCGTTCTACAAGTGAGCCCGTGTGTTTTCTATATCTCAAGATCTATCCATAAAATTCTCAAAAAATCCATTTTTGTTCTATGCAAGCGTTGTTCCACTAAAAACAAATCTGAGTTCTTTACCTCTATAAAATAAGTCTTGGACAATTACGTAAGTCTGCTTGGTGAAGTTTGGTAATATTTTGTGGTATACATACATAACATATATTGAACTTAAATATACATATAATTATTAAATAATTTTAAAACAATGACTGTAATTTATTATTACTACTGCTTTTTGTATCCTCATGTTAGTTTAAGATAAAGTTTTGTATTATTTGTCAATAATTTTAAGTACTTGTATAACCTGTCACATGTTCATTTGTATATAAAGACACTGTTATGTCGTTAATTAAATAAAAATAAAATAAAATAAACTGTATGATAATTTTATTTTCGGATGCAAAAGCAGCCTTTAACCACAATAAGGGTAAGATTCTGGAGATGGTTGGGTCACATATTGAGGAGTGCCGGACTGTGGGAACGAGACCAAAAAGAAAATAAATTTACATAATTTGAAACTCACCTAAATCCAAACATGATCTCGTCATGCCTGAGATGTGCATCATCGTCCACGGATAAAACTGCTTCAGTCTCTATGACATCATAAGGTAAAAATCTATTATTCAGAGAATTCCTCAACGCCTTCACGACGACGACGGGAACTCCAATGTCCGGCCATCTCAACTCTTCCGTTGGGGGCTTGGGACTGTTCCACACTACGACAACTTTATTTAAATATGGAAGACCGTACAGTCGCGCTATACTACTCAAGAGAACTTGTTCTCTCTCATAAGTCAACATCACAATAGTGAACTGTTCACGAGGTTGGTTTCCTCCCAACGATTCACAAAACTCTTTCCCTGCTCCTCCTGCGCCTTTGCCTATTGGCCTGAATCCGTGCTGCGATCCGATAAACTTCGCGTCAGAAGGCAAAACAATATCAAAAGGAAGTTGAGAATATAAATTAAAAGGATCGCCCCAGTCGTTCCACACTTCGTAACCCTGAGTCAACATCAAAGTATAATTTCTTTTAAATGCAGGACTCGGATACGGCGCTTCGATCGGTCCTAAAGATTCTTCAGGTTCCGCTTCAGGGATTACGGGATCTGTCTTCAAAGGCACGAAGGATGAATTGAAAACTGATATGGCTTTGACGGGCTCAATAGCTCTCGGAGGTATGTTTAATCTATTCCTTATTATAGACACAACGGTGTCGACTGTCGCTTGAACGGAACTAAGATACCGTTCCCAGATAAGCCTTCCCTGTCTACGCATACTTAACACATCAGCGTCTGATATCGCTCTCAAAAAGAAATGCAGCTCAGTAATACGTGCTTTAGGAAGGAATATCGCACATTTTTTCCAATCGACAACCTCGGAATATGGAAGCAATATTTGATCACCGCCGAGCAGAACCGGAATAGCTCCTGAACGCAAAGCTTCGAACAATCTCGCCTGTAACAATGTAGTGCTTACATATTCAGGGTTTCCTGGCGCAAATATTAAAACATAAGTAGAATCTTTCAAGAGGTTTCTCCTCGAAGTATCAGTTCCGCAAAGGGACCAATCTTTAATGGGAGCTATAGTCTTTTGCTCGGTCGCTGGGACGCATTCAAACTGAAAGAAAAATTTGTCGGAAGACAATTTTTCTTCGGCCATCCTCTTCAAATATTCAATTACGAAATCGTCCAAAGCTGAAATGTCTCCCATATCATTATCATGCTCATTTTCTGGAATAGGTCTCACATTTAACGTGGGCTTCAGTTCTCCTTGGAATGTTAGAAGAATCTTCCTTCTTGCGGGTACAATCGGAGAGCATTCGTGCCAAACGTCTCCACCGGGAGGTCCAAGCATCGGTGGGACAATTAAATCAAAGCCAGGTCTCAACTGATTTTGCAAGTATGTCGATTGGACGAGCATAGCTCTGCCAGTGTTGAGCAAATTAAATGCATTGCCAGACCCTACACTAAGATCTCGTCTGGCAAGATTAAGTAAAAGGTGATTCCGTCCATCCCCTCCCCAGTACGGGAGATTTTGTAACATTGAAATGTTAAGCGGAGATTTTATGACGATCTTCTCATTGATCGAGAGTTTCTCTTTCAAATTTGTGTCATCATTTTCTAAATCTGTTGTCATGGATTGTTGGTATCTGAAAAAAAATAATTCAAATATTATGTCAATATAGATTCAGTATAATACTATCATTTTATGACAGACAGAGGTGCATGGACGCATGATAACACACTGGACTTCAGTGCGGAAGGTCACCGGTTCGAACCCCGCACTGTGTTACTATCCTCGAATGACACAGGTATTTTTTTCCACCTAGTATTTGAGGGTATAAGGATACCTATGACTTCCGCCATATCTATTTTTTTAAAAAGAGAAAAAAAAACATGCTGGTGTGCTCTGACACTTCGGTGTGCCATCGGATCCAGTAGAGCGGTATGGTCGAGGAGTTTACTGGTGTGCAACAGCTCACTCACTTAAAGGAAAAAAGAAGCAAAAAAAACTTCACGGCACAGTTTCTCTTTCCAACTAAATTGATGTCGGAATGACGAAGGGATCCTGGGGGACTAATTTTTATTTTTATCATTTAACATTTTTGTGGTAATTTTATTTTTACCCTTCTTTTAAAGCTTTACAAGGGAGCATAGGGAGGCCACTAGTCTTCTCCATTCAGAGCGGATTTGGGCGGTGTTGGTAATCTCCTTCCACAACATTCCCAACGCTCTGACTTCCCTGTCATAGGAACGGTACACCGTGAGAGAGGGTCTTCCAGGCCGTCGGGACCCCAATGGACAGAAAAACAGCGCTCTCCTCGACCAACTATCATCGGGCATTCTCAGAACATGTCCCAGCCAGGACCATCGCCTCTCCCGAATTGCAGAGACGACAGACCCCTGCCGGGTGCACCGGTATACAGCGTCATTTGTTATGTGGTCATACCACCTGATTCCCAATATCCTCCTGAGACACCTGTTCTCAATACTAAGTATCTTGTGCTCCTGAGATGCTAAGATTCACAGCCGTACAGGAGGATCGGGATGACACATGCGTTAAAACAGGTGGCATTTTGTTGTGACGCTGAATCCAGTCGCCTTCCAAATCCTATCCATGTTGTTGAACGCCCCGCTGGCAGCTCCGATGCGTATGGGCAACTCCGTCCAGAGATCACCATTGGAGATGATGGTGGCACCCAGGTATCTGAATTTATTCACCTGGAGGATCCGGTTGCCGTTAATCGTCATCGGCGCGCCTCCATCCGGACATGCATCGTTGCACATTGCACTCTAATCTAGTGTTCATAAAATAAAATGATCAAAATATAATAATATTTAAAAATACAAACCTTCCATTATCTACAGGACGACTCAACAGCGCCTCTCCAACTAGCACCACAAACACACAAGCTTCTTTCGGATCTCTTGTCAAGTGTGCATTGTAACCTAATGTCTGTTTGATTGTCGTTTTCAAAAAGCCGTCCACGTCGAAAGTCTCGTGCACCACAGGGAACTGGTCGGGATCGTAGAGGAAGACTGGGAAGCCAGACGTGAGGGAGCAGCGAGAGTGGTCGAAGCAAGAGAACATACGGCAGTTGCGCACTGACTTGGAAGAGAGGGGAGGAAAGCGTTCAGGGATGATATCGGAGAGGATTCTGCGTGGTGGAGCAAGGTCTGGCGTGTTGCGTAGTCTTGCTTCTCTCTGTGCCACTTGTGCCTGGAATAGACAGAATAAAAATTAATGGCGATACATATATACCATCATGTTTTTTCCCTGTCGAAGAAGGCAGAGGACAGAGTGCCAGACTTTCCTATCTCAAGACACATCCTTAGCATTTTTTACATCCATACAACTCATAAGATTTCTACGACTTTCTGTTTCCTTCTTTCAAAATATAATTTACCTGATCTAATCATACTTATCTTGGTCTTCCTCTACCACGCCTTCCTTCACTATATATTTATTTTGTTAGTATTTTTTCATTTTACATGCCTAAACTATATCAGAGTGGTCTTCTTCACCTTACTGAAGGGATGGTGAAGAGGAAGGGAAAAGAAAAACCGGGAATGAAACACGTTATTTTACTGACTAGAAATTAAGAGTTTTTTCCAGGGCTGTGGAGTCGCTTAAAAAAAAACACGACTCCGACTCCGATTCCTATATTTACCAACAATACGACTCCGACTCCACAACTCCGACTCCACGACTCCGACTCCACAACTCCAACTCAAAAAAGCTCAATTTTAGCAGGTTGTTTCCTACCTTTGCATATAGCCATTTTTTTTCATGTTATAGGGATATAAATAAAACAAGATCAAACTTTAAAAAAATTAGCCTATTATATATGATAATTTAAATAAAAAATTAAATATGTTATTACAAAGGGAACGTACATCTGATCCCTGCTATTACAAAAATTAATAGAGAAATGGAGAGAATTTTGTTTCTGTAACGCAATGATATCAACACGTGGACGTGACCAATGCAGAACGATGACTGGCAAAAAAATGCGCGCAAATTGCGTGCAAACAAAAGGAGAAACAAATGCTCCTTTTCTTTCGACGTGAGAAAGAAGGAGACAAACACATTTTTGTAGACTTTATGCATTAAATGGATCTCGGTGATTCACCATATCGGCGCGACTTGCGCCTGCAAGTTTAATATTCGCGCACAATACACATTCATTATAATAATTAAAAATAAATGTTTTTTAAATTTTAACGAAAAAGTAGTCGGAGTCGCTCGTTTTTTACGACTCCGACTCCGATCCGACTCCGGCCCAAACACCGCGACTCCGACTCCGCGACTCCGACTCCGACTCCACAGCCCTGGTTTTTTCAGTCGCTTCTTAAAGCATGCCAAGGACGGAGCGAGTCTTACATTGGTTTGTAACTAATTCCAGAGTCTCACTGTATGGACAGTAAAGGACGATGTAAAAAATAGGAGCGGTGAACTGGAAATGCCATTAAACAATCTCTGTTTGAGCGTAGCCCTAATCCATGATTGGAAAGACACAAAAAATTTTGGGCGAAATAAGAGGAGGCGGCGGGACAGTTAAGGATATTATATAATACAATAGAGACAGTATGCGAATTTCGCGTTACGGATATTATACAATAGACAGTATATGAATTTGATACCATCCGGTTCGAGTATCTATGTTTAAGTGCCCCATTGATTTTGTTTCCTATTGGTACATGTCGTTCGATATCCCTCAGAACTCTTCCATCATCCGGGGAAATACTACTCAAATAGTAGAATTCCTCAACTTGCTTCAATATTACATTGTTTACCCATATGTATGGCATTTACTTTTCCTTCAACACTTTTCTATTTTAAATAGTTAGTTTTTTATGTGAATACTATAATTGTGATATGTAAAGATAACTGAAGTGTTTTTTATTTTGTCAATTCACCGTGCAATTTTTTCAAGTACCTATAGGATACCATAAAACGGGAAAAATACTTTCCTTTCACACAGCTAAAATCTATCTCTTGCGACCAGTATCAGAAAATATATTTAAATATTAAAAGAAAGACTTTTTATTAACTAGGCCACCTGTCAGACATAAGACACCTGTCTTCCAGCCCGGGAGATTTTTTATATTGCTTATAAAAAAATCAATATAAAGCTTGATTATTAAAAAATACAGGCGGCCGTCGACTTTCGCACATTTTTTTAAATTAAATTTTTTAAAGATTTTTGTCGATAATTTAAAAATTGTTCGCTTCCATGCAGCCGCTCCCACTTTTTTGGAAGAACTATAATATATGGAATGCAATAAACAATATTGTAGACTCGTGGGCTGAAATAAAAGAGTCAACAATGAAAGGTTTCTGGAAACAATTATGCCCACAAATGATTGGTTTTATAAATTCTGAATAAACTACGGAAACTATCACAGATGAAATAGTTAGCCTAATAAATGAACTAAACTTGGACGTCAACAACGAAGATGTTAATGAGTTGATTGAATCTCACTCAGTACCTCTGTCAAATGGATACTTAATTGTGCAACAAGAGTTAAATGAAATACACAATGAAAGTGGGGAAGAAGAAGCTGATAAAATTGTCAAGACTTTGACAGTCAAAAATATGAATGAATCCTTCATGCATCTTGCAGTTTTTTGACTATCATGGAAGAATGTGGTCCCAATGGAGAACGTATATCTCAAGTACGTAGGGTGATTGAGAAAGACACAGCATGTTATAGAACTCTTTATCAAGAAAAGAAAAAAAAGGTGGTATTCAACTAACTCTTGACAATTTTATAAAGAAAACACTTGAAAGCACTTAAATACGCCTCATTAACTTAATTATGTATGTTGATAAATAAATATTTTTAATATATTGGGAGTACAAATTAGTTCGGTCCGTTTCCAAAAGATGGCTCTGGCTGTTATGAATGGTTCATAGTGACAGCCGATTTTGGCGGTTTCAGAGAGGTTAGACATCTGCCAATAATATTCAGTTTATATCGCTTTGAGTTTCATACAAAAACCTTGTTTTGTACAGTGTTGAAAATGTCGAATTTTGTGTTAACCAAGCAGCATTTGCGGGAGGTTTTAATTTTCTGCTTTAATTGGAAGAAAAGTGCAGCTGAAGCCCATCGAATTCTCGTCGAAGTTTATGGTGACGCTGCTCCAACTGATAAATCATGTAGGGAATGGTTTCGACGTTTCAAGGATGAAGATTTCAGCGTCGAAGACAAGCCTCGCTCTGGAAAGCCAAAAAAATTCGAGGACAAAGAATTAGAGGTATTACTCGAAGAAGATCAGAGGCAAACGCAAGAGGAGCTTGCAGAATCATTGGGAGTGACTCAACAAGCCGTTTCCGTACGATTGAGAGCCATGGGAATGATTCAAAAACCGAACTAATTTGTACACCCAATATTATTGATAAATAAATATTTTAAAATAGAATTTTTTATGTTTTTTTTACATCCCTCTACTTTCGAACATTTGCACACATTTTCAGGAACCAATTATGTGCGAAAGTCGAGGGCCACCTGTTAATCAATTATTGCTTATAAAAAAACCAATATAAAGGTCATATTAATGTTAAAATAAATATAAGAGCCCCATATGTTATAAAGAAAGAAGACAATATCTACCTGCTCCACGCTGATCTTCAGCCTGTCCAGCTCCATCTGGTGCCTCTGCAGCTCTTGCTTGAGGGCCTCAATCCTGGTGCCCTGCGAGCTCAGCTCCTGTTGCAGCTTCTGCCTTTTCTCTTCCAGCTCACGCAGTTCTGTTGACACTGATCCCTACCAAACACATCTAAGATTAGAATCTGTGATAAAATATTGTTCGTTCGTTCTTCGTTGCTGAGCCTCGTAGTCGAGAATCCCTTCGCCATTCCAATGCCAATTCAATTGTAAAGTGACTGTGCCGTGGAGTTTTTGGAAGTGCCATGGAGTGAGCCGTTGCACACTAGCAAACTTACTGGCCACATCGCTGTACTGGATTTGATGGCACACCTAAGTGAGACGATCGGAGTACACTGACAAGTTTTTTCCTCATTTTGAAAGAATATATATAACTGAAGTCATAGGTAGCCTTATACCCCTGAATACTAGGCAGAAAAAAGACCTGTATCGTTCAAACCAGCAACCTTCCACACGTAAATCCAGTAGGGTACTGCGTGACAAGGCTATTGCTTAGCAAAACAGCTATCACTGAGTAAATAAATAAGTATATAGCGTTTAATTTCGATTTTCCTTATTAAAAAAATGGAGTTCTATGGATAGACAATATCAATAATGGATACATTTACATACCAACAACTTGCTTTAGCTTCTATACTAACTACCTTGATCAAAAAGTTTTAGGACCGGCAACCGTGTGGCGCTGTCAGTCACCTAATTGGAATTCTTTTTTTTTTGTTAGGTTACCACATCTATTAATGACACCTCCCTTCAAATTTCAACATCATAGCTTGACATTTGTAAAAGATACGCTGTACTGAGTACATCTACCTTTGTGCGTGTTTTCAATTTTTTACAAGTTTGAAAATGGCATCAACTGTGCATCAATGAGTTTGCATTAAATTTTGTGTGAAAAACGGATTTAACGGTCCGCAGACCTTGTAAATGTTGGAGAAGTGTTTTTCGGTGACACATTAGCTTCAGAAGTGGTCGTGAGTCGGTCGAGGATGATGAACGCAGTGACCTTCTGAACGCGGGTGACCTTCTGCACGGAAGTCTAGTGCTTGGCCATGCACCTCAAACCTTCGAATACAATGCAAAAAAAAATGCATGCGTCATTCGAGGGGAGTAGCATAGTGTGGGGTTCGAAACGACGATCTACCACACGGAAGTCCAGTGCATTGCCGTGCGCCGTCATGAACAAAAAATATACAGTCCAATAATTACAGTAGACTCTTGATTATCCAAGGTTGCATAATTGGGTTGAAGACTAACCGAGGCAGTACAAAATTATAATTTATTTTATAACATTTACCATATTTTTAAATCATAAAATACATTCCATGGCCTAGTTAGTAAGACGCCTGCCTCCCAAATGGGAGGTTACGGATTCAAATCTTACTGGAATCTTGCTTGCTTTCCACCACCACCTTCCCCATAGATACACTAAAATTGTTTTTTTTTGGTATTAATTTTAATGCCAATAACAGTGGGTTTGAATTCCGAATTAGAGCACCCTTGAGGAGAGTCAGGAATCTAAACGGTGCTATATAAACTATTATTATTATAAAACTAGACATTTCTATTTAACCCTCCGATTAGTGACAAGGTCCCTGGGGACGTTTTCGATTTTTGTTTGCTCACAACTTTCTCTTTGTATGTTTTAAAAACGTGATGCTGCATGTATTCCAAAAAAAAAAACATGCTGAAGCGATTAAAATCGGTTTCAAAGCGGTAAGATCACTCGTTCGTGTTTTATTACGGTTTGAAAACATTTAGTACGGGGATCAGGTACAAGATCTTTAGGGACCTTATACCTGACTTTTACCATTATTGAAAGAAATCGTAAATTAATTATGTTTGCCGTGCCGAAGAATAATAAATCGGTCCTGCTGTTGTATACAATGCATTATAGTTGTTAGGTAGATAGTGAAACTGATAAGTGAAAGCCAATGGTCATTTTGGACTACAATGCCCATAAATCTGGGGTGGACACAATGGATCAGATGCTTGGCACTTATTCATGCAAACGTTCAACAAATCGTTGGCCGCTTGCAATGTTCTACAACATGATAGATATTGCTGCATTGACCGCATTCGTAATTTACGATGAGATGAAGCCTGTTCAAAAAACAGACAAGCGACGTTCGTTTTTGCAATTGTTGACGAAACAATTAGCAATTTCAAATATCAAAGAACGAGCCACCAATACACGCATAATGTGCTATCCCGAAATTCGAATTGCTATGGAAGCATTTGATGTAAAGGTAACGTTGAAATTGAATATTGAAACGCACAAACATAGAAATAATTTTTTTTTTATATTTTCCGGTAGTAGCAAGACTAACATCAGGAGCTGCACCTTCATTTGCAACTTATATCGTGCGCAAAACCAGATCATATTGCTATACCTGCAATAAAGCGGTTTGTGCTGAGCATTCAGCATTATTGTATCGGTGCGATACCTGCATTCTTGCGTTAGCTATCCATAGTTATATCGTGCGCAGAACGGACGCCAGCGCAAAACCAGATCATATTGTTATACCTGCAATAAAGCAGTTTGTGCTGAGCATTCATCATTATTGTATCGGTGCGATACCTGCATTCTTGCGTTAGCTGACCATGAATAAACAGCACAATAATACATTTATTACAACTTTTATTTTTTACCTGTCAAATAAAACCTAAATTACCAAAAAAAAACTTATTTTTTTGCCTTTATACTTATATTTTATCCTTCTATATACATTTAGGCACCTTATACAACCATAAGCTAACATACAAAACCATCAAGACACAACTGCATGATGATAATACCATACAATTTTTTGACGGTCCCTAGAGACCTTGTCACTTTTTTAACGCCGCCGGGACTGTCACCGATCGGAGGGTTAAATGAAGCTGGTATCTTTAGCTTATATGAAATCTGGCAGAGAGATAACTATTTTTGTCGTGACATAATGATCATAAAATTTGATAAATAAAATTGTTTCAGAAAACAAGTTCAATTATTGATAATATTGAACAATTCCATATTAGTATTTTAATAATTTCAGATATAACTTTTAAATTTTACAAAGATTAAAGCAATTAAATAAATAGCAGTTGTATATACACTACAAATATATGCAACCACAGGCTAAATAATTAAATTCTGATAACCGTAGTTTTATTATCAACGCTTTCTTATCATTTCCTGAACATTTATTAATATAAAACATGTATTTTAGTTGGACTGTTTTCTCATATAAAGCATTCACCTTTTTTGATAAAATTATCGTCACTCTTTTTGACAGAATTCTGCAATGATAATTTGAATCTTAAACTACAGCAACACATATAAGGTTTGTTTTACTTTACAATGTTTAAACATAAACCATGAAGACAAGAATGCTAAATAACACATCGATCAATAAGTCCCGGGACTAACTACTAAAACAACATTTGTTTGTCAAAAATCTTCTTTATTCATCAACATAGTCTTCTTCAAGAGCGATACATTCATTCCAACGCTTTCCTAACTTTTCTATGCCAGCCGTGTAGAACGATTTATAGTTGGTTTCAAAATAGGCGTTAGTTTCAGCAATCACTTCTTCATTGGAGCCAAATCTCTTTCCCTGGAGCATCTTTTTGAGGTCTGCGAACAGCCAATAGTTGCTGGGGACCAAATCTGGAGAATACGGTGGGTTCGGAAGCAATTCGAAGTTCAACTCATGCAATTTGGCCATCGTTACCATCGACTTGTGACACGGTGCATTGTCCTGATGAAAGAGAACTTTTTTCTTCTTCATATGGGGCTGTTTTTTTTTTAATTTCTGCCTTCAAACCCTCCAATAACGCTATGTAATATTCACTATTGATGGTTTTTCCCTTTTCAAGGTGATCGATGAATATTATACCATGCGCATCCTAAAATACGAAGGCCATAACCTTCCCGGCCGACTGTTGAGTTTTTGGTCGCTTCGGACGACTTCCGGCTGCTCTCCACTCAGCTGACTGTCGATTTGATTCCGGAGTATAGTGGTGGATCCAAGTTTCATCCATTGTCACATACCGATGCAAAAACTCCTGTTTATTTCGCGTAAACAGTTCCAAACAGCACTCTGAATCATCGATGCGTTGTTGTTTCTGTTCCATTGTGAGCAAACGCGGCACAATGGAACAGAAACAACGCGCAAATGATATCTTCAGGATGTCAGCTATCTCACGCAACTTTACTTTGCGATTTTCCATCACAAACGGTTTCCGACAAATGGTTGTTTTCGACGGAGCAGAGCCCGGATAACACTTTTCAAGCCATCGCCGAGTTTGAACGGTATTTTTTCCCATTAAAAAGCAATGTTTTATCAACACACGAAATTCAGTTTTTTCCATTGTTTTGAAAATAGCAAAAGTAGCGTCACTTAAACCACTGTAACTCAATGACACGATGTCGGAATGTCCTGAAAATTTGACACGTAACTTCTAAAGGTTGGTATTAACTGAGAATGGTATGGATTTGTTATTAGAGGCGCCATCTGTTGGTTAGTCCCGGGACTTATTGATCGATATGTTATTGGCTACATAATTAACATTATGAAATTGTGAACTATGTGCCATCTAGTACATACAGCGTGTAGTACGATGAGGAATCCCCGAGACATTATTTCCAAAAAACCTACATTTAAGTAGTTACGTCACGTAATTAAGTATAATATATGATTACCAATATATGTACTATAATTGGAGTTAGATTCGGAAATTTTTGTGCCGACTTCATAATACAGTAGAGCATCGATTATCCTAAACAATTCGGGACTGCGGGTGTTCGGATGTCTGATTTTTCGGATAACCGATCGTCACAAGTGAAGGCTCATACGCCACTAACGACGCGAGGTTGCTCACGTAGGCCGGTTGGCAGGGAGAAGGAAAGCGCTGCAGCGTCACAGCAATTTGAAATTCTATACATATTATAAAACACGATAAGTTTTCATAAAATTTAATTTCTATACTAGCAGCCGCAAATTTGAACTTTCAGTTAACGGATGTTTCAGTTGATCGGTATTCGGAAAATCGATGCTCTACTGTACTGCTAAATAAGCATTCAAAATGTAGATACATCAGATAGTTTCTTGGTTTCATCATATATATTAAGAGGAGAAAAATACCACATTCTAAAATGAATATTAATGGGCAAAATTGAGTATCGATGCGGAATCGGTAGAAGGCGTCCGTTTTGGTTACTCAACATTCGTGGATAGACAGGTATCCAAACACTTGAGTAACTGTTTCGTGTCGCCATAGACAGAGATAATTTCTCAAGAGTAATCGCCAACGTCAGGAGGATCAGCATAGTTTCCCAAACTTTTTCACGTAGACCACTTGCCGATTTTTTTTTTCCCGTAAACTCCCTGCCTGTCTAATATTGAATTTTCCTAAACTTGTTAACTTCAAATGTGTTTTTGACAGCTGACACAGTGCTGTTCACCTTGATAAGATATTTTGTCGAGTGGACAATTGTAAAAAAAGGCGATCATGTTCAATTTTCATTCATACCTTTATTGAAAAGACACAAAATGCAAGTAAATATTTGGCTTTGGAACGAAACAAATCAAAACCTAGTAAAATTCTTAAATTAAATTAATACACAAATAATACTGTTAATGAGAGGGATGAACCTGATGCTATGTTGCAATGATTCAATATTTGGCTTCAAATTAGTGAGGTATAGTCTTCAATCTCCACGTTCAGTGATTTGCATTCGATTTCTTTGTAAAAGTATTTTCTATGTCTAATATAAGTATTATGTACACACAATCTGTGTTAGGTGTAATAAGACATTTACGGAATGCCTAAATATTGATGATGATCTGCCTAAATGGGATCCGCTCACGTGGACCCCCATTTACATCTCGTGCACCCCCATTTTCTTTTCTCGCTGACATAGACCCCCTGCAAGTCGAAATCAACCCTTGGGGGTCCATATAGACCACTTTGGGAATCTTTGAACTAAAGTATAGAATATTGATCTCGGTTGCCATAAAAACTGCAAAAGGAGGAAGGAATAAGATCCAAGTTAAATAATTTGTCATTTAAGCTCCAGTGCTCAGTGAAAAATTGTGATTTCCGTAAGTTTGGGGACAATTTTAAGGCATGCTTTCCTACAGAGGAAGACATCCATCGCAACTATTATGTAGTTGATCGCATAGATATTTTTTTACAATGAAGCAAGAAGTCATGCCCGGAAAGAGGTGAAGGCAGATGTGACCAAATCCGAACAGAGTTATGTAAATTTCACTAGCAATATGTTAAAAGAAAATCACCAACCTTAATTCTCAACATTTCCTCTATCCTCAGCTTGAGATCAGCCGCAGTGAGTGTGGAGAAATCTTCGAATGTTTCCAATTTGGTCCTTGTCAGGTGGATGTCGCCATTAGTCGGGTTTGATTCCACCTAAAAAAAATCGCAGTGAAATGCATTAATCATTCTGAATCCAGATTAATTTAATTAAGTTCAATCACAGTACCCGTCGGTAAGTAATACACATCGAGCTTAAGAAAGAGACTGTCGGCCATAATCGGCTAACTTGGACTTTGTAGAGCGTCGTCTCTGTCGCACGATGCGCTAACAGTCTTGCGACGGAACACGGTATTGAATGTCAGAAACGATGCTCTACAAAGCCGAAGTTAGCCGATTATGGCCGACAGTCTCTTTCTTAAGCCCGATGTGCATTACTTACCGCCGGGTACTGTACACTGTTATGGGGCACAAAATAAGCAAACAATCGGTAGCAAACTAGAAAGCAATGCTTGCATTTGGAGCCCGGTGGGGGCGCAGAACTCGCTCATGGTGGAGAAAGTACAAAAAAAATATCTACGATATTTCTATATAAGAGAGTTCGGTGTCTATCCATGGCTTTATCCTACTCAGTTTCTGCTGGGCATGCTCGGGTATAACTCCTTGAGCGTAAGAAGAGATCTGCGTCTCCTGGTATACGTTGTCAAACTCGTTCGAGGAGTTGTGAGCTGTCCAGCATTACTACAAAGATTAGCGTTAAATGTTCCTAACAATTACACTAAACTGCGCCGGCAAGAACTGTTCTCAATAACAAACGCAAGAACGGGTCTTCCAGCCGCTATGCCTGTTGGAAGGGCTTTAACTCTTCTGAACGGGACTGCTTCGGATATTGACATATTTCATATCACACTACCAAAAGCAAAAGTAAATTTTCTTCTTAGATTGAGCGCGTTAGAAAGCACTCATCAACATACTTAAGTGACTGAATATACGTGTATCATATGTTTGTGTGTTTATACTCGTATGTATGCCATATGCATTATTTTTTATTTTCTATAATTTAAAAAAAATTGCTGAGCAGCGCTTCACTTCTTACGAAAATGTCTCGATGATTAGTTTGCCTCAAAAGAGCAACAGTTTTTTTGGCGTGGCATCCACAAATTGCCAGAGAGATGGGAAAAATGTGTAGCTAGCGATGGGCAATACTTTGAATAAAATATTTTTTACCATTTTCATATAATAAATGTGTATTTTCTATTAAAAAAAACGGTTTCATATTTACAGACCTGATATAAGCCCACCAAATGTACCATGTGCATAAAATAATTTAAAAAAAAGTAGTATTTGGTAAATGTACTTGAACAGAATAGTTGGTAACCCTAAATGGAATTAATGTTTGAATTTTTGACAGAACTATCACTGACAGATTTAAGACATTTGTCTTTCGCAGTACAATTAAGTAATTGTGAAGAATTGGTGTAATTTTTTTATAACAGTAAACAGATAACATGGAAATAATGAAACTTTCACATTAGCCACCGCAAGCAATCTTACCTTTGACAAGTAGTAGTGCGTGACAAGAGGGACAATGAACAGAATAACAGACACGAGTGTTATTATCCTGGACAGCTTCATGTGCCCCAGCCGCTGGCAGAGGCACTCCTTCAGGCTCGGGTGGTGAATAACGCCGACACTCTCGTAGCCAGACATCGCGGCACGGTATATTCTACACTCTCTCACTTTGCCCCTTTACATTCAAGTCATTATGTTCACTATAATATCACCGTGGGCAGTCTAATTTGACAGAAACATTATTGCACGGATCGCAACGACGGTAGCATAGCCAACCTTGCTCTGGCTGATATCATTTTGACGACTTCATCTGTAAATATCATCAATTTATATAAATATACACGATTTTTGACAACATATACGATAATTGCCATATGAAATATTTTATTATAAGAACAGTTCACACCAAAGCATTTAAATCGGTTTTAACTGTGACGGAGTGCCTACCTATGGGACAGGATGACGTTTTCACTAAAGTTTTGAAGACCATTTATATTTGTATTGGGCGGTCGATATTTGCTTTTATAAAGGCACCGTCTGTGTCTCTTCACTAGATTATGCTATTATTAAAGCAGATATAAATTTTCTGGCGCGATGGGCATTGATTTTTAAGTTGCCGTCGAGAGGACTCACCGCCATTTTACGGAAAGAAGTAAACTCTCTAATGGGAGAAAAATATGAACAATTGGCGGCAGTCAATCCGGCTTATAACGGCTTATTAGAGCGCGCGCACTAGGCAGCCAAGAATTCCTGGCTGCGGCAGCCATTAGAACGTGTTGGATTGCACGGCAGCCAACTTGCTGCGCGCAACCAGAGCGAGACAAGACGAATGTATGTGGCTGCCTGTCTCCGCGCACTTGTAGCAGCAAGAAACGAAACGAAATTCGCGATGAATTTCGATACGGAAGAATTTATACGGGAAATCGAAAGCCGAAAAGCAATCTGGGATATATCCTCTGAAGAATACAGTGATCGTGATGTGAGGAGAAGGATATGGGAGGATATCACAAATATGATGTGTGAGGAGAAGTTAACAGAAAAGGAAAAGAAAGAATTCGGTAAGTAATTTTTTTATTAAGTATAATTCACAAAGATACTATCCTAATGCAACTCTTATTTTGCCATTCTAGCGGATTTTCATTCGTAAAATAATCCGCAAATAAATCCCTATAAGACATTGATGATTGGCTCCCTCTGCTTGGGGGTCCTAGGGGGAATTCCCAGTTCTGGAGGGACATACAATGTGTCTTTGAATATATAGCCATCTCTTTCTCGCACGTAATTGTGTAAAACACAGCATGCTTTTATTATGGTAACTACAAATTATTTTCGGGCATCCATTGACCGTTGAAAAATACTCCACTTATTTGCCAGAATGCCAAACATGCATTCTATATACCACCCAGCTCGAGACAGTCGGTAGTTAAAGATTGTTTTGTTGTTGGATAAACTGCTTCCTTCATAAGGACGCATTCAATTTTCATTGGTACTCCATTGTTTGATATGAGGCTTCTCTACGGAATCCATAATTGCTCATTGATTCGGGATGACTTTCGCGATATTATTAAAAGTAAACATAACATTTTTGTTTTGTGTACACACCTCAAAGTAATTGCCCATTTATCTTCTGGAGTTATACAAGCTCGCATACGACTATTTTTATTATTTATTATTCCACATGACAAGAAATATACACAATTTGCGAGAAAACAACAGGTAATTTGATTTGGACATACAATTTTAATGGATCTGTGTTTGTTGCCTTTCATTTGTCGTATCCCCAGTAAACTAGGCTTTTGCCTGTATCTCACTGAGGATATTTAGCATGAAAAAATAAATCGATACTTCTTTCCGATTTTTGATTACACAAAAACAAAACGCCGTTGCAAGCTCTCATCAACCTGACAAACAGTGACACTCAACTACAACTGGAAACATCTTGCGAAATTCAACTCCTCACACATCATCACTCCAGAAAGACCAAAAATATTCATCCCACAATATACCGCGCACAATCATAAGAATAAAAATTAAAACAAAAAATACACAGAAACACAAATACAAAAACAACCAAAATTAAAACAACAAGAAGAAACCCACACTCACGAGCTCACATAAATCTTTTCCACTCGTCATTCACCCACACACTATTAGTACCCATAATTGAATTTCTTATATTTCCCAATAGGTTATCAAATTATCGCATTGACATTCTTGTATATTATAGTTTAAAAAATGATCCGAATAGTTTCGAAGGTCCTTAAAATAATTTTGAAATAAGCTCTTTGAGTGCCGCTCCAGAAGTAAAGGATGAATCCAATGCCTTCTTTTTGCTTTGCGTTCCTTATGAGACAAAAGGTAAACAATTATAACATCTTACACGTCCATCTTGCCCGACTCAACTGTCGACCGTCGGCTGCCTGCTTATAACTGGCTGCTCAAAATTTCGGCTGCCGCAGCCAGGCTGCCTAGTGCGCACGCGCCCTTATATGTTTCCCATCAATAGCACCAATACAATTGGGATAATTTGCATTTTTATGAAAACCATTTGCTATCTCAATCCATCTTTGTTCATTCAATTCTGGAAACGCCGTTTGCCTCATGTTCTCCCAAATTGCCAAGCATACTTTATATATATCTCAGACGGTAGTATATCCAATCCGAAAATTATGATAAAAATCTGCCATAGAACATCCTGTAGTCAGATATCTGTAACAAAATATTATTTTTCAGGTAAATCTCTACAGCAAAAGTGGAAGAACATCAGGACTAGTTTCAGCAGGGAATTAAAACGCAGAGTAGGTGCTAAAAGTGGATCAGCAGCTTTGCGTAAGAGCCCTTACGTATATTTTGATCAACTGCAGTTTCTTAGGGAAACTGCGGTAAATAATACAACTCAAGCTCGCAGCATGGATGAAACAGGCGTTGCTAAAAGTAACGATGAGGGCGGCAGCGTTCAAATTCGTTCGCCTGTTACCAAAAAGAAGAAGAAAGCTGACAATGAAAGTTTGGTTGACGTGTTAAAACAAAGTATTGCAATGCGAGAAAACCAAGAATCAATGCGATGCGAGAAAAATAAGAGTGAAATAAACCAAGAATCTGATTCAGATAGACTATTTATGCTTTCGTTGCTAGGAGATTTTAAAAAGATTCCGGAACATCATAGGCATACAAAAATGGAATTGCTAGACGTTATAAAAAGAGCACAAATGCTTCCACTGGAAACCCACCACTCCGAATTTGGTCTATTTCGCCAAGGCTATTCTAATTATGAACCAGGAACGTCTACCGCTGGACCATATCGCCGTAAATATACAACATAGCTAAATTATGGACCAGAAGCCTAGGGCAGTGGGCAATGTCGCCGTGGATATTCCACACCTGTTCCAGATAGGCCATATAGTTTTCGTTGAAGCTGTATTTTTTGTTGGGTGGATGATTTTTTTGTAGAGAGATCGTCTGCGTTTCGGTCACAAAAGATTTTTAAGACATTATAAGGTGTTATTTTTATCACATTTGTGTCTGAATTACTATGAAATGTTATAGTCCTTTTGTGTTTTAAATACCGTAAGATGTTATTATTGTCACTTTTGTGCTGTATTACCACATTTTTACTTTTGTCTTAAATACCACAAGGTGTTATTAGTGTTGCTTTTGTGCTAAATACCACAATGTGTTATTATCACGTTTGTGTTTTAACCCTTTGTTACCTGAACATAGAAATAACTTGTTTATTGCATTTTTTTTGTTAAATATCTCTTGTAGTAGGATGTTAGAGAGGGATTACATTATTTTTTTAATTCTAAGTCATCCAAAAAAGGGTGGTACAAATTTGTAGTCAGTGAATAAAGGCATAAAAAAACGACAAATATGTTTTGAACAATCTTATTATTATATCAATCAATTTTACAAAAACAAATGTTAATGAACTTCTACTTTCAATTAATACACTTACCTGCCATTTTCATTAATATTTTTATATCCAAAAATGAACAATAAAACACGTGTCCAATCAGTGTGACAGTCAACATTCATCTGAGATACCTGGTGACATTTTTAATAAATACACGTTCCAATACTGTTTGCATCGTAAAATATTAGTACACATATGTGATGACAGGGATTGATCAAACTAATTTTGATGTATAATGCTAGAATGAACGTTTAAATCTGGTGGTACAAATTTGTACCATCAGATGGCAAAGGGTTAAATGTCACGAGGTGTTATTATTGTCATGTTTGTAGCTTAATACTACGATGTGTTATTATTGTCACTTTTGTGCCTTAATTTTCCACGTCAACATTTCACTCCCATACATCAACGTTTGTACTAACACTGTTGTGAACCATAATTTTAGCAGGTCACGATATTGCTTGGTTAGAATTTGTGTTTTAGGACCCATTGACTTTGTTTCCTACTATAATTTGATGTTCAATATTGTCATTTGAGAACATACTTCTAAAATAGCAGAATTCTTCAACTTCAAATCTTTCATTGTTCACCCAAATATCGCATTTACTTTTCCGCTCATCCTTTTCAATTATAATGACTGGATTTTGTAACATTCATTCAGATATTTTCTTCACATTTCACTTAGCATAAGCTTATAAATAAGAAAACTATCAATTTCCATTCTCCGCTAATAAGACTACCATATCATTAGTAAACAACAGTCTGCATACATTCCCATTCTCAACCGAGGCTGACATTTCATATCCTTGCTTCACCATTTTTGTAAAAAAATGTTTTTATATCTCTCTTAACTAGGGTCAGCCTGGAATATTACAGAACTGGGTACAAAGTTTGGGTGCAGGGCCTTCTTATTTATTTATTTATACCTACATCTTTGTAAGGGTGGAAAACAAGCCAAGTATCACCCAAATATTTTCACCCATTTAAAAAATGTGCTTATTTATTTCACAAAAATATCGTCTTGAATGGGAGCTATCTATGCAATAGATCGGTCATAAATATTTTTAGTGATTGAGTTCAGGCACTTTCTGAATGGATCACAAATTTCACCAACCACCATTGGTGGTTATAAAATGGCAAGTATTAAAGAATGCACTTACCTTAATACAGAAAGTAACAGATGGTCTCTCAGAAGGCGGCCATATATCTCATATTCAGATAAACACTCGATAGGCACCTGTTGTCCATTGTGCGGTTATCATTTTAATTGAGCAGAAAGGACACCAGCACCATTAAATGTGGCGTTATGGCAGAAGTTGATATATTCATTTATTGTCATTTTGTATTAATTCTCCCAATTTATAGAAAATATTTCTCAACATGTTGTGGCAAAACTTGGTGTGTCAGTTATTATCCAAACAAAAGATATAATGTTTGAAAAAACTTAAAAAATGCTTATTTATACTGATTTTAACAGCTTATCAAAGTTAATATTGCTTCTCCTGTAAACTAAGGTAAAACGGACATATTAACTTTTGCCATAATGCCACAGAAATGGCACTCAAAAAGCATTAATTATTTCAAAATATACAAATAACAAGAATTAGAGGCAGCCTATTTGAAATAGGCATTTTTTTTATTTATCTATCATGAGTGTGGGGTCTCACTAAGAGCACTGGGCTAGGTGCAGTTGTACCCTTTGCACCTGTCTCTAAGTCTGCCCTGCTCTTAACTGTTAACCCTTTCCGGTCCACAAAAAAAAAAAATGTTCCATCAGGTCCACAAAAGATTTACAGAATTACAGGGTAAAACAATACATCCAGGTTGTTTTTAATAAAACTATATTTATGTTCACAAGGTTGTTTTTAATAAAACTATATTTATGTTCATAAGAAATTTTTTGGAAGAGATTTCTACATGGCAATAAACTCGCACGGTTAAAAAAACATTAAAAAAAAAAAAAATTAAAAAAAAAAAAAAAAATGTCGAATGACATTCGACATAGGACTCACTGGAATAAAATCGATGTCGAATGACATTCGACATAGGACCGGAAAGAGTTAATTGTAAATATTCTTATGTGAAATAAAATAAAACAACACAAACTGTTTCTTAAATTTTATTGTAAAATATAGCAGTCTTCAAAACAGACTGACAAGACGAATCGAGTGAAAACATTTTGTCTACTTATATTATATAAACATTCAAACTCAGACATACTATTAGACTTAACAAGTTTATAGATCAGGGTTTACAATTTATTGCATTTTAGGAACTATAAGTAAGTAACTAAAATTGGAGTTATTAAAATTGTACAGTATACTCTCAATTATCCAGGATCTTTCTTATTAACAGGGTTACA
Organism: Odontocerum albicorne; assembly: GCA_949825065.1. NCBI lineage: Eukaryota > Metazoa > Arthropoda > Insecta > Trichoptera > Odontoceridae > Odontocerum > Odontocerum albicorne. The sequence goes on from OX463860.1 coordinate 28,252,392, forward strand.
GATTATCCGAAGTAATAAAAAAATAACAACAAATGTTGATAGTATTTCAAATATTGTTTTATAAAATTTCAATGAAGGCTTCTCCGATATAACCTTCCGTCGGCCCATAGAGTAAAAGTAAAACCGAATGTGTGGATGAATAATTCCGTTGGAGGAAGATAGACTGCATTTATTGAAGTTGCTTACTCTGCAGAGAATGCTCACAAAGTTTGATGAATCCTGATCAAAGTACATAATTATCTCCATAGCAAAAACCAAGTGTATGACATTCTCCAAAGACCCACTAGAGTGCAGAATTTCAGTACGTGACGAGCCAATTGAACAAGCAGCCCAGTTCAGATATCTTGGCAGTGAACTGCTCAGCTCTCATGAACTCCCCAGAGAAGTAAGGCCTCAGGTAGATAAAGCTGCAGTTGTGGCGGGCTGCCTGAGAGATGTCATATGGAGGAATAAAGATAGGAGAACAGATAGCAAGGTACGCATTTATAAGACCTGTGTGCGACCTATCCTCACATATGGCATCAAAGCGAGGGCGGACACTGTCAGAACTAAAAGTATGCTAAGGACAACAGAAATGAGAACTCTGCGCGCTATTGCTGGGAGACTTTGCGTGATCGTGTAAGGAACACTACAATCCGAGAGGTCCAAGATGTGGTAAGATGGGGACGACAGCGTCGACGATACTGGTACCAACATATACAGAGAATGAATTCCACAAGGATTCCATACATAGCTCTGCATGGGGTGTCGGATAGACGGCGACCACCAGGGAGACCCCCGAAACGATGGAGAGATAGCTGGAGCTCAGCATCACAGGAGGACAATCCTGCAGTAACAGACTCTTGAGAGTACAGAAAGTTTAAGAAGCCTACTCTGCAACAAAAACTAAATTGTGAAGACTTGATTGAGCAGTCATTATGATTGCTCAGAACTCCACCAATATTTTGCTAACCGTGTGTTGGAATCTTTGAACAAACTGGCCAATAGTGAAGTGAGTGCTGTGACATAAAACCAGTTTAAAACCCATTCTGCACTCGCTATTTTAGTGGTATTTTGTTTCCTCTACATATTCTTTGCATTATTCCTTATAAACAATACCAAGTAAACTTGATATAGATATGAACAGCATTCGTGTTGCTTGTGTATAATGATAATAATAATTTCTTATAAAAGGATTTAGATTTTAATTCATATTTCTGTTTTTTTTTTTAAACAGAGATGATCCAAGATTTTTAATCCGGATTAATGTTCTCCTGATCACACTGGATAATCAATAGTCTATTGTACATCCGTTTAAAAAATTGAGAATAATATTTTTTGGCACTTTTTAAAATGATTTTCTAACTAAAACTGAAATATACTCGTATATATATAGTATGCATTTCTTTTATGAGTATATATATATATATATTTTTTTGTGGACAAATCCTACATTGAAATCACAGCACTTAATTTAACAAGATATTTCAGAAATTTTAAGGTCATATAAAACAAACCTTGATAAAAGTGTATAAAAAGTATTTTAGTCAAGAAATGTGTCAATTTAAGAGTTTTATGGACATTTGATAGTATCAAACTTGGTGATTGTCCATTTTTCAAAATAAAAAAATATATAAAATGTAATCCATATTTTTATTGCTTTTCTTATGATATACACGTATTTTTTTTTAAATATTTGGGTCGATTAGTTTTTATGCAATATTGTATTTGGCACTGTTGGCAGCATGACCTAGTGGTCAGCGTGCTTACTTAACACTTAAGATGTAACAGGTTTGGTTTCTAGTGGATTTACTTCCAAAGTGGTTTTAATCTCTGGGCTGTTTTGATCTGAATAATTTTTTTTATTAGCTGTTAGTAGCTGCCTTAACCCTTTGTTTAATTTGTTTTTATAATAAAATGTTTTCTGGGTTTAGTCCTTTTTGCATATATCTACACATACAAATATTGTTTATTAAGATATTCTCAATACTTCATTTTACAAAAGAATTATTGACATTTTATTGCTACCAAGAGCTTCTCATGAGTCCAGATTATCGGATATTTTTATTTGCTACCAAGAGCTTCTCATGAGTCCAGATTATCGGATATTTTGAGATAACTATTTTCTAATATCAAATAAGTTTATATAATGTGAGGGATATACAAAATGTGCTTGTATAGATAGACGAAAACTTTAAGAAAAATAAAATTTATTTAATTATAAGAAAACGATTTTTTTTTACAAAAGATTATTTGTAATACATTTACGCTTTACGAAGAAAAGAAAAATAAGTTTAGAAGAAAAAAAATAATCTCCCATTTAGAAAATTAAAAAAAAAAATCCATTAATACAAGGGTCATCCAGAAAGTAAGGTTACAAGGGCTCCTGAGGCCGGGGGAATTTGTTTCAAAATTGGTGCACCTGGCGTGTAGGGGGAATCCTAACGGTCAGTTTGTTTGGTCCCGCGTGTTTGTCGGCCATTTTGTTCAGTCACAGAAAATTCTTCCGATGGAGAGGTCGTCGCGCCCTCCCGCCAACTCGCGTCCGTGCGAGACCCGCGCGGTCATCAGTTTTTTGACTTTGCAGAACAACACCGTCGCGAATATCCATCGGAAGCTGGTGGAAGTATATGGTAGTGATGTGATGAGTCGACAACATGCGATCCAACGATCAAGAGGTTGAGGAAGCTGTGAAGAAGTGGCTGAAAGAGCTGGCGGCGGAGGTTTATGACACTGGCATACAAAAGCTGGTGCCCAACTACAGAAATGTCTCGATCTCGACGGCGATTACATTGAAAAATAGTTTAATATATTTTTGAAGTATCCGGTGAATTTCAATTAAATACAAGCATTTTTCGACCCTACGTAAATGTTGTAACCTTACTTTCTGGATGACCCTTGTACATTGACTGCTGAATAATTTCTTTTAATTTCATGGCGGTACTATACAGTAAAAAGGTAACAGCAGGTATAATTCATAGTTATTTACCTTAACAAACACTATCAGTACCGTTAGGTCACTCCCTTGTTTTTTAATCCATCTAAAGAAATTGGGAATAGAAATTGATATTTGGAGCATCCGAAAAAAATTTGTATGAACGTTTAATTGTAATTGAATTGTTTGAATAAAAAAATATATATTGCCATAAATAAAAGTATGATTCACTTAAAAAAAAACAATTTAACAAGAATTCCCTGGCACTTTTTTTTTATTTAATGTCTTTTTCTTAAGTAGGTGAGATTTTTTGCTAATTCTTACGTTTAAAAATGGCTCCGATTTATTTTTTATATTTGTGCTTATTTTATAAGAGATTTACTTTCTACACAGTGCATTCTTAGTCTAGAAATTGATTTAACCCTTATAACTCCAGAGGCGACATATAGTCGCCATGGTAATTATTTTAATAACTCCAGAGGCGACTATATGTCGCCATTTTTTATGGTTGTATTGTTTACATAAACAAACATCTCGGGACACCCAGGAGCAGGTATAAACATGTTACATTAGTTTCACAACAACTGTTCTACTGTTTAGACGTGTTTCGGTTGAAAAATAATCAGTACGCACCCTTTTACACCGTTGAGATTACACAAGTTTTTTTTTTTACCCTCTAAAATAATGGAAAAATCGCAACTGAGTGAAAGTGAAGACGAATTTATTTTAAATGTATATAGTGATGAAAGTTGTGATAGTAACATCAATATTCAGACCTCTAGTGATGAATCAGAGTACATTGGTCATAAAAAACGCAGAGTTGGTCCTCTTCTATCATCAGATAGTTCTTCAAGTACTACAAGCGCTCAAGATTCACAAGACGATGAATGGATTGATATATCCAATACGGTGGATTCTCCTGACATTATAAATTTTGACATCGGAGCTCAGAATGTCGGACCAAATGTTCCTTTAACAATCAAAGAACCAAGTCAATTTTTCAAATTATTTTTCACGGAAGAAATTGTAACGGAGATAATACGGGAAACAAATGCATATGCAAAAGTCAAACTTCAATCAAAAGTTCTAACTGCAAATTCTATTTGGCAAAATTGGCGTGATGTACAAAAAGATGAATTTTGGGCATTCATTGGGGTCATTTTAAATATGGGAACAATGCCACTTGCCAATATGCAAGAATATTGGTCTACTAGAGATAATTCCAGAGTCCCATTCTTTGCAAATATTTTCACGAGATCTCGATTTCATCAAATATTCTGGATGTTACACTTGAATACACAAGAAACTGGCCATAGTGATTTAAGAACACGGATTCAGAAAGTCAGTAATTTTTTAGAATATATAAATAAAAAATTTGCTGACTATTTCATACCCAACAAAAATATCTGTGTTGACGAATCAGTAGTGAAATTCAAAGGAAGAATATGCTTCATCACTTACAATCCAAATAAGCCTACTAAATGGGGAATACGCATTTACGTTTTGGCGGATTCTGAAACATCATATGTGTACAGTATTCTTCCCTATTACGGTAGTATTACTACAGAGAATTTACCAAGCCCAGATTTGCCTGTGAGTTCGAGAATACCCATCTACTTGTTCAGAAAAATTTTGGAGAAGGTACCCCATGCACAAGGATACCACTTGTTTACAGACAGGTACTACACAAGTCTTCCACTTGCTGAAGCACTATTGAAGATGAAATGTCATTTAACTGGGACGATACAGACCAACAGAAAAGGCATTCCGATCACCATAAAAAAACCAAAGTTTGGCAATAAAAAAGTTTTGGCTGTAAGAAAAAGAAAAACAATGCTTTTGGCATGGAAGGATAAAAGAATAATTACAATGCTGAGTACTGGTGATTCTGCTGGCATGTCGTCTGTTTCCAGAACAGGGAAGGGAGGTGTTCAATTAGTTACAGAAAAACCAAATGTAGTACGAAACTACACCAAATCTATGGGTGGAGTAGACCGTGCCGACCAGTATGCTTCCACATATTGTTTTCTCAGGAAGTCATTAAAATGGTGGAGAAAACTTTTTTTCTGGGGAATGGAAATTTGCTCAATCAATGCATACATCCTCTACAAGAATATAAAATTGAAAAATAATGAAAAACCACTAACTCATTTGAAATTTGTCAAGAATTTAGTTGATCAGTTGGTAGGAGACTTTCGGGAGCTGCGAAGTAGGCCATCAACTTCTACTTTTGATGTACGACTAGATGGTAAACTTCATGTTTTGCAGAAGGGAAAGAAGAAGGACTGTGTGGTCTGCTCAAATAGAGGCAAAATGGGCAAACGACATGAAACATATGAGTTTTGCGACACCTGTCCTGGAAAACCTAGGATGCATTTAGGGGATTGTTTCCTCAGATATCATACTTTGAAAGATTATAAAACTAAAAAATAATGTTGAATTGTTATTTTTTTTATCAAAATAAACTCATTTAAACATTTATCTAATAGTTTGAATAAAAAAATTGCATGAAACCTTATTAATTTTTTTTTAAATAAATTATTTCTAAAACCTATCATTTTATAGTAAAATTTCAAAAAAATACCCTGGAGTTGTTGGTATGTCATACAAAAAAAAATCTGGAGTTCAAAGAGTTAATATTATTTTTACAGAAAAAAATGTTTCAATCTAAATTTATTAGAAAATATATTATTTGAAGTGTTTATTGTAAATTCGTACAATAGAACATTAGGAAAAAAGAAAACAATTGTATAGAATAGAATATAAAAAAAAAGTACTTTTTTTTTTCAATATTTCTGTTTTAAAAAGGCACAAAATAGTTTTTAATATTACTCTGATTTCACTGCCTAGCCTCAAAAAAAAAAAAAAAAGTATTTATAAATGAGAAATATAATTTTCAGTCTCAGATCAGATCAAGTCACGTTTTTTATAAATCATATACACATATATATTTATTGGAGGATAAATATATTCATTATGACATTATGGTATTTTTTTCTTTGCAAGCATAACTTATTTTTTGTATATATTTTCACTGCACACCATTTCCTTTTCTAACACTCATTTGATTCACAAATAAGTATCTTGTTTGGTATAATAAAGGTTGTATTTGTGTTACTATACAAAAATTAAATAGCTTATTAGGCCCAAGTTCAGTCTAAGAATTTTCATATAACTTTGTTAATAAATAAAATGAAGGTATCTCTGAACATTACAAAGTAATGAGATGTAAGAACATTACAAAGTAATAAGGTTAAAGATAATCAGATGTAAGTAGGGTTGCCAGATAATTTTTTTTATAATACAGGATAAAAAATTTATAATACGGGGGTCATTATGAGGTAGTATACTGAATATATTCATGAACATATTTTTCAAACATACATGAACATATTTTTCATTCTACATTGTCATCTAATTTATCTTTTGTCATAAAATTCCATTCATTGGAATATTTGTCGCTAAAAGAGCGCTTTTGTTTGGGTATTTTATTTTATGCACTAGCAAACTCTATAACCACACTGTCTATCATTGATTAAGACTGACGGCGTGGTGGTGCGATACCATAGATAATATTTGTCGCTAAAAGAGCGCTTTTGTTTGGGTATTTTATTTTATGCACTAGCAAACTCTACAACCACACTGTCTATCATTGCCTAAGACTGACGGTGTGGTGGTGCGATACCATAGATAATATTTGTCGCTAAAAGAGCGCTTTTGTTTGGGTTTATCATTTTATGCACTAGCAAACTCTACAACCACACTGTCTATCATTGACTAAGACTGACGGTGTGGTGGTGCGATACCATAGATAATATTTGTCGCTAAAAGAGCGCTTTTGTTTGGGTATTTTAAACTCTACAACCACACTGTCTATCATTGACTAAGACTGACGGCGTGGTGGTGCGATACCATAGATAATACTATATCTATGGTATACTGTCTATGCCCAGCATAGACGACATAGACTTGATCTTGTGAATTGACTGAGGTATAAGTAAAATATAGTTTTGAGTTTAATATCCAACGAGAAACATTTCATTAAAATTTTATATTTTATTCAACTAAATATGAGACAATCGGACATCCTGACTAATATTATATGGGTATAAACATTTCAAGTAAAATAGGGGACCATCTTGTATATACGGGACATCTGGCAACACTAAATCTAAAAGACAGCAGAGCTCCTCTCTACAATTAGTAATTCTTCTCCTTTTTCATTATAGTGCCATAAATTTTATGTGAATATTTCTAGATACGAGGGTTTAATTTATAAGCCTTCATTATGTCATATGAGATGAAATGCTAAAACAGTGACATGAATAATTTTCTAAAAATCCATCTGTGATATTTATTATATTATATGTAAGGGGTTTAACAAATAAAATGTTTATTGCAATTAAAATAATTCATTGTAATATTTAAATGTCTACAAATAAAAAATGTAATCATGATAAATTCATTCCTATGATTTTTTGACACGTTAAACTCATTTATCTATACATTAATATGATAATTGAGGCTACGAGATTTAAGAATACTCTCAGAAAAAATATCAATTCAAAAAAGACAAATACAAATTTCACTAATCACAATGCCCTGTTTTTCATACAAAAAATTAAGGAAAAAAGTAACATTTTACAAAGATTATACAAAAAAAATATTATTCTAAATAAAATTTATTCTGAAACAATAAATTCGCTTACTTCTAATCACAATTGAGCTATTTCCGGTCGATAGCCGGAGATCTATTTTGACATTTGAACAGTACAGTGGGTGCTGATTTATTTAATATTTAACAGTTAAGTGAACCACTCGTTAAAAAACACCACTTAGCGGTTAAATATGCCACTTAGCTATATTCAAAGTAGATGATCAAAGAACAGTCACTAATGTATGGAAGTCGCGAGATCCTCAGATTGGTTGCCTCAGGACTGATGGACAAAAATAAATTGTCAGTGTTGTCTGATTTTGTTAGCAATACACTGCCTACTCATGATTTCAACACTAATAAGTGATGTTGAACCACTCACAACACCTTGATAACTTCTATAATTGAATTTTCCCTCTCTTCAATAACTCTAGATTATTCTCCAAGTGTATCTCGTTAAGCAGACCATTCCATTGGGGAAAAAAATAACAGAAATGAGTATAAAAGATTCAAGGATTTTCAGCATCCACTGTATGTATATCTATATCATTTAGATCTCAGTTGCACATTAATATATTGTTAATGGTAAAAGGTGCAGTGTTTGTCTACACGACCAACTGCTGCACCTTGGCGAGGAGACCATCGCAGGTCTTTTTGGCGTCTCCCAGCAACATGGCAGTGTTGGGGTTGTAGAAGATGGGGTTGTCCACGGCTGCGTAGCCGACTCCCAGCGATCTCTTCAGGACTACCACCTAAAAAAAAATATGTGTAAAGATTTGTCTGGATAAATTATCAAAATTAACTTTTTCTCGTGATATATATTTCAAGCACATGGGACCTGATTAATTTTCAGGTAAGTTGAGATAAAATTTTCCCAAAATTGAAAATATTGTAAATTAAATTTTTTTGTAGATAATTTGGCATAGCACTGTTTTCCGATCATTACAATCACTTCAAGAGCTATTTTAAATTAGATCAATAGAAAGTAAGGAAGGTTGAGGAAAAACCAATGTCTATTACAATTTTTCCTCAGATTTTTGTGGAATTGAGTTGAAAGTTTTAAATGACGTTTATCTTAAATGTGCTTTCTTATTATAAATGAAAATAAAATTGTATTTTCATTTATAATGTCGATCAACAAACAGATTTGTATTTACGATACTCTGGCGTATTTAGTGACAATTATGGTTTGCCAACTTTCAATCCCAATTATGGTTTGCCAACTTTCAATCCCAATTATGGTTTGCCAACTTTCAATCCCAATTATGGTTTTCCAACTTTCGATCCCAATTATGGTTTTCCAACTTTCAATCCCAATTATGGTTTTCCAACTTTCAATCCCAATTATGGTTTGCCAACTTTCAATCCCAATTATGGTTTGCCAACTTTCAATCCCAATAATGGTTTGCCAACTTTCAATCCCAATTATGATTTGCCAAATTTCAATCCCAATTATGGTTTGCCAACTTTCAATCCCAATTATGGTTTGCCAACTTTCAATCCCAATTATGGTTTGCCAACTTTCAATCCCAATTATGGTTTGCCAACTTTCAATCCCAATTATGGTTTGCCAACTTTTAATTTTATATGATATTTTAGATATTTGATCATTAATGAAAAAAAAAATACTGTTTGTAATTTTTAGATTATCTTTAGTCATATATGTTTTGGTACATTTTTGAGAAAATGGTACAGTAGTTCCCCACTATTTACGGAGGATGTTCCAAGCCCCCCTTGCTGATGGTGAAATCTACGGATAATAGCTAACGTCTAAATTACCAAACTTTTTTTAAACACCTTTTGTGTAACTTTTGAAGTTTGAGATGCATCACCAAAAATAGCATGAATTTTGTCCTATCCATACATTCCACCAATGGCAGCGATTATTTTCATTTCTTTATGTACTAAGTTAAGAATTCTTAGCTTTTTACTTATTGGAAGCACTTCACAAGTTCTCTTTGCAGTCACCAGCATCACTAGTCTTGCATTTCGGAGACATTATTACGGTAAATAAGGGTTAGTTAAGAACAAACACTGAGATATCGGGAACAATGTGATCACAGCGAGAGATTGAATGGAAGATGAAATATCGGTAACTATATGATCACAGCAAGAGATGGAATGGAAGATGAAATATCGGTAACGATGTGATCACAGCCGAGAGATGGAATGGAAGATGAAATATCGGTAACGATATGATCACAGCCGAGAGATGGAATGGAAGATGAAATATCGGTAACGATGTGATCACAGCCGAGAGATGGAATGGAAGATGAAATATCGGTAACTATATGATCACAGCAAGAGATGGAATGGAAGATGAAATATCAGTAACGATGTGATCACAGCCGAGAGATGGAATGGAAGATGAAATATCGGTAACTATATGATCACAGCAAGAGATGGAATGGAAGATGAAATATCGGTAACGATGTGATCACAGCCGAGAGATGGAATGGAAGATGAAATATCGGTAACGATATGATCACAGCCGAGAGATGGAATGGAAGATGAAATATCGGTAACGATGTGATCACAGCCGAGAGATGGAATGGAAGATGAAATATCGGTAACTATATGATCACAGCAAGAGATGGAATGGAAGATGAAATATCAGTAACGATGTGATCACAGCCGAGAGATGGAATGGAAGATGAAATATCGGTAACTATATGATCACAGCAAGAGATGGAATGGAAGATGAAATATCGGTAACTATATGATCACAGCAAGAGATGGAATGGAAGATGAAATATCGGTAACTATATGATCACAGCAAGAGATGGAATGGAAGATGAAATATCGGTAACTATGTGATCACAGCAAGAGATGGAATGGAAGATGAAATATCGGTAACGATGTGATCACAGCGAGAGACTGATCGCGTGAGTGATTTGAGATGAATCTTTGGGACTTAGGTAAGCCTGCCTTATCCTTGATGATTCTGATTCAGCAAAGATTTCTTTTTTTTGTTTTTGGTCAAGGTCTATCGCAGATAACAGGGGACTACTGTAGTTAAAAATATAGCTTAATACAATATTGACACGAACATAATTAAATTTATAAAATAAAGCATTGCAGAGTTCTGTGTTCATGAGTGGACCCCATCAAAATTTGGTTGGATTTAAGTAAGGAAAATGAATTAATTACCTGTTGCGCTTTCCAGACTTTGAGCACAGGCATTCCAGCGATAGGGGAGTTGGGATCGTCTTCAGCTGCACTGTTCACTGTGTCATTTGCACCTGAAAATATTGAGATTTTTTTTTAGTTAAAATTCATTGTATAAAATACCCATTGGGTTATTATCACGTTAAATCTTTAAAAAAAGATTTCAGAGGCTTCTATATGAAGAAACACCGCACTGGTATACATTTTTTTTTGGTAATCACCAGGAATGTAATCTGAAACCTCCAAATGGGGGGAGATTGATGCATGGATTTGCTTTTAATTGTTTTTGGTTTCTATATTTGAGTCGTTTTGTATCAAAAACAGCAATCTGTCGATTTTGCGTGAATTGATTTAAAAACCAAGGAAATGCTCCTATTGTAAAACTACACACTTTAAAATGTTTACATGGTAACTAAAACAACAACAACCCTTAAATTGTTGTTTTGGTTACCATGTAAACATTTAAAAATGTGTAGTTTTACAATAGGAACATTTCCTCGGTTTTAAATCAATTCACCGAAATCGACAGATTGCTGTTTTTGATACAAAATGACTCATTTCTGAATTTTAAAATGTTAATATGTATAACTCTTTATTATGTGTTTTTCTATATGTGTTGAGTGGATTAATTGTGCGAGTGAATTCTTGTTTCTCCTTCTTCTTAGACTTTCTATAGACTCAAGAGTCTGTTACTGCAGGATTGTCCTCCTGTGATGCTGAGCTCCAGCTATCTCTCCATCGGGGGGGTCTCCCTGGTGGACGCCGTCCATCCGGCACCCCATGCAGAGCTATGTATGGAATTCTTGTGGAATTCATTCTCTGTAGATGTTGGTACCAGTATCGTCGACGCTGTCGTCCCCATCTGACCACATCTTGGACCTCTCGGATTGTGGTGTTCCTTACACGATCACCAGCAATAGCGTGCAGAGTTCTCATTTCCATTGTCCTTCGCATACTTTTAGTTCTGACAGTGTCCGCCCTCGCTTTGATGCCATATGTGAGGATAGGTCGCACACAGGTCTTATAAATGCGTGCCTTGCTATCCGTTCTCATATCTTTATTCCTCCATATGACATCTCTCGGGCAGCCCGCCACAACTGCAGCTTTATCTACCTGAGACCTTACTTCTCTGGGGAGGTCATGAGAGCTGAGCAGTTCACTGCCAAGATATCTGAACTGGGTTGCTTGTTCAATTGGCTCATCACGTACTGAAATTCACTCTAGTGGGTTTTTGGAGAATGTCATCCACTTGGTTTTTTCTATGGATTTTTGTGTGTTTTTTGAGAATCTGTTCATGCTCGGGATACAGCCCTGGGTCTTGGCCTGCTGTATGCTCATTTATGTGTGCTTCTTTTGACTGTAATTTTGTATGAATCATGTTAATGTTTATATTTTGTAACATCTTATGTTTTGTATTCATTTTTTCAATATGTTTTATTTTAATGTTTTTTTTTAAATAAATATTATTTTATTGGTCAAAATCAGCCATACATTATGAGATAATACATAAAAATAAAATAAAACATCTTGATTAGTGCAGTTTTGCAAAGTATTTTTAAGTATGCATAAAAATTTTTAAAGTATGCATAAAAAATAAAATCAAATATTGAGGAGTTGGGACAGTAAGACAGTAAGATACTCACCAATAACGAGGACTAATTCAGTTTCCGGGAAGTCATCGTTGATTTCCTCCATCTCCAGCACATCATCGTACGGCACGCCCGCCTCAGCCAGCAGCACGTTCAGCTGTCCCGGCATACGGCCTGGAAAAATATTATCCTTTGAGTATTCTTGCATTGCTAGCTTATATTTTGTAGTGATTAAAAAAATCGCCATTGCTGTGCCTCGTAGTCGAGGATCCACTCGTCATTCCAACATCAATTTAGTTTGAAAGCAAAGCTGTGCTGTAAAGCCGTTTTCAAGTGAGTAAGCCGTTGCATACAAGCAAACTCACCGGCCACACTGTTGTACTGGATCCATAGCAAACCGAAGTGAAACGATCGGAGCACACCGGCATACTTTTTTTCTCTTTTTGAAAGAATAGCTATGACCAGTATCTTTAAACTCCTAAATGCTAGGCGGAAAAAATGCCTGTATCATTCGAGGGGAGCAGCACAGACGCTCAGTGCATTATCGTACGGCCATGTACCTCAATTAAAAAAAGTTCTAAGTTTTTTTAATTCTTGGATAAAATATAGATGGCGTCGCGAACTTGCCTGGGTTTTGTGACATTTGAGAAGTGTAATGTATGATATTTATAAAAATGGAGACGTATACAATACAACGCGTTCAAATTGTTGAATTATTTTATGAAAATGGGCGTTCAGTGAAAAATGGTTTTAGAAAATATTTACGGGTTGTATAATCGTCCATCTGAAAGCACTATCAATCAAATTGTTCAAAAATTTCAAGGAACTGGTTCGGTGGAAGATATAAGAAGAGAAAGATATAGCCGTAGCGGTCGTTCACAAGAGCATATTGATTTGGTTCGTGAAAGTGTTGCTGAAGACCCAGAAATGTCCATTAGTCGACGTTCACAAGTTGGACTCAGTGAATCCACATGGTGTATTTTACGAAAAGATTTAGCTCTGAAGGCACATAAGGTTCAAATAACACAGGAACTAAAGCCATTGGATCATGCAAAACGTCGTGCATTTGTCAATTGGATCAAAGAACAACTAAAAAAAGCGCTCAATTTAAAAGACTATACATTATAGCTGAACTTTTTAAGATATTCATTTATTTTATTTTATATTTGATACAGGATTAAACCAATTACATCTAAAAGTTTAAATAAAGCATAAGGACAACACGGACAATATTCCTCATGGATCTTCCTCGAATAACAACCAGAGGAAGACCAAAGAATTCATGGGTGGTGCAAAAAGATAACCTGATGCAGAGGCACGACCTGAGGGACGTAGCCCGGGACAGGAGAGCATACAACCTGAGGACGAGGGGAGCTGACCCCAACAGTCTTCGCAGACAGTAAGTTGGGATGGAGCCAGGGAGAAGGACAATATTCCTCATGCTTCTCTATGGAATGACTCAGTTATACCTACAAAGTTTATATTAAGGAGTTTAATCTTCAATTTATCCACCGAGATATGGAAGGTGTCGATATTGGAAAATTCATTCAACAAGATCATTCCGTGTGCAAGTGGTGACACAGCTCAGTTTGTGAATACAGCATCAAAAAGTATCTTAGTTCACAATGGCGTAAATAATTATCCGTTGCATTAACACGTTTACTGCGTATAAAATACTTAATGTCATACAGAGATGCTGAAAATTTGGGAATTTTTGAAAATCCATAACTTTGTTAAAAATCTAATTTTACTTTCTATTGAAACATCATATACAAGTGTATTCCTTTGTGTCTTCAAAACACATGAAACTGGCGACGAATCCTTATCGGGAGACTTTTATGAGTGCACTAAACATTCAAGGATTCCCGAGTCCATACAAAATATTTGTATGGACACGGGAGCCGTGTTCGACGTAGTGAACGTGTTAAACAAAAGTTTGTTAATCAACAAAGGATTTGCTATTTTTTCCGTTAGCAATAAACATGTGCATAGATCTCTTCTGTTTTATGAACATTCACCTCTATTCACAAAATATCTTTTAATTATAATTTCTGGAGTACAATATGGCAACTATTGTACTCCACAAGTTATATATATTTGACTAACATTTTGATGAAAATACTAATTTTCATCAAAATATTGGTCAAAAGATTAACTTACACAAATAATAAAAAGCATAATTAAGAAACATTGTTGTTTGTATTGATTACCTGCAACAGGGTGGATACCGAATCTGACCTTCTTGCCCATCTTCTTCAGCATGGCTACCAGCTCTGCGATGGGGTATTGCGCCTTGGCTACGCACAGCCCGTAACCTGCAACCAAAACACACTTGTTATAAAATTATCATATATTCCCAAAAAACAGGAGTTTGAGTACTTGGGCTTGCAAGAGGAATGACTTGTGGAAAGGATTTGTGTGAGCTCTTGAGTGTGGTGTTTTTTGTTTATATTTTTATGATTATGTGCGGTATAATGTGGGATGAATGTTTTTGGTCTGTCTGGAGTGATGAAGTGTGAGGAGTTTGCTTTGTGTAATGTATACATATGTAATTGAGTGTCATTGTTTGTCGGGTTGATGAGAATGTGCAACGGGGTTATATACAATTAAAAATCGGAAAGAAGTATCAATTTATTTTTTCATGCTATATGTCCTCAGTGAGATACAGGCAAAAGCCTAGTTTATTGGGAACACGGCAAATTAAAGGCAACAAACCCAGATCCATTAAAATTGTGTGTCCAAATTAAATAACCAGTCGTTTTTTTAGCAAATTATGTATATTTCTTGTCATGTGTAAATAAATAAATTAAATAAATTATAGATCTTTCGATATGTGATTGTATTAGGTGTACAAATAATTTTCCGCCATTTTTTATAAAAAAATGGGCATTTATTGTGAAAGAACGGAACCTCATGTTTTATTCGAAGTAGTACCCATCGCTTGCCACTACTTTTCCCCATCTTTCTGTCAGCATACGAATACCGCGTCAGTCATCATCATCATCTTTTGAGGCTATCCACGAATCGACTCAATTTTTGGTATCTTCATATGATGTGAAGTGCTGCTCAGACAGGTCATGCGTCATCGATCAAAACAAGTGAAAATCAGAAGGAGCAATGTCTGGTGAATACAGCGGGTGGGGTAAAACTTCTCAATTGAGTGTTTCCAAATAGGTTTTGACCGGTGCCGCAACATGTAGACTAGCATTATCATGCAGGAGAATAATTTTGTCGTGTCTGGCGTAGTAGTGGGCGCGCTTTTTCTCGAGTGCTCGACTCAATCTCATCAATTATGTTCAGTAGACAGCCCCAGCAATGGTTTCATTCGGTTTGAGCAACTCATAATACACGACACCAAGCTGATCCCACCAAATACACAACAAGAGTTTTTTTCCATGAATATTTGGCTTAGCCGTAGATGTTGAAGCATGACCAGGGGATCCCCATGATTTCTTCCTTTTTGGATTATCATAATGGATGCATTTTTCATCACCAGTGACTATATGGTGCAGAAAACCCTTTCGTTTATGCCTGGCAAGCAGCATTTCACATGTGGAAAATTGGCATTCAAAGTTTCTCCGTGTCAGTTCATATGAATCCCAATTTCTTTGTTTTTGAATCATTCCCAATGATTTCAACCCATGTGAAATTGCTTGTTGAGTCACTCCTAATGTAAGTGCAAGTTCTTCTTGCGTTTGGCACGAATCTTGATCCAATAATACTTCCAATTCCGCGTCTTCGTACACTTTCGGCCTTCCGCTACGTTCTTTGTCTTCGATGTCAAATTCACCGTTCTTAAACTTTTGAAACCACTCACGACAACTTCTCTCACTTAAGGCAGCCTCACCATATGCTTCTACAAGCAATCGATGCGCCTCAGCTGCAGATTTCTTCAAATTGAAGAAGTAAATCAAAAGTTCCCGCAAATGACGCTTATTCGGCTCAAAACTTGACATTTTCGAACACAAAAAAATATGTTATACTGATAAAAATTCACTAATATTTCAAGGTCATGTTGTTGACAGATGTCCAACCTTACGATAATGACATTTTACATCTGACAATTTTAACCATAACTTACTGGTGGCGCCAACTTTTGTCAAACGGCGGTGACTTATTTGTACACCCAATAATATTTACAACTTTAGGTATAGTGGAGTGTTTATATAAAATCATAAATTTTAATAAAGTCTTCCCAACAAGAGTTGTCTTCAAATGCTTCCTAAAGCTGCACACGCCATCCTCATCTCTAACACTTGGAGGGAGACAATTTTATTCTACGTTAAAACCAGTCTGAAATCCCTTCTAATAAAATTGGGCACTAACAGGAATTGAACCTCCAAGTTAGAAGACAGGCTCAACAAATAGGCTAAAGAGACCACGGATAAATTTACAATAATATTAGATAAAACTACAAAACGTTCATTGCTTTATGAACATGCTTTATTTATAATATCTAACATGGTTAATTTATCCTTAAGACATTTTACAGCTTACCGTATTTTACAGACTATAGGATGCACTTTTTTCTTTAAAAAATTGCCTCCAAAATTCAGGTGCATCTTATACTCGAAATTAACATAAAAATGTCCAGTGTTAGATTTAAAATTCCCGCCAGTCTTAAAAATGATGCGACGAACATGAGTTGCGGGGATTCACAAGCTTGCTAACACTGTCTCCCTCCCGCCCCCGTCCCGCCATCACAAACCCAGAACATTGTCTAGCCTATGCTATGATGCGACATTGCAGTCTACGGTGCCGGTGAACTTGAATTGAAAGTGATTTGTGTTATCGGTAACAGTACAATATTTTTGTTAGTAGCTAGTTTCGCAATGAGAAAAATTAAAGGTCAGTTCGGTTTTATAAACTAAGAATTTTTTTTAGTCTGGCTTTGCAATCTAATAATAAAAATGGTAAAAATGTAATTTTTTTTTAAAAATTGCCTAAAAATTAAGGTGCGTCTTATAGTCCGCAGCGTCTTAAAGTCCGTAGCGTCTTATAGTCCATAACGTCTTATAGTCCATAGCGTCTTATAGTCGGTAGCGTCTTATAGTCCATAACGTCTTATAGTCCGTAGCGTCTTATAGTCCGTAGCGTCTTAAAGTCCGCAGCGTCTTAAAGTCCGTAGCGTCTTATAGTCCATAACGTCTTATAGTCCATAGCGTCTTATAGTCCGTAGCGTCTTATAGTCCATAACGTCTTATAGTCCGTAGCGTCTTATAGTCCGTAGCGTCTTATAGTCCGTAGCGTCTTATAGTCCGTAGCGTCTTATAGTCCGTAGCGTCTTAAAGTCCGTAGCGTCTTATAGTCCATAACGTCTTATAGTCCATAGCGTCTTATAGTCCGTAGCGTCTTATAGTCCATAACGTCTTATAGTCCGTAGCGTCTTATAGTCCGTAGCGTCTTATAGTCCGTAGCGTCTTATAGTCCGTAGCGTCTTATAGTCCGTAGCGTCTTATAGTCCGTAGCGTCTTATAGTCCATAACGTCTTATAGTCCATAGCGTCTTATAGTCGGTAGCGTCTTATAGTCCATAACGTCTTATAGTCCGTAGCGTCTTATAGTCCATAACGTCTTATAGTCCATAGCGTCTTATAGTCGGTAGGGTCTTATAGTCCATAACGTCTTATAGTCCGTAGCGTCTTATAGTCCGTAGCGTCTTATAGTCCGTAGCGTCTTAAAGTCCGCAGCGTCTTAAAGTCCGTAGCGTCTTATAGTCCATAACGTCTTATAGTCCATAGCGTCTTATAGTCCGTAGCGTCTTATAGTCCATAACGTCTTATAGTCCATAGCGTCTTATAGTACGTAGCGTCTTATAGTCTATAACGTCTTATAGTCCATAGCGTCTTATAGTCCGTAGCGTCTTATAGTCCGTAGCGTCTTATAGTCCGTAGCGTCTTATAGTCCGTAGCGTCTTATAGTCCGTAGCGTCTTATAGTCCATAACGTCTTATAGTCCGTAGCGTCTTATAGTCCATAACGTCTTATAGTCCGTAGCGTCTTATAGTCCGTAGCGTCTTATAATCCATAACGTCTTATAGTCCATAGCGTCTTATAGTCCGTAGCGTCTTATAGTCCGTAGCGTCTTATAGTCCATAACGTCTTATAGTCCGTAGCGTCTTATAGTCCATAACGTTTTATAGTCCGTAGCGTCTTATAGTCCATAACGTTTTATAGTCCGTAGCGTCTTATAGTCTATAACGTCTTATAGTCCATAGCGTCTTATAGTCCGTAGCGTCTTATAGTCCGTAGCGTCTTATAGTCCGTAGCGTCTTATAGTCCATAACGTCTTATAGTCCGTAGCGTCTTATAGTCCATAACATCTTATAGTCCGTAGCGTCTTATAGTCCGTAGCGTCTTATAATCCATAACGTCTTATAGTCCATAGCGTCTTATAGTCCGTAGCGTCTTATAGTCCGTAGCGTCTTATAGTCCATAACGTCTTATAGTCCGTAGCGTTTTATAGTCCGTAGCGTCTTATAGTCCATAACGTTTTATAGTCCGTAGCGTCTTATAGTCCATAACGTTTTATAGTCCGTAGCGTCTTATAGTCCGTAGCGTCTTATAGTCCATAACGTCTTATAGTCCGTAGTCTTATAGTCCGTAGCTTCTTATAGTCCGTAGCGTCTTATAGTCCGTAGCGTCTTATAGTCCATAACGTCTTATAGTCCGTAGCGTTTTATAGTCCGTAGCGTCTTATAGTCCGTAACGTTTTATAGTCCGTAGCGTCTTATAGTCCGTAGCGTCTTATAGTCCATAACGTCTTATAGTCTGTAGCGTCTTATAGTCCGTAGCGTCTTATAGTCCGTAGCGCCTTATAGTCCGTAGCGTCTTATAGTCCGTAGCATCTTATAGTCTGTAGTGTCTTATAGTTCGTAAAATACGGTATATGCAATAAACCAATAGACTCATATGTTTCTTATATCCACAAAATGGTTGACAATCATACTTGATCAAGAGGGATATTTACACATACTTTATTTCACTTGAGGGGTGTGATATTTTTATACATATAAAGTGGATATTAGTGAAAGAAAAAAGAGAATATCTCACCGGGAGTGATGATGATGGAGCCAGCCTTGTGGATGAGGTCTGCTACAGAGTCCACATTCAGCTCTGTATGGGTAGCTCCTTCGGGACGTATGGATGCACCAGCTGTAGTGACTCCGTAACCGCCCAAGATCACATTGGGAAGAGAGCGGTTCATCGCCTGGAATATACATAAAACACTATTATCATCACTGGCTGAACAATATAGATCCAGCCTTTACGTCTTACGAGAATTCTCCAAGTTTTACCATGCGTCACGTTCTAC
Organism: Odontocerum albicorne; assembly: GCA_949825065.1. Lineage (NCBI taxonomy): Eukaryota > Metazoa > Arthropoda > Insecta > Trichoptera > Odontoceridae > Odontocerum > Odontocerum albicorne. The sequence continues at coordinate 28,272,030 of OX463860.1, forward strand.
AGTTTGATATCCTATCTACTATATACTGAGATCCTGTCAATATCTAACAACCAAAGATCAAATAAAATATCATGTTTTATTTAGCATGCCTCTAAAGAAAGCTCCCAAAGTGGTCGATATCGACCCCCTGGGGTCGATTTGATTTTTCTAGGGGTCGATAGTTTCAATAAAAAAATTTGGGGGTCGACGACAGCAAAAATAGACCCCCTTACTACTGCTATTTGTTTGTTATTTCAAAATATCTATGATTCCAATTGGTGCCTAATTAAGAATATTTTTCAATATTTGTACTTCTTTTGAATTTACAAATTTATTTCATAAATGTCAAAAATAAAAAAAAATACTCGTATTTTTTTGCTTTAATTTTCGCCAGCACAGATTTCAATAATGTTGCACAAGATAATGCAACACATAATCCATAGTCCTTTTATCTTTTTCAATCCTTAATTACAAGTGATTAAAATGAAAAGTTTGATATCTAGTGAAATATTTAATATCGAGTACTGTACAAATTTATTAATTTTGAGTAAGTAAAGTAAATGACTAGGGGGTCGACAGTTTTAAAAGTTTTTGGTAAAGAGTGCTGCGGTCGAAAAAAGTTTGGGAACTCTTGGTCTAAAGCATTGTTTCTCAACCTTTTTAGCCTAGCGATGATAAAAAGATAAAATTAAGACTTCGCGACCTCCCTCCGCAGAAACTTAATATCTTGTTGATACGTGTGGACGTGGCAGTACAAATGTTGTACTTGCACAAAGACAATAAGCCTTATCAGATAAGGATATCTACCGTTTTACGTCACTAAAAGGTAGCCAAACAGTTTGAATTTGCCGCGAATATGTGTACGAGTGACAAGTGCTTACGCTACCTACTACACACTATCATGAGCTGTATAATAGAAAACATATACAGAGGTAACAAGTGCAGTAAACAATGATATTCTTCACCACAAGAATAATCTAGGGCCTATACCTTGCACATGATGTAGGACAGGATGGCACCAGAAGAGCCGATGAGAGCCCCCACCACGGTCATGAGGGAGTTGTCCAGCATGAAGCCCTCCGCACACAGTGCCCAGCCTGAGTAACTGTTCAGCACGGTGATCACCACTGGCATGTCAGCACCTGGAATAGTTCACAACGTGAAATAAAACAAACTGACCAATTACACCAACCGTGAAAAACGAAGAGATCTCAGCGTGTTTTTTTTTCACGTCTATATAATCTATATATATATACACTTTGAGCACAAAAATCAGAAAACTAGGATACATATTCCGTATGATTCGAAATATGTTCAGTGAAAATATTCTTAAAAGTATATACTTCGCCTTACATATGTCAGTCAGCACTTTCTTACGGTATATAAGTTTGGGGGGGTGCACCTTAACCCAAAAACACATATTGCAGGTTTCCCAAAAATTGATTGTGAAAATAATTAAAAAGCTTCCTGCCCGGTATCCCACGGCGGGGCTTTTCAGAGAGTATCAGGTCCTGAACATATCCAATTTGATATGTTCAGGACCTGAATGACGTGTGGAAAAAAATTTGTGTGGGCTCGTGAGTGTGGGTTTCTTCTTGTTGTTTTTGTGTTTCCGTATGTTTTTTATTTTTATTCTTATGATTGTGTGCGGTATATTGTGGGATGAATATTTTTGCTCTTTCTAGAGTGATGATGTGTGAGGAGTTTAATGTCGCATGATGTTTCCAGTTGTAATTGAGTGTCACTCTTTGCCAGGGTGATGAGAGCGTGCAACGGGGTTTTGTTTTTGTGTAATCAAAAATCGGAAAGAAGTATCGATTTATTTTTTCATGCTAAATATCCTCAGTGAGATACAGGCAAAATCCTAGTTTACTGGAGATACGACAAATGAAAGGCAACAAACCCAGATCCATTCCAATTGTATGTCCAAATTAAATTACCTGTTGTTTTTTCACAAATTGTGTATATTTCTTGTCATGTGTTATAATAAATAAATAAAGCAAATATATAGGTTGCCTGTAAAGATAGGAAGGTGCCATTAGATTAGATATGTACTCTATATCCGAGGCAAGGCTCCCCCAATAACCAAATATCTCAAGATTGTTAACGTAATTATAGGGTTTTGATTGTTATTTTCATATAAATTAATTATTTAAAAAAATTATTTTGCCTTTAATAATTTCACAACTGTGAACATTAATTTGTAAAAATTTTGAGTCGTAGTGTGCGGCCTAATCAAAATCAGTGACAGTATTTATATCATGAGTGCAAACATAAACAAGTTACAGTACCCGGCGGTAAGTAATACACATCGGGCTTAAGAAAGAGACTGACGGCCATAATCAGCTAACTTCGGCTTTGTAGAGTGTCGTCTCTGTCATTCATACACATGTTCCATCGTGATTTGTCAGTCGTATCGTGCGACAGAGACGATGCTCTACAAAGCCGATTATGATTGACAGTCTCTTTCTTAAGCCCGATGTGTATTACTTACTGCCGGGTACTGTAATTTGTGTAAACAAGTGACCATATCAAAATCAAATAAGTGACAATTAGTGTTTTTTTAATATGTACGCGTTGCATTGGCTGCCCACGAAAAGTAGTACATATTTTTATTCAAATATGTTCAAATGTCTCAATATTGCAGAAACATTGCAGACTTGCGTTTTTTTTATAGTAATAAAAAATGGCCTTGATTTTCCTAGGCGTTTAAGTTATTTTTTTAAGTGTAATTAGAATTTTTCATGAATTTAGTCCTGTGAAATTCAAATTCAAGACTTTTACATTTCACCTACCTCCAATGGCTGCAGTAAGGGTGACGCCCATGATGGAGCTGAGGCCGGCAGTGGCACCCAGCAGGGGAAGTCCGGGGAGGTCTGGCATGGCCAGTAGCGCAGCACCACAGCCCATGGACCCAGCCAGCAGGCCCGCATTGAGCATGTGGCGTCCCGGCAACAGCAGAGGGGCGGAGGATAGCACTCCTTGCAGCTTACCATACGCTACCAGAGAACCACTGGAAAATATGTAAAGAATATGTTTAATAAACATACATCTAAAGGATCGTTTCTCAATCTGTGGGTGGTGACTTCTAGGAGTGAAATATCAGAGGGGTTGCGAAAATAAAAATAGCTTACATGTACAAAAGGTGCGCATTTTTGTATATATCCAATCTAACTAGATATGGATTACGGCATTCACGTCACTACCATGGCAGATTAACAGTTTGGACTTATTTCTCATATACGTATCTACGGCAAGTTCAAACTGTTTAGCTGCCCTGTTAGTGACGTACTCACAATAACACATCGATCAATAAGTCCCGGGACTAACTACAAAAACAACATTTGTTTGCCAAAATCCTTCTTTATTCATCAACATAGTCTCCTTCAAGAGCGATACATTCATTCCAACGCTTTCCTAACTTTTCTATGCCAGCCGTTTAGAATGATTTATCTTTGGTTTCAAAATAGGCGTTAGTTTCAGCAATCACTTCTTCATTGGAGCCGAATCTCTTTCCCTGGAGCATCTTTTTGAGGTCTGCGAACAGCCGATAGTCGCTGGGGGCCAAATCTGGAGAATACGGTGGGTGCGGAAGTAATTCGAAGTTCAACTCATGCAATTTGGCCATCGTTACCATCGACTTGTGACACGGTGCATTGTCCTGATGAAAGAGAACTTTTTTCTTATTCATATGGGGCCGTTTTTTTGCAATTTCTGCTTTCAAACGCTCCAATAACGCTATGTAATATTCCCTATTGATGGTTTTTTCCTTTTCAAGGTGATCGATGAATATTATACCATGCGCATCCCAAAATACGGAGGCCATAACCTTCCCGGCTGACTGTTAAGACCAAGTGTTCGTGCAAAATAGTGTAAACACTACCAAATGATATCTTCAGGATGTTAGCTATCTCACGCAACTTTACTTTGCGATTTGGTAATAAATTTGGTTAAAGATAAATTGTTCTACATGGCTGGCATAGAAAAGTTAGGAAAGCGTTGGAATGAATGTATCGCTCTTGAAGGAGACTATGTTGATGAATAAAGAAGAATTTTGGCAAACAAATGTTTTTTTAGTAGTTAGTCCCGGGACTTATTGATCGATGTGTTATGTTGACTACTTAGTTTTATCTATGCATGAATATGCATATTTGCGCACTTCCCTCTTTTTTTCTTGCACATATAAGTTGATGGGCCGCACACACAATGAAAATATTAGGGGGAACGTTGCTTATGATGCTGACGTTTGGAAAATGTAGCAGTTTTCATCTTCAGGGCTTGTTTGAAATCAACTTCACTTTGAAAGGATGTGCGCAGGACACTGTTTGCTCTATAGGGGAGTCTCAACTGTAACTTGAGTGGGGTCTGCCCCGGTTTACAACCGTAACCAGGATGGACCAATGCTGTTATGTTACGGTTAAGACTCTGCTATAGGCCAACAGTAACCAATGCACATCCACTAATGACGAAGTTGATTACACATAAACGTCGGCATCACGAGACAAAGTACAATAATACTACAAAAGGCTTTATATCATTGAATTGAACAACTGCAGAAGCCTCTAAACATATTAGAAATGAATTTTTTTAGCTGGAAAAGTTTTCGTTTCGACCTAAGAAACATCAGTGTGGTTTGGAACAATTAAAATTTTGTTAGATTTTCAAATATATTACCTGAAGGTGACGCCTCCGATGTAGGTGCCAAGGAAGAGGGCAGTCTTGATGGCATTTGCAGCGGGATCGAGAGCCATGGCTGGGAAGTCATGCATATATGTCGCGATACACGTCAGCACGGCTGCCATACCCACCAAGCTGGAAGAAAGTAATTATACGTAATAATTCATTCAATAGCCTTAATCTTCATAACACTGAGGACTAACTGTGCACTGTTGACGCAATATCAACAATTGTGTGTCCGTTTCATATGTGGAGTTCTGGACAATGCAGGCATATTGTATTTCTTTTATTTACTAAACTCTTTATTGTGGAATGATTTGTTTCTTAGTATAAACCTCTAAGGGAGTGAGATTTTGTAAGTAAAGTAAAAAATTGATTTTGTAAGTAATTTAAATAACGTAATTGCGTCCGCCATATACAAAATAATTGAATAGATAAAAACATTTGAGCTATGTCCGTTTTATGGATAAATTCATGTATTCGGGAAGAAAAACATTGGACATACCGTGTACGTCCATACTCTCTTGAGGTAAAAATTCACTCGCCGTACGGCCATACTCATTAAATATATGTTGTTTATAGTTAAGGCATTAACGTTGTAGAGGTTTAAAGACATTGTAATTTATTTTTATCAAACACTGTTTACTTTTTTTATCGATGATGCCAAATTCTCACATATCAGTAGTAACATAAATAAATTGGACAGATTAGAGGCCCTAGAAATTTTTAAGTCGGTACATCGGTCCGAACATCTGTTGAACAGTTATATCCCAAAAATCTCTCCGCTCTTGGCCGAAATCGTCCCATGCCTCCCTCACCCCTCAGCCCCCAATTGTTGAAGCGTGTATATCGGTACCAGTTCGAACAGCATTTAGTCTTGTTTGTGCTCCCCTGAAGATGAGGTGAAAGCCTTGAAACCAGTAGGATTATACTGTCACAAAAAAAGTGGAATAAACAGTGTTTGATAAAAATAAATTACAAACATTAAATATATGGATGTCATGTGCATCTTTAAGAAGCACTTAAAGACAACCCTTTTTGGTAATGAAAATTAATGATTGTATATGATTTACTACACCATACCTAAAGCTGAATATGTTACTACCACATATCGAAAGAACGACAAAGATTTATTTGTAGTTCGTCTTCCCTTGGTAAGTTTTCTGCAGTTTTCTTATCAGTATGTTTTTTTTTTTTACTATTAACCCTTTATGTGCCGGAAGTTATTAGTATGGCCGTACCCAGCAGGCCGGGATTTTTTCAACAAAAATAAAACCTAAAATTTTTTTATTTTTTGTATACAGATATAAAGGATATTATGAAAACTTACTAAATATATACACCGTGGGGCGTTTGAGCTGCCGTTCACTCAGAAAAACACAGTTTAAATATTCACAAAATGTCAGGGTTGTCACAACTTGACATAGAAAACAGGTTTACTTATAAATATAGTGGAATATAATATACTTTGTAAATTAAAATCAACAAATTATCTGTATGATGTATAATAAAGCACAAAAGGTAAATAAACTATAAAATAAAAACGTAAAAAGTCTATATAAACGTCGTATTATGCCGCAAAACTACCGCCAATAACCAAAGAATACATGAAAACACACTTTGTAAATAAATACTTTGAAAAATTAACAAAAATAACGCACAAAAGTTAAAAATCAACCATTGAACAAAACTACAAACGAAGTCATTATAAATCATCGCAATTACGCCGTAAAAAACTGTAGTCGGTAACCCTGTATCAGAGACACGTATTGACTGTCAGTGAAAGCTTTTAGAAAGATGACTGTAACTTTGATAATATCGGTAAATTGTAATATTTAAGTATTTCTTAACCATCCCAATAGATGTCACTATGTATTATAATTTATAAATTATTACAATTGGATTTGATATTGGCTTGCGACAAGCTCAAAGGAGAGCGCGTTTACGCGTTCATTTGGTATGGCCGGCTTGGCGAGCACTGAATCGAAGAGCGCGTCAAAGCGCTCGTGGCAGTGAACCGGTTAAATATGTTATTATAATTCAATTTTGTGGAAATACGTCAACAAAACTTTACTTGACTTACATTGCTTATACAGTAAAAAAATGGCCCCGATGTTTCCAGCCGTTGGGAAGTAACGCATAAATTCAAAATGTAATTTTTAAAGATTATATAATTCATAATTCGATTTCTTTGTGAAATTTGTTCTCTTGAATTTGGAATTAATGTACTTTTACTGTAAATAAGTATTTAGTATTCACACATATTCATGGGATATGTATTGTTTACCTGTGGAAACCAGCCACCAGCTGTGGTAGGTCGGTGATCTCGATACGCTTGGCGATGATGGCTCCCATACCCCCCCCAATAGCAGCAGTGCCTGCCATCTGGCAGAGCACCTCTGTGGAAGGAGAAATTGCGCCTAGGGTAGCCGCAATACCTCCTGACACGCCGATCTGGAAACATTCATTAGAAAGTTAGTCACTAATTAGAGGCAGAGTTTTTCTTAATCAGTCCCTTAGGATTTACCATTCAATATAATTATTGTTGCAGCTGACAGAGAGAGTAAAACAAGTCTAGCGTCCAAGATACCTAGGATGAAATCCGGAAATAGTTTCATGAAGAGAGCACAACAATTGAATGCGTGCCGCGAATAAGGTGGTAACAAATCCAGTTTTTTATGAAATAACGTGCTATGTGGTTACGTCCTTCGTCCCCTCTATAAAAATATTCTCTATCTCTTTCGTTTCTGCTGATAAGCCAACATTGCCGTTCGATTGTTGCGTGCGCTCAGTGGAATAGCGTGGTTTTAAGTTCAACTCATGCAATTTGAGCCATATCTCTTTCCCTGGAGCTTTTTGAGGTCTGCGAACAGCCAATAGTCGCTGGGGGCCAATTCTGGAGAATACGGTGGGTGCGGAAGCAATTCGAAGTTCAACTCATGCAATTTAGCCATCGTTACCATCGACTTGTGACACGGTGCATTGTCCTGATGCAAGAGAACTTTCTTCTTCTTCATATGGGGCCGTTGTTTTGCAATTTCTGCCTTCAAAAGTCTTCAATAACGCTATGTAATATTCGCTATTGATGGTTTTTCCCTTTTCAAAGTGATCGATGAATATTATACCATGCGCATCCCAAAATACGGAGGACATAACCTTTCCGGTCGACTGTTGAGTTTTTGGTCGCTTCGGACAACATTCACTGGCTGCTCTCCACTCAGCTGACTGCTGATTTGATTCCGGAGTATAGTGGTGGATCCACGTTTCATCCATTGTCACATACCGACGCAAAAACTCCTGTTTATTTCGCGTAAACAGTGCCAAACAGCGCTCTGAATCATCGATGCGTTGTTGTTTTTGTTCCATTGTGAGCAAACGCGGCACCCATTTCGAAAACAACTTTTTCATGACCAAATGTTCATGCAAAAGAGTGTAAACACTACCAAATGATATCTTCAGGATGTCAGCTATCTCACGCAACTTTACTTTGCGATTTTCCATCACGATTTTGAGGTTTTTTTTTTTAGGTTTTCTGGTGTAACAGCCTCATTTGGACGACCAGAGCGTTCAGCATCATTGGTTTCTGTACGAGCGCGTTTGAAATCACCATGCCACCGACAAATGGTTGTTTTTGACGGAGCAGAGCCCGGATAACACTTTTCAAGCCATCGCTGAGTTTGAACGGTATTTTTCCCATTAAAAAGCAATATTTTATCGACACACGAAATTCGGTTTATTCCATTGTTTTGAAAATAGCAAAAGCAGCGTCACTAAAACCACTGTAACTCAATGACACAATGTCGGAATGTCATGAAAGTTTGACACGTAACTTCTAAGGTTGGTACTAACTGAGAATGGTATGGATTTGTTATTAGATGCGCCATCTGTTGGTTAGTCCCGGGACTTATTGATCGATGTGATGTATATATGATGCCTTTTTTATTTACATTGCAAAATGATGCATTATTTCTGCCGCATACTACTACTACCTATATATGAGATGATTCTATGGAATAAATTTTTGGAAACCTATGTTTTTTCTATGGCTTTTTACATATTTGTTTAAACGCACATAAGCTTGATATGTGAGTAAATGAACTTCCTGAAAGTCTGCAAGGAGATGAAACTAAGCCAGTTCATATCAGAGCATATAGTAATATTCAATAATTAGTTTCATCGAGTACTAACTTCAATTATTGTAACTTACCATGCCAAGATAATTTCCTTTACGAGAGGTGCCCTGGGAGCTAAGTCCAGCCAGGGCTCCGACGCAGCAGAGGGAGGAAGCCAGGTAAGCCATCTGATGCACCTCGGGGTATCCCTGGAAAACAGCATATTCAAATTAATCTTCAAGGAAACTTAACCAGAAATGGCGAAAGAGAAAGTTCCAGTTAGTTTAGGGTTTTGTTCCTATTTTTCTACTCCATTTCGCTCTGAAATACTTACCGGTTTGGTCCTATCGCTAGATGAAGTAGGGAAATGAAATTTTATTTATAAATCCCAATTGGCAAAATAAAATCAAAATTAACCTACAATTCTATATAATTATAATCCCAATAATCTGACCTTTGATTATTGGACAATCTGACCATAGTCAAAATGTAAAAAGAAAACAAATATCAATTACACACTTTTTTAAACAGTGACAGCATCATTTTACACTGGCGTATACTCCTTCATATGTAGGAGTTCACGTCCATTATTCAAGAAGAAGAAACAGTGACAGTTCAGAATATATGTACATGTACAATTAAAATCATGTACATATATAGTTTTTCACTTTTTTATTTCTTATACACAGTACTGAAGAATGTGAACTAAACACTGATGTTTTAAATGAGGTGAAAAAGATTGAACATGTTGAACGAATGAGTGAAGAAAGACGGACTAAACAAATTTATCTGCAAGCATAAGTAGGAGTCATGGAAGAGGACGACCGAAAAAACAATAGTCAGATTAAGTGAATGAAATTTTGATACAAGGAAAGGTAAGGAGTATGAGAAACACAATGAGATGTATGGATGTGGAGGATGTAAAGGAAGTATGTCTTAATTGGAAACTAAGTCCTCTCTGTGTACTCCGACAGAGAAATAGCGTAATAGTACGTAGGTATGTATCTAAAAAAATATATAATATTTAATCATTGAATTATGAAGGGAAAATCTCTCTATACAAAATATCATACATACCGTATTAGCCCGACTATAAGGCGAGGTTTTATTTAAAAAGGCGACACGTAAATAGGGGGGTCGCCTTATATTCGAGTCACAAACATAGTGGTTAACAATAAATTCACTACTCGCGATTAGCGAAATGGCAACATTATAATGAGAGCGTTCAAAAGGCGTCATTGTTTACACATAGCCTGTGCGTAGTCATTTCTGACAGTTTTTGATGTTTTTTTGTACTGTACTTCGTTTTGCATCTTTGCTACCTAAAAAGCATATTATGACTGACCATATTGAAAGACGAGGAGCTCGAAAAATTGAGTGAATCAAGGAATACGCAGGAGCTATGATTCCAATTTTAAGGTTATGGTGGTGCGTGCTGCAGAAACAACCAACAACTGTGCGGCTGCCAGACAATTTGTTATCACGGAAAATAATGTGAGACGTTGGCGTTTACAAAAACGTGACTTGATGAATACACATTCCTCAAGAAAAGCATTCCGGGGACCTAAGAAAGGACGATTTGAATAGATTGACAGGAAGGTAGCAGACTACGTCATGGAAATACGCAGAAAGGGGTTCCCCGTAACAAGAGAAGCATTGCAGTTGAAAGCTCGCGAAATTGCAAGAAACGAATATATACTAGAAGATTTAAACATTTTGCATTTTATTTTTCATAATATTATAATGGTGAGGGAAATGTTTTTTTCTCCAAAAAGCAAATTAAAAAATAGAGGTCGCCTTATAATCAGGGTCGCCCTATAGTCGGGCCAATACGGTAATACTCAAATTAGAATTTTGAGTGCGCATACATATAAATACAACTTATTAAACTTGCGCAATAAATATAGTCAAACTTGGTTATAATAAGCAAATTTCGAAAATTTGCTCCATTCGAACAAATTCTTTTGCTCTATATGTATGTGAAGTATGCTTGTTATAACAGTGAGTGATTGTATGGGAATACATGTTAATCAAAATCATTATAGACTTTTGCTTATTATAGCTTGAGAATACATGTTAATCAAAATCATTATAGAGTTGTGCTTATTATAGCTTCAGAATACATGTTAATCAAAATCATTATAGACTTTTGCTTATTATAGCTTCGGAATACATGTTAATTAAAATCATTATAGAGTTTTGCTTATTATAGCTTGGGAATACATGTTAATTAAAATCATTATAGAGTTTTGCTTATTATAGTTTGAGAATACATGTTAATCAAAATAATTATAGAGTTTTGCTTATTATAGCTTGGGAATACATGTTAATCAAAATCATTATAGACTTATGCTTATTATAGCTGTGATTTCATATCTGCGCTCGTAATAACCAAGTTTGACTGTAAAAAAGAGATTTTATTTTCTTTAATCACTTACATGGACTGCAGTTCCAAAATATCCCGCTAAGAACACAGCGGCAGGGATGGAGTACAGGATTCCATATTCCTTGGGATCATCCGGCCTAAACAATCAATGTTTACGAATTACAAATATAAAACGGCAAAGGCAAACGACAATTCGCTTAATTCAACTCTCCATTGTCATCGCCACTGTCCCCATTTACTTGGAGTCGGCTTGTAAATGATACCTCGGGATTTAACCCAGTAGGCGCCCAAACAATATACTCTGTCAACTACGACACGCCAAGCTATTTCGGTATTTTTTAAGTCATCAATTAAATTAATCTTTACGGGATTCCCATTGCCATTAAGGGCCTTGTTTATATTAGACACTCATTTCTGATATGTATGGTACATACTTGATAAATAATTGGAATCCTCAAGTGTATTCCATAATGTATTTTGACATAAATAATAAACACCAACAGAAAATTTCGGAGCGGCGAGCCGGCCATAGCAATGACTCACTAACACAAACAAACAAAGAGATATAAGATAAACACTCACATGTCATCATGGATTCTATTGAGTTCGGCAACGATTCTCCAACTTTTTTCACATTACATATTAATATTGCACTAGATTGTACTACATTTTATTTACACAATGTTTTAAAGATTTAAAATTAATATTCTTTTTTTTCGTGGAATATTGTTGAGCATGGCCAAACACATAACGGCACGTTACATTCGACACACATGTACTTCGTCGCTTTTCTTGTTTTTGGTCTAAGTTTAGTGTTTGAGCAAACATAACAGTTTTTATAGGGTTTTTTGTTTTTTCCAGTTGCGGGTATAGGTCTCGGCATATGTTTTACTAGCATTTTGGCAGATAACCGTAATGGCACATCTTGTGACGTACGTGGACCAACTTCAGAGTGCGATGTAATATGATATTTTTCTAATAATTGTCTTATCACATTTAATTGGAAATCAGGAAAAGAAATGTTTTTGGAACTAACGGTTTTGTGCATTGTATATGAATTCAGTAAATATAAATCGATTAAATGAAAGAAAACCTTTTTATACCACTTAACTGATTTTCTTAGGGAATTTACAAAAGTTATCATCATATCCGCTTTATCTACTAAGCCCATGTTTTTATTATAATCTTGGATACAATTTGGCTTCGAAATTACTTCTCCAGTTCTAAAATTTATTTTCCCCGTTGGAGAAACTTTATCATCATGAAGCGTCGTTAGCATGTGAATTTCTCTTTTGTCGTGCCATTTTAATGCCATCAGTGAATCGGAATACTGAGAAGTAATTTCCCCTTTCTTCAATTTATTGAATTTTGGCATGTTTTTACGGTTTTTTCGCACCGTTCCACATGCATTAGTTTGGTGGTCATGCAAAAATTTAAATAATATTGGACTAGTGTACCAATTATCTACATATAATTTGTGGCCTTTGCCGAGGTAGTCATTTAACATAGCGGTGACAACAGCTCCTGAGGCCCCGAGACATTGTTCGTCAGTGACATCCGTACCATCTCCACAATAAATAATTATATCTAAAATATAACCTGTCTGCGAGTCGCACAAAACAAACATTTTTATTCCAAATCAATGGCGTTTGGATGGAATATACTGTTTAAACTTAAGACGTCCTTTGAACTCTATAATGCTTTCGTCAATGCATAGATTTTCATATGGCACCATTGATTCTTTGAACATTTTTCGAGTGTGATCGACCAGAAGTTTAATTTTATTTAATTTGTCACCAGCAATTTGAGAATCAGGGTCTGACATATGCAGCATACTCAGCAATATCTGGTAACGATTTCTTGCCATCGTCTTCCCAAATATAGCACTTGTTATAAGGGGATCTTTTGACCAGTGCTCTTCTATCGTGTGGTGCTTATTTCTGGTCATTAGCATTGTCACTGCAATAAATACGTAGAGTTCATTAACTGATGTATCTTTCCATCTGCGAAGCCGTGAATGTTCAGAAATAACTTTATTTCTAATAGTCGCTTGATAGTATTTGTTTGTCTCCTTGACAATTTCGGACATTATATTTTTATTTAGAAAGTGTTCAAAAAAATTGATTTCCGGGGAATTTTCTGATAATAATGGTGTCGCGATTATTCCAGATGTAAAATCATTAAATTGATGGATGATTGGTTTAAAATTTCCGGAATTCACAGTCCAATTTCCTGACGAACTTGTTCGGGTAACTTCAGTCTCCATAGGTTCATCTTCATTGTCACTAAGTTGCGTTATAAAATCCGAGTCATCATCACTTTCCTGAATGTCAGAGTCAAGATCGAGGGAGAATTCTCTTATCTCTTCTTCACTGAGATCGCGTCTTGACATATTTATGGATGTTAAAAATAAAGTTTCAAAAATTATTGTATAAAAGTACACACAAAATGAAATATCAAACTAAATTTAAAAAAAACAAACTAAATTCTCAATTCGGGAAAAAAAACGCAAGTCCACATTTGCGCCGAATATCAAAAAAACTTTTAGAACCGCACCACAGAGAACGTAATAAGAACCACATGATATCCACACACACGACGTTACGATGGCAGGAGATTCAAACAACTGTGCCAAGAAATCTGTAGACCTTTTTTGGATGCAGCTTTGCGTAGTATAAACAATATAAATTATCATCTTTTACAAGAGATGTCGTTAAGAAACAGTTCGAATTATTTTACAAAATAATATTTAGCCCCATCTACAGTTAGAACTTAGAAATATCGTCCTCGAAACATTCATACTGGCGATTTACGTGGTACGGTGTTAATGGCAGTTGTGTCACGGATTGTTCGTACGCCGATACGCGTAAATGGCGGCTATTGGGTTAAGTACAGTAGAGCAGAAGTCTATATGAACATTTGCGAAATAAATTTCGGCAATTTTCTTTCAATTCTCTATTGTTAAATTCTTCTATCTTAGCCAGTCTTTCAAGAGGTATTCAACTCTAGAAATTTGAAAAAAAATCTTTTTTTTTGCATAGTCTTAAAGTTTAGACTTTTAAGAATATGTTCTCCAAAGGACATTTAAAAATTCTCAATATTTGCGAAGTTATAGCTATAAATGAGGCAGCAATTGAATTTTTTTTCAGGCAGCCGCCATTTTACGTTTTTTTTTCTTTTCTCTTTGGTACCAACTATAACAACATTATTTCTTATCAAGAAACTGTGTATGATTTTTGTTTCAGATTTACGAAAGGGTTCCAATCATGCCGACCAGCTCACCCTTTTTTATTTTTTTTTAACGACAAGATATAACAAATAGCTGATAACATCTTGAATTTAGATTTTTTTTTTTCAAAATTAATTTTGTATATTGTAATTTATTTTTATCAAACACTGTTTATTCCACTTTTTTGTGACGGTATAACCCTACCGGTTTCAAGGCTTTCACCTCATCTTCAGGGGAGCATAAACAAGACTAAATGCTGTTCGAACTGGTACCGATATACACGCTTCAACGGTTGGGGGCTGAGGGGTGAGGGAGGCATGGAACGATTTCAGCTAAGAGCGAAGAGATTTTTGGGCTTTAACTGTTCACCAGATGTTCGGATCGATGTACTGACTTAGAAATTTCTAGGGCCTCTAATCTGTCCAATTTATTTCCGTTACTACTGATATATTGAATTGGTGAACTTGAAGAATTGGTGTATATCAGTAACAGTTCGAACAGAATTTAGTCTTATTTGTGCTCCCCTGAAGATGAGGTGAAACTCTTGAAACCGGTAGGGTTATACCGTTACAAAAAAGTGGAATCAACAGTGTTTGATAAAAATAAATTACAATGCCTTTAAACCTCCACAACGTTAATGCCTTAACTATAAACAACATAATTATTTATATTCTCAAATCATCAATAAACCAACTGTAAAAAAATGTATGGGAAAAATATATATATTTTTTATTTAGTCTGAAAAAACGCCCGAAATTCACGCCTCTTGAGTAAAATACCCCCTTAAACTAACAGAAAAGAAAAATAAAAAAAAAACAAACAAAAATATATTTTTTTTAAACTGAAGAGTGATAAATGGGTCACCTTTATTTCACTTTCTTTGTAAACAGTACGACCCGGAGGGTTTATTGCCACGTGGCAATATCTACTAATCAACCTGAAAGGTGTTAAAGAAGCCTTAAGTGAAACCCAAGTTGTACCTTTTTTAAAAATTGGGTACAAATAGGAATCAAACCCGCAACCTCTGGATTGTATGCAGTTAGTGAAATGAAAAGAAAATGACCTCTTGAACATGTCCAACATTCTCTGTGTGACGAGGAAGCCACCAAACACGTTAACGAAGGATATCAGCGCCGCAGTAGCTGCCAGACCCTGAAATATTAAAAAAAAATAGTTTTATAAATAAATATACGAGGCGTATCCAGAAAGTAAGTGTACTGAGGCTCTCACGACCGGATGGATTTTATTTTCGACATGTTGGCTACACTTCCGTGTAGCCTGACCCTTCCCCTCCGCAACGAGACCGGTTCGAGGTCAGTACGTTGAGAAGTGTCGACGCGACAACACGTTTCGTGAAAAATGTCAATCCAATCTCCCGCCAAGTGCAAAATTTTGTAAAAAGGCAAGAGTTTTTGAGGCGCTGCAAACTCCATGGAGATGAATTTCTCCGCTCCATCGTTACTGGAGATGAAACTTGGGTTGCACACTACACGCCTGAAACCAAAAGGCAGTCTCAACAGTGGCGTCACACCTCTTCACCCTCAGCCAAAAAGTTCAAAACCACAATTTCAGCCAAGAAAATCATGGCATCCGTGTTTTGGGACTGTCAAGGCATAATTTTAATTGAATATATGCCTCAAGGGGAGACCATCAACTCTGCAAAATACTGTGAGACCCTAAAAAAATTGCGGAGGGTGATTCAGAACAAGAGGAGAGGCATGCTGACAAAGGGAGTCTGCCTGCTGCACGACAATGCAAGACCACACACGGCCAACGCCACGAAGGAACTGCTCGCCTCGTTTAAATGGGATGTTCTGAACCATCCCGCGCATTCCCATGACCTAGCACCTTCAGATTACTATCTCTTTACCTTCCTGAAGCTGCACATGGGTGGAAAAAGGTTTTCAACCGACGAGGAGGTAAAGGAGGAGGTGGAGAAGTGGACGGAGGGGTTGGCGGGAAACTACTTCGAGGAAGGCATCAAATAGTTGATACCCCGCTTCACCACCTGCATTGAGAGGAATGGCGACTGTGTCGAAAAATAGCTTACATATGTACTACGGTAACCACGTAATTTTTTTGTTTAAATAAAAAAAATTGTAGCCTACAAAAATTCAGTACACTTAGTTTCTGGATATGCCTCGTATATAAATATTGCAAAAAGCATGGATTTTACCCATGGCTCTATCCCACATTTTTAATGGGTATGTTTGGATATAACTTCTTAACTGTAACCAGAAGAGATTTAATCACCTGTTTGTAGATATACAAATTGTTAACAAGAAAAAAAGCTAATTCTTTGTTGATTGACACACTTTTGTTTTGATGTATCAAAAAATTATTTGAGATTATTTACGGTACCACATTTACTACAATAACTGAGTTACTTAAGAGTGTAACTGCTCACATACAGAATAACCTAGTTAAACTAATTTTCCTATATCGATATCTTCCATATCTCAGTGGATAATTTGAGAATTGAGCTCCTTAATAAACTCTGTAGTCATAACTGAGTCACTTCACAGGACAGCACGAGTAACATTGTTCCTGTTGTCATTATTTTTAGACTTAAATCTATTTAATTTTTTCTTAAATTCACAGAAAAGCATGAGTATCATTGTTCATGTTGTCTTTATTTTTAGACATTGGTCTATTTAATGTTTTCTTCAATTCACAGGAAAGCGTGAGTATAATTGTTCCTGTTGTAATTATTTTTAGACTTTAATCTTTTTAATTTTTTCTTCAATTCACAGAAAAGCATGAGTATCATTGTTCATGTTGTCATTATTTTTAGACATTGGTCTATTCAATTTTTTCTCCAATTCACAGAAAAGCGTGAGTATAATTGTTCCTGTTGTCATTATTTTTAGACTTTAATCTATTTAATTTTTTCTTAAATTCACAGAAAAGCATGAGTATCATTGTTCATGTTGTCTTTATTTTTAGACATTGGTCTATTTAATGTTTTCTTCAATTCACAGGAAAGCGTGAGTATAATTGTTCCTGTTGTAATTATTTTTAGACTTTAATCTTTTTAATTTTTTCTTCAATTCACAGAAAAGCATGAGTATCATTGTTCATGTTGTCTTTATTTTTAGACATTGGTCTATTTAATGTTTTCTTCAATTCACAGGAAAGCGTGAGTATAATTGTTCCTGTTGTAATTATTTTTAGACTTTAATCTTTTTAATTTTTTCTTCAATTCACAGAAAAGCATGAGTATCATTGTTCATGTTGTCATTATTTTTAGACATTGGTCTATTCAATTTTTTCTCCAATTCACAGAAAAGCGTGAGTATAATTGTTCCTGTTGTCATTATTTTTAGACTTTAATCTATTTAATTTTTTCTTAAATTCACAGAAAAGCATGAGTATCATTGTTCATGTTGTCTTTATTTTTAGACATTGGTCTATTTAATGTTTTCTTCAATTCACAGGAAAGCGTGAGTATAATTGTTCCTGTTGTAATTATTTTTAGACTTTAATCTTTTTAATTTTTTCTTCAATTCACAGAAAAGCATGAGTATCATTGTTCATGTTGTCATTATTTTTAGACATTGGTCTATTCAATTTTTTCTCCAATTCACAGAAAAGCGTGAGTATAATTGTTCCTGTTGTCATTATTTTTAGACTTTAATCTATTTATTTTTTTCTTAAATTCACAGAAAAGCATGAGTATAATTGTTCCTGTTGTCATTATTTTTAGACTTTAATCTATTTAATTTTTTTTTCAATTCACAGGAAAACGTGAGTATAATTGTTCCTGTTGTCATTATTTTTAGACTTTAATCTATTTAATTTTTTCTTCAATTCACAGGAAAACGTGAGTATAATTGTTCCTGTTGTCATTATTTTTAGACTTTAATCTATTTAATTTTTTCTTCAATTCACAGGAAAACGTGAGTATAATTGTTCCTGTTGTCATTATTTTTAGACTTTAATCTATTTAATTTTTTCTTCAATTCACAAGAAAACGTGAGTATAATTGTTCCTGTTGTCATTATTTTTAGACTTTAATCTATTTAATTTTTTCTTCAATTCACAGGAAAACGTGAGTATAATTGTTCCTGTTGTCATTATTTTTAGACTTTAATCTATTTAATTTTTTCTTCAATTCACAGGAAAACGTGAGTATAATTGTTCCTATTGTCATTATTTTTAGACTTTCATCTATATAATTTTATTTCTTGTACTATGCATTTTCTTGGAAGTAATTGGATTAAACCTACATAATATATATATAAAATAGATAAATTAGGGGAAACTGCGGGTATATACCTGGACAGTGTTGTGAGGCATGTAGTCACCTCCCATGAGCAGCAGGCCTCCCACAGCTGTGATGCCAGAGATGGCATTTGTGACGGACATCAGGGGAGAGTGCAGGGCGGGGACTACTCCCCATACTGTGTGATAGCCCACAACACCTGCGAAAAATAGAAATATTGTTAATATAAATGCTATGGTTCAACTTGAAGAATGACAAAATCATTCAGTGTTCAATAGACTTCATTATCCAGGTTTGCATTAACTGGGGTAGTAAAAAAATCTAATTTTTTTCATAACAATTCAAAATATTATTTTTTAAATGATTTTTTTTAATTAGGCTACAAAGTACAATATGTCCCAGAAAATAAAACTGGCAAAATTAATAATATGTAACAGATAATAAAACTGAAGAAATTGTGTACGTGTCATCGATCAGAAATCCCAGTCGATGACGTCACAAATTATTATTTGGGCGCCTTTAGATTCAGTCATTACTTTTGATGTGAGTGGGCGGATGTATCATGTGAAATTGTTAATTTAACCATAAGTGCCGGAAATTATTAGTATGGCTGTACCCAGCAGGCCGCGATTTTTTCAACAAAAATAAAACCTAAATTTTTTTATTTTTTGTATACAGATATAAAGGATATTATGAAAACTTACTAAATATATACACGGTGGGGTGTTTGAGCTGCCGTTCACTCAGAAAAACACAGTTTAAATATTCACAAAATGTCAGGGTTGTCACAACTTGACACAGAAAACATGTTTACTTATAAATATAGTGGAATATAATATACTTTGTAAACTAAAATCAACAAATTATCTGTATGATGTATAATAAAGCGCAAAAGGTAAATAAACTATAAAATAAAACCGTAAAAATTCTATATAAACGTCGTATTATGCCGCAAAACTACCGCCAATAACCAAAGAATACATGAAAACACGCAAATAAATACTTTGAAAAATTAACAAAAACAACGCACAAAAGTTAAAAATCAACCATTGAAGAAAACTCGCAAAAAAACTGTAGTCGGTAACCCTGTATCAGAGACACGTATTGAATGTCAGTGAAAGCTTTTAGAAAGATGACTGTAACTTTGATATCAGTAAATTGTAATATTTAAATATTTCTTGACCATCCCAATAGATGTCACTATGTGTTACAATTTATAAATTATTACAATTGGATTTGATATTAGCTTGCGACAAGCTCAAAGGAGAGCGTGTTCATTTTGTATGGCCGGCCTGGGGAGCACTGAATCGGAGAGCGCGTCAACACGCTCGTGGCAGTGAACCGGTTAACCCTTTTAATCCCACGGGGCCAATTATCGGCCTCAAAGTTTTCATACAAGTTTTTACGTTGAATATATATTTTTTTAAACTTTGAGAATCATTCACTTTTAAAAGAATCCATTTAAAACTAAATCCTCGTGTTAACTGAGATAAAAAATAAAATATAAACTACTGGTTTTTTGCCAAAATATGCTGGGATTAAAATAATATATGCATTGCGGTTGACATGTTAATGACCATTTTTATTGCTTACACTCGTAAATTTTATATTTTTTATTTCCGTATCACATAGCCGTGCGCTAAATCTCCGCCGTAAGCGTTCAATTTTATCAATATGGACATTATAGTGTGGGGTTACCATATTACCGAATTGTAATTCAAAATTGATCTTACTAGAGAAGTATACAAAATTTTGAATGATTCTAGCTCAGTAAAATCATAATATAGTCTGAGTACAAAGCCCAGCCTAGACAATACCAACAAATATGGAGTGTTGAAAATAATATGACAACAGCGCCCTCTATTTGAAAGAAATGCACTGTATGAGTTGGAATTCTTTGTTAACTGTATGTGAATTCATTCTATTGTTAACTGTCTAGGTACAAAAACTTAAAATAAAGACTACCTTACTATAACAAAATAGTGTATTATTTGTAAGAAATAAAACAATAGATAATCCGAAGTTTCTTACCTGAGAGGGCGAAAGTGGTAGCCATTGTTGTGAAAGCAGGGTTAGGAGACACCATACCTAATCCCAGTACGCTGGCCATACCTGAAATCATTAATCAAAATAAAACTTCAATGTGGTTCTTTATTCTCCCAAAAACAATACAGTGTGGCGACACCGCGCCATATGTTGAAATTTGCTGATTTACTATTCACTTCTATGTCTTTCTGGAGATTTTCAGAATATATGTTGGACTGTCCCATTGGCAAATATATATAAGTTTTTCTCCATCCTGCCAAATCAGTCGACTACATATCAATTTAGTGCTATCATCACAATGTGAAAATACATAAAGCGACAATATATGACAGAATACGGAATGAAGTGATAAGGGATGAATGTGAACTTAAGGGTGATGTGTTAAATAAGATGAAGAAGAGAATGTTGAGATGGTTTGGGCATGTGGAATGAATGAATGAAGAAAGACTAATAAAACATATAGTGCGAATATGAGTGGAAGGCATTTAAGAGGAAGACCAAGGAAAGTATGGGCGAATCAAGCGAATGATATTTAGAAAGAAGGAAACGTAAAAAGTCAGAGAAATCGTAGAAGTTGTATGGATGCAAAAGAGGTGAAGGATGTGTGTCGAGATAGGGAAGTATGGCGCTCTGTCCTTTCTGCCTATCCCAACAGGGAAATGGCATGATAGTATGTATCACAATGTGATGTTTCAATAAGGCCTCGGCCACACAGGTAGGAGCCTCGCTTGGTGCTTAGAGCTACGCTGCAAGCTAGGTGACATATCCTAAAAACCAACGCACCCCATACTATCACAATGGTCACACTACACGCTTCGCGCTACGCTACGTGACTATTATAGCCACCTAGTATATGTCACGTAGCACCTAGCTTAGCACTACGCGAAGCACTTCAGTGTGACCTTAGCCTAAAATATTTATCAAATGAGACAAAATCCTTCTGTAATAAAACATACATACCATCACACCGTTTACCTGTTAGGGTAGGCAGAGAGAAGTGAGCACAGGTCTGTTCAATGGTGAGACACATCTTATGCCTTTTTTACATCCATACATCTTCTCGTACAATTTCTCTGATTTTTACACACACTTTTCATGGTCTTCCTCTGCCACGTCTTCCACTCACATTTGCACTGTTTATTTGTTTTGTTAGTCTTTCTTCATTCATTTGTTCCACATGCACAAACCATTTCAGAGTGCTCTTCTTAATCTAATTCAAAACATCAGCATTACGCTCACATTCATCCCTAATCACTTCATTCCGTATTCCATCATACATTGTCACCCCATGTACACTACCCGGCGGTAAGTAATACAGATCGGGCTTAAGAAAGAGTCGGCCATAATCGGCAAATCATAACTGACAAATCACGACTGAACACGTGTATGAATAATGTCATTCATACACGTGTTCAGTCGTCATTTGTCAGTTGTTATAGTCAGCCTAGATACCTGACGGACTATTAGCGCATCGTGCGACAGAAACGACGCTCTACAAAGCCAAAGTTAGCCTATTATGGCCGACAGTCTCTTTCTTAAGCCCAATGTGTATTACTTACCGCCGGGTACTGTTATAAGTGCACAAATTTATTTAGTTATTTTCAGTCTTTGTTCACATCCACGTTTCACTCACTTTTTGTATTTATTAACAATATTATTAGGTGTACAAATAAGTTTCCGCAGTTTTTTATCAAAAATTGGGCATTTATTGTGAAAGAACGGAACCTCATGTTTTATTCGAAGTATTGCCCATCGCTTGCCACTACCTTTTCCCATCTTTCTGGCAGCATACGGATACAGCGTCGGAAGAATGCTTCATCTTTTGAGGCTATCCACGAATCGACCCAATTTTTGGTATCTTCATATGATGTGAAGTGCTGCTCAGACAGGTCATGCGTCATCGATCGAAACAAGTGAAAATCAGAAGGAGCAATGTCTGGTGAATACAGCGGGTGGGGTAAAACTTCCCAATTGATTGTTTCCAAAAAGGTTTTGACCGGCGCCGCAACATGTGGACGAGCATTATCATGCAGGAGAATAATTTAGTCATGTCTGGAGTAGCAGTGGGCGCGCTTTTCCTCGAGTGCTCGACTCAATCTCATCAATTGTGCTCGGTAGACAGCCCCAGCAATGGTTTCGTTCGGTTTGAGCAACTCATAATACACGACACCAAGCTGATCCCACCAAATACACAACAAGAGTTGTTTTCCATGAATATTTGGCTTAGCTGTAGATGTTGAAGCATGGCCAGGGGTTCCCCATGATTTCTTCCTTTTTGGATTATCATAGTGGATCCATTTTTCATCACCAGTGACTATACGGTGCAGAAAACCCTTTCGTTTATGCCTGGCAAGCAGCATTTCACATGTGGAAAATCGGCGTTCAACGTTTCTCGGTGTCAGTTCATATGGAACCCAATTTCCTTGTTTTTGAATCATTCCCAATGATTTCAACCTATGTGAAATTGCTTGTTGAGTCACTCCTAATGTAAGTGCAAGTTCTTCTTGCGTTTGGCACGAATCTTGATCCAATAATACTTCCAATTCCGCGTCTTCGTACACTTTCGGCCTTCCGCTACGTTCTTTGTCTTCGATGTCAAATTCACCGTTCTTAAACTTTTGAAACCACTCACGACAACTTCTCTCACTTAAGGCAGCCTCACCATATGCTTCTACAAGCAATCGATGCGCCTCAGCTGCAGATTTCTTCAAATTGAAGAAGTAAATCAAAAGTTCCCGCAAATGACGCTTATTCGGCTCAAAACTTGACATTTTCGAACACAAAAAAATATGTTATACTGATAAAAATTCACTAATATTTCAAGGTCATGTTGTTGACAGATGTCCAACCTTACGATAATGACATTTTACATCTGACAATTTTAACCATAACTTACTGGTGGCGCCAACTTTTGTCAAACGGCGGTGACTTATTTGTACACCCAATATAAAGATCATGCATTATCTCAAGAGTTTCTTTTCCCATTTACTAAACGGGTTGGAAGAGTGTCTTATCAACTAGGCCAGTGGTCTCCAAAGTGGGGTACGCGTACCCCAGGGGGTACGCGAGTCGATACTCGGGGGTACGACTAGTGACAGAAAAAATAAGAAAATTTATTCAAGATTAACAAATATTAACTTGTATTTTTAAATTACACGATCATTAACATCAAATAGACGAGGAATTGACAGCAATTGACAATATTTTATTTAAAACTGCCAATTCATGACATTTTTACGTATGTATACGTATAAAAAATGTAGTGCGAACTCCTATATATACATTCAGGGGTTCGCACTATACATTTCTTCTATCTTAGGGGTACGCGATCAAAAAAGTTTGGAGACCACTGAACTAGGTCACAGAGTTTGGGAAGAAATATAGCGTACCAGTAGTGTAGAGGAAACTGTCCTTGAGGGTGTCGTTGAAGGGGTTTGGTGGGGGTGGAGCCTTGATAGCACTGGCCTTGGCAACAACAGGGGGAGCTGCACCCGGTGCAGGCGCAGGGGGCGGCGGTGGTGGCCACATCAGTTCCCCTTTGTGGAGGATGATGCTGCCACGTGTCACCTCGTCTTGCAGGTTAATGTTGAAGTGCTCCTGTTGGCCTGGAAAGCAAATTTACTAAGAGAAGAAGAACTACAAAGAAACCTTTGTAGATCTTCTGATATGTGATAACACATTCACCTTTAGGAGCTTTAATAAGCCATAAAACAGACGTGGGCAAATGCGGCTTTGAGAGCCGCATGCAGCTCTTCGTTGGGTTAAGTGCAGCTCCCAATGTCTCTTATAAAAACATAGATACTTTCTTTCCCCATTATACTTGTATTTTTGCGATTTTCCTTTCTAAATGTTGTAAGTGACAAGATGCGCATGTATTAATGCAACTGTCTCGTATTGGTGTATACTTGTGTGCTGTGATTTCAATGTGTAGGGTGCGCGCGCATCTCCTGCCTCTTTACGTGCGCAAACCACGCAAACCCTATTCTGCGCTATTTTCATATTTTCTTATATGTGTATTTTTTAATTGCTATACTTTATATAGCAATTAAGATTTGTATAGAATATGTAATAAATTAGAATTAGTGTATTTAATACTAAGTGAGAATGTGACTATGGTGTGGCTCTTTATATATATGAAAATCCAGAATGTGGCTCTCGTTGACCTCATGTATGCCCACCCCTGTTATATGTCCTCAGTAAGATACAGGTAAAAGCCTAGTTTACTAAAAACACGGCAAATGAAAGGCAACAAACCCAGATTCATTGAAATTGTACATCCACATTAAATTACCTGTTGTTTTTTCGTGAATTGTGTATTTATAAAATGTATTATTATGTAAATAAATAAATACTTATTGCTGCCCACCCCTGCCATATAAGATTTCAAAATTCCCTTTGAATAATCCAAAATGGTAAACCTCACTTTCTGAGTCAGTGCTTCCCAATTACTTTCATGTAACGGCCCCCTAAATCTGAAGTAATTAATTCCCGGCCCCCCCCCAAAAAAACATTTTTTTATAGTTGAAGATTTATTTGGCAATAATTATTACAATTAAAATACACATATTTATATTCAACACAAAATTATAGGAACTTGCTAAAAAACTTTTTTTTTAAATAAAAACTATACTCACATGAAACAATTTAATGCGATAGATGAGATCGCATGTTTTAACTGTTAAATATATACATTTCCTAAATATGTTATGTGGAAAAATATTCATAAGTGAATATTTGTACTTTGTACTGAATATTTTCGCGACCCCCACGAGAAATCCCGCGGCCCCCAATTTGGGAAGCACTGTTCTAAGTAATCAAACTTATAAGAGGAAGAGGTAAAAGTGAGAAAAACTTACCCAAGCTGAGTAAGAATCCAGAGATGTTGTTCCCGTAGAGGGTAGAGGACTGTGCGGGCATCCTGGAGGGCAGGTCGGTGAGACCGACGTGGGTGACGCCATGGACCTGCGCCACCTCCCCTGGCCGGGTGGTCTGAACGTTACCTCCAGCTTCCGCAGCTAGATCCACCACTACACTGCCTGGAGCCATGCACTTGATAGCATCCTGCATGAAACAAATATAGAGAAACATTTAAAAAAAAATCTCACCATTTATACAGCACTGTATTGTAATTAATACCTGTCACTATAAAAGCAGTCATGGTGATAGAAAGGTATGAAAGGGAAAGTAAATGTGATATATGGGGGTGAACAATGAAAGATAGGATTTGAGGAATTCTGCTATTTGGGTAGTGATTTCTCAGATGACGGAAGAGTTACGAGAGATATCGAACGGCTTGTAGCAATAGGAAATGAAGTCAGTGGGGCCCTTAAATATACTCACATTATTAAAATCTACTAAGATGATAGTCCAAATTGAGAAATTCTGCTATTTGGATAGTATTTTCCCAAATGATGGAAGAGTTCAAGGGGATATCGAAAGCGTTGCAGCGATAGGAAACAAAATCAATGGGACACTAAAACATATATACTCGAACCGGAAAGTATCAAAATTTGCTAAGATGATAGTCCACAATGGTATTTTAGTACCAACTTTGAAGTGAAACATGGAAGTGGAAAGATTGAAACAGCCAAATTAGGTTTGAATGTGAACTTAAAGCTGCGTTAAGTAAGATGAAGAGCACTGTGAGATGAGTTGGAACGAATGAATGAAGAAACATTAACAAAACAAATATACAGTGCAAATGTGAGTGGAAGGCGTGGTAGAGGAAGACCAAGAAAAGTATGTTTGGATCAAGTGAATATTTTAAAAGAATGAAATAAGAAGGATGTGTTTAGTCTAGTGTTCTGTTCTCTACTTACTCGAATAAGGCAATGACGTGATGATATGCATGTTTTAATTCTTTCTTTCGATGGTTCTACAGCCCATATCGAGCTTTGGCCTCCGTCAATCTTCGCCTCCAACTCCTCCTGTCTTCCGCCACGACCCTCCAATCCTGCACCTGCAGCAGCCGGGTTGCGTCCCTCTCAACTTCGTCCTCCCATCGCAGCCTTGGCCTGCCCACTCTCCTTCTTCCACCCGGGTGTCCCTCCAGGATTCTTTTGGGTGCTCACAATGTCGGCATTCTCTTCACATGTCCGGCCCATCTCAATCTGCTCAGTCTGACATGTACAGATAGCCTGGGAGTTTTGTAGATATTATACAACTCGTCGTTGTGTCGTATTCGCCAGGTTTCGCCGTCATTTACGGGGCCCAGGATCCTACGTAGTACTATTCTCTCGAAGGCATCCAGCAGCTCTGCAGATTTAGCTGTCAGTGTCCATGCTTCGCATCCGTAATGCATGTTTTAATATTATTGTTAACTTAAAGTAATGATTCTATTACTTGCGATTACGATAAACCATCTATCTAGTATGATTGTTAACTATCCTGTGGATGGAAGACTAGACTATAAGGTGCATGGCCACGTACTGGCAACGCACTGGACTTCCGTGCGGAAAGTCATCGGTTCGAACCACTCACTGTGCTACTCCCGTCGAATGACACAGATATTTTTTTCCACCAAGAAGAGTTGAAGGATGTGTATCGAGATAGGAAAGTCTTGGCACTTTCTGCCTACCCCAACAGAGAAATGGTGCGATGATATGTATGTACAGAGAACTCACCTCCAAGATGAGCAGCGGGGCCTTCTTTCCGGGGATGAGGGCTGTGGTAATAACTACATCGGAGTTCCTGGCCTCCCGGCCCAGCAGCTCCCTCTCGGCCTTCATGAATGCATCACTCATCTCCTTACCGTAGCCACCACCACCGCTGCCGTCTTCCTGTGAACAGAACATTTGATATTAGTCTTGATAATTTTCACTATTCTTAAAGCTGATTTGAATAAGTACAACATAGCTTGAGATGTACATTATGTGTCTAAATTACATCATTGCTTGAAAGGTACTGTAACACATCGATCAATAAGTCCCGGGACTAACCAACAGATGGCGCCACTAATAACAAATCCATACCATTCTCAGTTAGCACCCACCTTTAGAAGTTACTTGTCAAACTTTCATGACATTCCGACATTGTGTCATTGAGTTACAGTGGTTCTAGTGACGCTACTTTTGCTATTTTCAAAACAATGGAAAAAACCGAATTTCGTGTGTTGATAAAACATTGCTTTTTAATGAGAAAAAATACCGTTCAAACTCAGCGATGGCTAGAAAAGTGTTATCCGGGCTCTGCTCCGTCGAAAACAACCATTTGTCGGTAGTATGGTGATTTGAAACGCGGTCGTACAGACTCAAATGATGCTGAACGCTCTGGTCGTCCAAATGAGGCTGTTACACCAGAAACCATTTATAAAACCCTCAAAATCGTGATGGAAAATCGCAAAGTAAAGTTGCTTGAGATAGCTGACATCCTGAAGATATCATTTGGTAGTGTTTACACTATTTTGCATGAACATTTGGTCATGAAAAAGTTTTTTTCGAAATGTGTGCCGCGTTTGCTCACAATGGAACAGAAACAACAACGCATTGATGATTCAGAGTGCTGTTTGGCACTGTTTACGCTAAATAAACAGGAGTTTTTGCGTCGGTATGTGACAATGGATGAAACTTGGATCCACCACTATATGAACTGTATACATATGTCAACTACATCATTGCTTGAGATGTAATGTATACATGTCTAAAGTACATCATTGCTTGAGATGTAATGTATACATGTCTAAAGTACATCATTGCTTGAGATGTAATGTATACATGTCTAAAGTACATCATTGCTTGAGATGTAATGTATACATGTCTAAAGTACATCATTGCTTGAGATGTAATGTATACATGTCTAAAGTACATCATTGCTTGAGGTGTAATGTATACATGTCTAAAGTACATCATTGCTTGAGATGTAATGTATACATGTCTAAAGTACATCATTGCTTGAGATGTAATGTATACATGTCTAAAGTACATCATTGCTTGAGGTGTAATGTATACATGTCTAAAGTACATCATTGCTTGAGATGTAATGTATACATGTCTAAAGTACATCATTGCTTGAGATGTAATGTACACATGTCTAAAGTACATCATTGCTTGAGATGAACAGTATACATATTTTTGAAGTGTATTATAGCTTGAGATCTTGGTGGTACATATATCTTCAATGATGAGCTGATGGTATTTTAAAATAGTATGACCGGAGACAAAATTATATTCAGGCCCATTAAGAGTTTAGATTTAGAACTATGTAATTTTCAGTTTATCTGCGTGAGTTTCTGCAGCCACTACTTTACGATTCAAACATTTGAGATACATACCTGCATATCCATAGTGACAAACTGCGCACCAAGAGATTCGATCTGTTCTCTGACAGCTGGCCTGGTGTCGAATGCGCGCACCTTGGCTCCCATGCACTTGGCTTGCGCAGCAGCAGCCAGACCCGCTACTCCTGCCCCCACTACCAGCACCTGGCATGGTGGCACTCTTCCAGCAGCTGTTATCTGGCCTGGAAAAAACATTCGTAAAGAAAAGTTTGTATGCAAGCCTGTCATTATGTAAGCTTGTTAGCCCATACCTCACAATGGTTAAGCAATGATAAGAAAGCTACTAACAGAGGCAACTTAACAATGATATCGCCCAGATTTTGAGTACTGACAGAATTTTGAGTACTTGGGCTTTCAGGATGAATGTCGTGTGGAAATGATGTGTGGAAAAGATTTGTGTGGGTTTCTTCTTGTTGTTGTTTTGTATTTGTGTTTCTGTATATTTTTTGTGTTAATTTTTATTCTTATGATTGTGTGCGATATATTATGGGATGAACATTTTTGGTTTTATTTTTGTTTCATTTTGGGTTCCATTTTTGGTTTTACTTTTGTTTTTATTCTTATGATTGTGTGCGGTATATTATGGGATGAACAAGTTTGGTCTTTCTGGAGTGATGATGTGTGAATAGTTTGATTCCGCATGATGTTTCCAGTTGTAATTGAGTGTCACTGTTTGTCAGGTTGATGAGAATGTGCAACGGGATTTTGTTTTTGTTTTTGTGCAATCAAAAAATCGGAAAGAAGTATCGATTTATTTTTTCATGCTAAATATCCTCAGTGAGATACAGGCAAAAGCCTAGTTTACTGGGGATACGACAAATGAAAGGCGACAAACCCAGATCCATTAAAATAATGTATGTCTAAATTAAGTTACCTGTTGTTTTTTCGCAAATCATGTATATTTCTTGTCATGTGTAATAATAAATAAATAAAAAAAAAAATTAAATAGATTTTGAATTCTGGATGAGGCCTTTGATATTGCATTGCTTTGATTTTTTTTTTCTAATAGGATTTTTTTCTCTCTACATATCCTGATCAATGTTTGTTTTTTCTAGAGGATGACTAGATGCAAGGTGAATCTGCATGTTCACCTTGCATCTAGTCACCTTCATTCGGAGTCTATTTAGGGCTCTCCAAATAGGCCAGGGCAGTTGGTCTCTTGGTGCCAACTTTTCCGAGAGCTCTATACAGTCGTCAAATATTTTTCCTTTCCACTTCAGAGAATGTTCTTTATCTGGAGGAATCGTCATTCTTGCGCTCTTTTCGTGAAACTATTCCTAGACTTCAATCTCTAAATTATTTTTCATTTTTGTATACCGCATAACTTGGCATGTAGCAATCTCTTTCAACTGACCGGAAAAGGTGTTATAGCGAAAATTAGACTGCAATCCTTTTTAAAAAAACTCTGATTCCTACAGGAATCGAGCTCGCAACCCCCGTGTTGGGAAAAAAGTGTCTTATTAACCTTTCCTTCCCTGTGTTGGGTATCTTCTACACATTGCTTCTAATAACCATCAATATCTCTATAAATATAATAAATACAAGGTTAAGATTTTAGGTATTCCTCCATAATATATTTACGCATTGATTTAAAAAATAATATTAATAATAATCAGAATTTATCGACTACATCGAGGTGTTTTGTAAAGATCGAAAACAAATTCGCATTTAAACGCGGCGAACGCCTCGTCTTGACGATAGGTGAATAGTATGCGGGAAGCGCGACAATATATTCGCATCTCACTCTTGCATACTAGGCTGAATTGCGAGAACCTGAATTGCCTCAACGCCGCAAGCATATGCGTAAGCGCTGGGGTATGCGACTGTATTCCGCGCAGCTAGTAGCTTCTAAGCTTGCAAATAGGTTGGACGTACGCCCGTTCCGTGAGCGGTGCCAGATGGTTTTTTAATGTTTTCAGCAAATAAATCTCAATTATTATAATTTTTAACTTCAATTATAATTAATTAAGGGGATTATCTATGAATGTTCTTATTTTTCCGATTTAAAATCGCTAATTTTTGATTGCGCACTCACTACCCAACACCGTAACACGCGTATTATTTTTATCACCGTAAGGGAAGGGTTAACCAAGTCACGAAGGTATAGCTGGCTGATGATGATATATGTTGTGTCATGGGTCCAGAACTTGATTTGATCTTTACAGGTTAGCTGTAACTTAACAACCTTTTTATTATTATACTATTTTAGTAATATTTTGATCTCTTTTGTAAAGTTATATAGCTTAATTATTATTATTATTGTGATAATTATAAAAGACACTCACCAGAGAAGAATCTGGGGAAGTGGTTGGATGCCTCGATGACGGCTCTGTAGCCCGCAACGTTGGCCATGGAGCTGAGGGCGTCCCACACCTGGGCGCGGCTGATACGGGGGATGCAGTCCATTGCTGGGGAAATGGCATAACAGTTAGAAGATAATTATATAGTAAAAATACAATTTATTTAGCATCGTTAAGAGAGCAAGCTCTCCTCAAGGATGCTCTAACTAGGGACTTGAAACCACTATAATTATAGTTCGGAAATTCTAGGATGAGTCCTGTGACAGCTCACAAATTTGCCCCAATAAAACCTTGTAACGATGTTCAGTAATTTTAATTATTTTATCAACTTTAATATAAGCCTCAATTCTAATAAATAGCAAGTTATTTAGGTAAACACATTACATAAGGTTGTATTGGGGCAAATTTGTGAGCTGTCACAGGACTCATCCTAGAATTTCCCAACTATAACAGATTTAAAATATTGCAAAATCAATACATATATAATAAGAGATGAGTGTAAAAATAGCTGCATGCGAGTAAAATATGTGGAGATCTGTTCTCTCTGCCTATAAAAAAAGACATGGCTTGATGGTATGTAAAGGGTCTTTCAAATTGAGTGGTTTTTTTTAATTCAAATTTTTTTAATTCTTGAATAAAACACAATTTGCTTTGATTTCAAAACACTTTTTATTGGTCATTGAAGTATAATGTATGACATTTAAACATAAAAAACAATATCCGCCAAATGTCCACACCTCTTGCAGCTCCACAAATGTCCACTCTTTTGTCAAAATTTTCGATGACATTTTGGCATAATTGCGGTTCTAACTCACCAATAACGCGAATAACTTCGCCCTTCAGCTCAGGTATTGATCGGGGGTCATTCTTATAGACCTGGCTTTTCACGTAACCCCAGAGAAAATAGTCCAATGGTGTCAGATCACATGATGGCCAATTAATGTCACCGTGTTGGCCAATTAATATCACCGTTCCCGGAGATTACAATACTTAAAATAATTCAACAATTTGAATGTGCTGTTGTATTGTATACGACTCCATTTTTATAAATGTCATACATTACACTTCTCAAATATCACAAGACCTAGGCAAGTTCGCGACGCCATCTGTGTTTTATCCTCGAATTTAAAAAAACTGCTCAATTTGAAAGACCCTTTATGTATATTAAAATAACATAATTTAAACAGATATTATTGAAAAGTAGATTATTAACCTATACGATGCCTAATTTTTAATATTTTTTTACACATACCTACATATCATCAGTGTCCCTTGCAATCTAGGCAAAGAATCTCCAAACTTTTCCATCCAAGCACACAACTTTCGCTTCTTCTGCAGTCATACATCTCATCATGTACAATCTTCTATTTTTATTATTCATACTTCACTTAACCTTCTTTCAAAATCTGGTCCACGTTTCCCTCAGTCTACCTCTTCCACACACACCTTGCACTTCTGACTTGTATACTCTCTTAGCTATTCTTTTACTATTCATTATCTTCACATTTTCAAACCATCTTAAAGCTCTTTTCTTCATCTTCCTCAAAATATCCATTTTATCCATGTATTCCTTTATGTCTTCATTCCGTCTTCTTTCACAGATTAACACTCCACAAATATCCCTTAGTGCACGTATCTCCACAGTATTAATCTTACTCTTATCCATCTTCTGCCAAGTCCAAGTTTAACTTCCATACATCAAGGTGGGCACCAACACACTATTATGTACTGTCGTTTCTGCTACTGTTGATATTTATTTTATGTTTCTTAACTGTAATGTTATAAAAGGGAGATTATATATAAGATATTCACGGTTCTATTATTCTAACTGCTCACCCCCCCTTCTTAACATTCTGATGTCGATTTCCCAAATAAAACACCGCATTAAACACAACAATACCACCCAAACACATCACCTGAACTTCGAATATATGATAAAAAGTACTCACCAAAAGCGTTCATCTTCCTGTCTGCCATCAACTTAATGAGGTCCTTGTTCTGTGCAGGGTACAGGAAGGAGATGAGTGTGGACTCGTCACGGAAAAGTGGCACTTCCGTGTCTGATGGCTGGCGAACCTTCAGGATGATATCTGCAAAAGACAACAGCATAATTAATGATACATACATAAAATAAATATGTAAATCCAGAAATCGTCAGTGAGATACAGGCAAAAGCCTAGTTTACTGGGGATACGACAAATGAAAGGCGACAAACCCAGATCCATTAAAATAATGTATGTCCAAATTAAATTACCTGTTGTGTTTTCACAAATTATGTACATTTCTTGTCATGTGTAATAATAAATAAATAAAACATCCATATCATCACGCTGTGGACCCTTACTGGGTAGGCAGACAGAACAGATCTCCAAACTTTCTATCCAAGCACACAACTTTCGCCTCCTCCGCATTCATACACTTTGTCATGTACAATCTTCTATTATTTATACTTCTCAGTTTACATTCTTTAAAAATCTGGTCCATTTTATCCGGCCATGTTTGCCTCTTCCATGTATACCTTGCACTTCTGACTTGTATACTCACTTAGTCATTCTTTCATCATTCATTCTCTCCCTATGTCCAAGCAGTAGATAGAACCAAAAAGTGTAGAAGTGTTGCTGGTTATCAGGGACCCAATAGAAAAAAAAAGATGCAGACAAGCTATTAAAAATATTGAAGATCTTTGCCTTATATGCAACAGGATATGCCTGTCACAAATTGACTTAAATAGTCATTTCCGGTGGTCAGGTACCCTGATCACCCACTTCGTATTGTGTCTTTATAATACTTATTGATAAAGGGTATTCATTCATTCAATGGTTGTATGATAGTCAACATTGGTTAATTAATTATGACCACCCTATTCCAACAAAATTACGATACTGTTCCCTGTCTGAATTGAGACTTCTTGTTGGAAAACAGCTGTTCCTCTCTGTGTAAAAGATTAGCGACGTTTCAATTTACCTGATTGAAAGGTTTTGTTGGCATCTGTGATGTTGGCTCCGGCCTGTTCGTACATCTGGTTGGGGAACTTGGCCAGGGCCCCGGCATTCTCTTCCACCACTACTTGGAAGCCTTTCTTCACCAGATTTGCTACCACTGTTGGAGTGATGGCCACCCTGGAATAAATAATAAGGAATGAGAAAGTCTTTTAATATGCTGTTTATAGTTAAGACATTAACGTTGTGGAGGTTTAAAGACTTTGTAATTTATTTTTATCAAACACTGTTTATTCCACTTTTTTGTGACGGTAACCCTAATAACCCTACCGGTTTCAAGGCTTTCACCTCATCTTCAGGGGAGCGCAAACAAGACTAAATGCTGTTCGAACTGGTACCGATATACACGCTTCAACGGTTGGGGGCTGAGGGATGAGGGAGGCATGGGACAATTTCGGCCAAGAGCGGAGAGATTTTTGGGAAATAACTGTTCAACAGATGTTCGGATCGGTGTACTAACTTAGAAATTTCTAGGGCCTCTAATCTGTCCAATTTATTTCCGTTACTACTGATATGTAAGTATTTGGCATCATCGATAGAAAAAGTATGGTTTTCACGGTGACAATGATTAGCCATTTCAGAATAAATTAGAGGATTTTTTAAGGCGGATTTGTGTTCACGAAATCTCTTTTCAAAAGATCTTCCTGTCTTTCCTATATAGAAATTTATGTGCTGACTGTGATAATTCTTGTTTGCGCTCCCCTGAAGATGAGGTGAAAGCCTTGAAACCGGTAGGGTTATACCGTCACAAAAAAGTGGAATAAACAGTGTTTGATAAAAATAAATTACAAAATCTTTTAACGTAGATTAAGGAAAAATACTAGATAGATTGTGAATAATAAAATTAAAATATTAAAAACAAATAAAGAGAGTGTATTAATTGACTTAACTATTTCAAAAAGGGATTCATCTTATTTTATACATCAACCTTAGTTGATATTCATTCTTAATTTACATCTCAAATCCATTCTCTGGCACTACCATCGAGAGGAAGGGAAGATGCAGACTCAGCAGGGACACATGCCACGCATGGCAACTGATCAAATGTTCACCAACCCTAGAGTTAAAGCAACTTTTTTCCAAAGGCAATATGCTTATTTAGCTCCCATGACATACAAAGAAGTGTTGAATTCAATAAAGGTAAAGGGAGGAAAACCATTTAGGCAGTCGGTCGGAGCGTGGTTGTTATTGCGACACGAGCTTGAGTACTTGGGCTTGCAAGAAGAATGACTTGAGGAAAAGGTTTGTGTGAGCTCTTGAGTGTGGTGTTTTTTGTTGTTTTATATTTATATTTTTATATATTTTTATGATTATGTGCAATACATTGTGGGATGAATGTTTTCGGTCTGTCTGAAGTGATGAAGTGTGAGGAGTTTGATTTTGCGTGATGTATACATATGTAATTGAGTGTCACTGTTTATCAGGTTGATGAGAATGTGCAAAGGGGTTTTATATAATCAAAAATCGGAAAGAAGTATCGATTTACTTTTTCACGCTATATGTCCTCCAGTGAGATACAGGTAAAATCCTAGTTTACTGGGGACACGACAAATTAAAGGCAACAAACCCAGATCCGTTGAAATTGTGTCCGAATTAAATTACCTGATGTTTTTTCGCAAATTATGTACATTTCTTGTCATGTGTAAAATAAATAAAAAATTAAAATAAATTATTTCATTTCGTATTCTGTCACTCAATTATTCTTGTCAGTGCACGCATTCCTACAGCATTTATTCAGCTCCTTTCAATGTTTTATCATCTCCACATTTTACAATCATACATTTAAGATGGTATTTGAATACTGTCATGTACTATCATCTTAGCATATTTTGATAATATTTAATTCAGTAATATTCAAATAATGTATAAATTACCACCTGAAACTCCAGAGAGTGCAGAACAAGGTGTAGGGAATACCGACGTCCCTAAATATTGTCAACATGCACGGTCAACGACCGATGAATCAACCTTTGAATATGTACAAAGATCACATACCAGAACGTCAATATTGTTTACACGCAAATAATATTTACGTCGCATTCCACGGTAGAAAGAGAACGCATCGCGTTGTCTCAACGTTTCGGCAATAAATATTCTACCCACTATATCATTGGCAACGTCTGCGACCACCTCGGCACGCACAGGAGTGAGATCAAGATATACTGCGGACGCATTCACGCGCCCCGTTCTGAAATTGTATATATACCTACTTATCGACAAATAAAGAGCACTTATTATTATTCACTTGACCATTCATCGCTGTTTACTATTTATCGATTATTCACTCTCACTTTTTCGCATTCCTGAATCGACGTATTTTATTTTAATACAAAACAAATCAAAATCATCACGACGTATCAGTAAAGCATTCCGCTAAATTGGTGACCCCGACGTGATCTTTCAAGATATCTTTTAATCGGTGTTAAAAGATAGGTGTTGTAAAAGATAGGGTTTCTTCACGCTGTTCAGCGTGAAGTCGGGTAAGGTTTGTTCTGGATGGATGTGGTGTTGTAGGGTTTCTTCACGCTGAACAGCGTGAAGAAACCTACAACACCACATCCTCGCTTGGACCGTGAAGTTCTATAAAAGTCAACAAAATCACAGCAATCCCTCAGTCGCTGCCCTGGGGGCTTACGAGAGTAAATCCGACCTATCCTTCCGTTATAAGCACAGGCTCCCGAAGCATTATCTGTTGCCTGACTAGTCCACCTACAGTATTAGCTGGGAGGACCAAGGTCTGAGTGAATGTGATGGAATACAAGTAGCCTGGACGAGTGGACTTGTTTTTGCTAAATAACTAGTGTAAGAATTGTTATCTAGTTATAATTAGTATGTAGGTGTTAATTATTTCTAAGATCTCATATATTAAGATTGAATAAATAAAATAAAATGATATGTAGGAAAATAAGATTAAGTAAGTGCATAAATGATAACATATAATTAAGATTAGTTAAGTAATAAATTTGTATATAGGTATAGCCTTGACAAATGTTTGTACAATAATTTACTTTGTTTAATAAAAAAAAACATGTAGTACATATACAATAGTATAGTATGAGGAATTTAAGATACAATAAATATGACATTGAGGTCAAACAGATGTTTTTATATTTGGACACATCAGTAAACAAGTACACTTAGAATAATCACGAGTATATATTGTCCACGTATGGCCACAAAAAATAGGTCTATTTCCAAATTGGCTGGGGCTATAATAATTCACACAAGTTACTGTAGTTCTCCAAGCCATATTGCATGGATGGACCTTAGTGTAGGATGAGTCCTGTGACAGTTCACAAATTTGCCCCAATACAACCTTGTAACGATGTTCAGTAATTTTAATTATCTTATCAACTTTAATATAAGCCTCGATTCTAATAAATAGCAAGTTATTTAGGTAAATACATTACATAAGGTTGTATTGGGGCAAATTTGTGAGCTGTCACACGACTCATTCTAGAATTTCCAAACTATACCATCACATAATTTCCCTGTTAGGGAAGTCTGGCGTTTCTATTCTCTCTGTCAAGTAGATAGAGAGAACAGAACGCCAGACTTCCTATCTTGATACAAATCCTTAATGATCTCCGTGGCCTAGTTGGTAAGACGCTTGTCTCCCAATCTGGAGGTTGTGGGTTCAATTCCTGTTGGGACACCGATTGTTTTTAAAAGAAAAAGATTCCAGCCTGGTTTTTACTTAAGGCTTTTTTGACATCTTTCTGGTTTGTTGGAAGATATTATTGTCACAAGACAATAAGCCTGCCAGGTTGTATTGTATACAACAAAAGTGTTATATAATACAATACATTCATACACCTTCTCATACAATTTCTTTCACTTTTTACGTTTCCTTCTTTCAGAATATTGTTCCCTTGATCCAAACATTTCCTTGGTGTTCCTCTCACATGCCTTCTACTGGCATTCGCACTGTATATCTGTTTTGTTCTTTTTTCTTCATTCATTCGTTCCATATTAGCTAACAAAAAATATTCGTATGAAGGAAGTGATTAAAGATAACTAAAATGGTTATATTTTAACACGTTGATTGCCGTGTCAGCCACCGGTGGCCGACACCGAGGTATTCCAATTGGGCCGTGTCGGCCACCTGTGGCTGACACGGCATACCTAACTTCAGAGTGTCATTCTGTCCGTCGGCTACGCACTCTGTATTAAACTACTATTAAACTTGGCCGACACGGCCCTTCTCTATCTTACTACGATATGGCCTTAAGATATCTTCATGGTTCTAAAAGATATACTCATGAATGTGATAGGTAGGTTATATTAAATTAAAAACGTAAAAACATTTTTTGGACATTTTACGAAAATCCTATTGGCGATCAATGTGTTAATGCAACATTTCTTTCAAATTCTGCAAACCTAAAAATCCTCTTTAATACCTCCACACCATCAATCTTCCTAAATTCCAGGGGAAATTAATTCCATGCCATAAGGGTCAGCCCCTCCCAAAAGACCGATCAAGGTAGCCTGGTCTATTTACGTACAAACTTCTTTCGATTCCGACATGTCCATACACATTATTAAATAAAAGAACGATCAAGGTAGCCTGGTCTATTTACATACAAACTTCTTTCGATTCCGACATGTCCATACACATTATTAAATAAAAGAACGATCAAGGTAGCCTGGTCTATTTACATACAAACTTCTTTCGATTCCGACATGTCCATACACATTATTAAATAAAAGAACGATCAAGGTAGCCTGGTCTATTTACATACAAACTTCTTTCGATTCCGACATGTCCATACACATTATTAAATAAAAGAACGATCAAGGTAGCCTGGTCTATTTACATACAAACTTCTTTCGATTCCGACATGTCCATACACATTATTAAATAAAAGAACGATCAAGATAGCCTGGTCTATTTACATACAAACTTCTTTCGATTGCGACATGTCCATACACATTATTAAATAAAAGAACGATTAAGGTAGCCTGGTCTATTTACATACAAACTTCTTTCGATTCCGACATGTCCATACACATTATTAAATAAAAGACCGATCAAGGTAGCCTGGTCTATTTACATACAAACTTCTTTCGATTCCGACATGTCCATACACATTATTAAATAAAAGACTGATCAAGGTAGCCTGGTCTATTTAGATACAAACTTCTTTCGATTCCGACATGTCCATACACATTATTAAATAAAAGACCGATCAAGGTAGCCTGGTCTATTTACATACAAACTTCTTTCGATTCCGACATGTCCATACACATTATTAAATAAAAGACCGATCAAGGTAGCCTGGTCTATTTACGTACAAACTTCTTTCAATTCCGACATGTCCGTATACATGATTAAATAAAAGAAAGATCAAGGTAGCCTGGTCTATTTACATACAAACTTCTTTCGATTCCGACATGTCCATACACATTATTAAATAAAAGACCGATCAAGGTAGCCTGGTCTATTTACATACAAACTTCTTTCGATTCCGACATGTCCATACACATTATTAAATAAAAGACCGATCAAGGTAGCCTGGTCTATTTACGTACAAACTTCTTTCAATTCCGACATGTCCGTATACATGATTAAATAAAAGAAAGATCAAGGTAGCCTGGTCTATTTACATACAAACTTCTTTCGATTCCGACATGTCCATACACATTATTAAATAAAAGACCGATCAAGGTAGCCTGGTCTATTTACGTACAAACTTCTTTCAATTCCGACATGTCCGTATACATGATTAAATAAAAGAAAGATCAAGGTAGCCTGGTCTATTTACATACAAACTTCTTTCGATTCCGACATGTCCATACACATTATTAAATAAAAGAACGATCAAGGTAGCCTGGTTTATTTACATACAAACTTCTTTCGATTCCGACATGTCCATACACATTATTAAATAAAAGAACGATTAAGGTAGCCTGGTCTATTTACATACAAACTTCTTTCAATTCCGACATGTCCGTATACATGATTAAATAAAAGAAAGATCAAGGTAGCCTGGTCTATTTACGTATAAACTTCTTTCGACTCTGACATGTCCATATACATTATTAAATAAATAAAAAATAATATATACCTTCTTTCATTATTCCAGGATTCTTTGGGTACTCCGACAGTGAGTTTGGAGTAGGGGATCCCTACAGGTGGAGGTTTGGGGGTTGCTTCAGAAGCCATGGATCTCCAGGCGCAGCGGGGGCTCTGGGCGGACTTCATCCTCATGTAGATCCGTGCCCCCATGGCGGTACGTGCTACGCACATGCCACACATCTTGGATTCGATTTATCTGGAAACAAAAATAAACACTATATTAAAAAGAAAGCTTTCGGTCGGATGAAAGCACAATGTTTTTTGTTAGTCTATATGACCTATGTTAGACTTATTTTAAGAATTTGGTTACCAAATGTGGAACCCTTATTTTTTACATATATACATATAATTACACCATCTCTCTATCAGGGTAGGCAGAGAGGACAGAGTGCCAGGCTTTGCTATCTCGACACACATCCTTTACTCCTTCCACATCCATAACTTCCTACATTTCCTTCTTTCAGAATATCGCTTATTTGATCCAACCATACTTTCCTTGGTCTTCCTCTCACACGCTTTCCACTCATTTCTGCTCTATATATCTGATTTGTTAGTTTTTCTTCATTCATTTGTTCCACATGTCCAAACCATCTTAGCATGCTCTTCTTCATCTTACTCAACACATCACCCTTAAGTTCACATTCATCCCTTATCACTTCATTCCGTATTCTGTCATACGTTGTCACTCCATGTATTTTTATTGTATGATCATATCAAATGCTTATTTGTTTTATTTCTATAATAGTTAATATGTACAAGGGTGTGTGCTGAAAAACATCTGATGTCCTCACAGGTGGGCTCACCCTCCTATTGGTGGGGTATATCTAGACTGGGAGAATGTTATCAGATGATCCCAGACCGTTTGATAGCTTCTCTCTCAAATGTATTTTATTTTCTATTGCCTTTACATATTTGTGTAAATTCAGGATACATATTGACATATTATGAGTATATTGGTATTGATTAATGAAATATTTAAATATATTTTGAAAAAACTTTTTTAATTAAATTAAAAAGTTCTTTGATGGCAACATTTTTTTGTGAAAGTGCGTTGATTTCTTCAAAGAATTTTCCCTGACAAAAATTGTTGGCTAACAATTGTATCAAAAAGTGACAGCTGTCAAATAATATAGGAAAAATAATGATGTCCTGAAACATGTTTTGAATACAGAATTCCTTGGTTACACGTACAAAAGGCGAGAATTATAATATAAGTTTATCAAAACACAATTATTTATTGAATTGATATCGACATTGATATCAATTCAATAAATAATTTGGCTCTCGTTTATTGATTGAAAGTGATTTTGAAATAAGGGAATGTTACGAGATAAAGAAACTAAAACATCTGCATGAGAAGGCATATGGGCAAAAAGGAAACGAAATATGTAAATGCCATTGGTTTCCTTTCGTTAGAGAATATGATAGAAATGCGACATATTTTGATACGAGAACACTGCACCGACTACACCTTCGCCAACTTGATTGGAAGTGACCACTATATGGCCAAAAAGGAAGCCAAATATGTAAATGTCATTGGTTTCCTTTCGTTAGAAGATGATAGAAATGCAACAATTTTCGATACGAGAACATTCTGCACCGACTACACCTTTGCCGACTTGATTGGAAGTGATTACCATATGGACAAAAAGGAAGCCAAATATGTAAATGTCATTGGATTCCTTTCGTTAGAGAAGATGATAGAAATGTGACAATTTTTGATATGAGAACACTCTGCACCGACTGCAACTTCGCCGACTTGATTGGAAGTGATTACCATATGGACAAAAAGGAAGCCAAATATGTAAATGTCATTGCTTTCCTTTCGTTTGAGAAGATGATAGAAATGCAACAATTTTTGTGTTTGCTTTTAGTTTTTAAGATATTGTGTTTGCTTTTACGTTACATATATTATTTTATTTGATTACAATCCTTCAAAATGGAATGTCAAGTAGACGAAATTGAGCATTTTCGACACCTCCTTCTGTTCACGTTCAATCGAGGGAATAAAGCTGCCAAAGCTGCTCGCGATATTTGCGAAGTGTACGGTGAAGATTCTATGAATGAAAGGACAGCTCGTCTATGGTTTTTGCGTTTCAAAGATGGTAATTTCGACCTGAAAGACATGGAGCGTTCCGGACGACCAGTGGAATTCGTTGAGGACCACTTAAACTATATTATTCATGAAGATCCCCGTCAAACCCCCGTAAATTGGCTGGGCAGATGAATTGTAGTCACATGACTGTACACCGCCATCTTAAA
This sequence comes from Odontocerum albicorne, assembly GCA_949825065.1. Classification (NCBI taxonomy): domain Eukaryota; kingdom Metazoa; phylum Arthropoda; class Insecta; order Trichoptera; family Odontoceridae; genus Odontocerum; species Odontocerum albicorne. The sequence goes on from OX463860.1 coordinate 28,314,599, forward strand.
TTAATGGGAAAAGTCCAGAAGTTCGGCGCTTGGGTTCCACATGTTTTAAGTGAAAACAACAAAAATCAACGTTCGACAATTGATTTCTGAACTTTCAGGTCGAAATTACCGTCTTAACCAAATTAACGCAAAAACCATCGACGAGCTGCCCTTTCATTCATAGCACCTTTACCGTACACTTCGCAAATATCGCGAGCAGCTTTGGCAGCTTTATTTTCTCGATTGAACGAGAACAGAAGGATGTGTCGAAAATGCTCACTATCATCTACTTGACATTCCATTTTGAAGGCTTGTAATCAAATGAAATAATATATGTAACGTAAAAGCAAACACAATATCTTGTAGAGCAGAAAATTTTCTTTCGAATGACGTATAACCTTTACCATTTTGTTTTACTTTTGGTGCTCATTTTTAAATTTGAAAAAAAAACTGACACAACTTATGTTAACACCCAATACTATATTGCAAATTTTTATCCTTAATCCACTTTTTTTTATGATCCTCTGATATTTGCAAAAAACACGCGTAGAGAGCAATGCCCCATATGTGTGAGTCGCCAGGTTAGCTCCAATCTTACATCATCATCCATGAACCAGTTTATCATGATTTATTGCCCGTCTCCAACAAAAAATGGTATACATTTGCCGTACAACAGCGAGCAGACAATGTGATAAGTTTTATCTACAATTTGTACCAGATACAGAAACGGTTGTAACTCATTGAGTTGATAGAAACTAAAGTACAGGTATTCCCTTGCTTTACGTGATTAATTGGTTTTAAAATAAAATCACATATCTATAAAAACACGTTAAATGAAAAGATTTTAATTTGAACGAGATAGGGATTGATTTCATTTGAAAAAAAGTAACCTAAAAGTGTTAAAAAAAAACAATAACATCCACATTTTGAAAATTACAAAACAAGGACCAAAACTATTATAAGATCTATGGTTTACATTATGCCAATTGGCTAGGCTAAGGCCACACCAAAGTGCTTTACTAGGTGCTATGTGAATAATAGACTAGGTGACTTCATGCCTGGCCACACCAAAATGCTTCGCACAAATTCATTTGACATTTGGGAGCGGTTGAGTCAACAAACGATGCCACTCTCAAAACTAACCAATTTCAGTACAACTTACCTTATCTTTATTTACTTCCTGTGCAACTTCATTCCAAAGTGATTTTATTACAGGTACATTTTTGTATAATTTGCTCGATGGGTTCCACAAAGGGTCCCAGTGATCATCAGCTTATCGAGACTTTCATCATCTTTCTAGCAATATGTTCAAAATGCGTTAGGATTCTTTTTCTAAATTTAGTCGAAAGTTTTACGATAATCTCTAATTCTTGGATGATAGATACGTTAGTGCGCCTTGTGGTCAATGGGAAACGGAGTATCTGCCTCCAACACCACATATTGAAGGCATTTATTATGTTTCTTTCCTTCTTTTTCATCGTCCCAGTTCCAACTCAATACAGTAAATTGGTCATGTCCCAGGGGTACTTTTAACTCTTAGGCCATGGCCACACCAAAGTGCTTCGCTAGGTGCTACGTAACTAATATACTAGGTGACTTTATTCTTGGCACACCAAAGTGTTTCGCACAAATTCATTTGATATTTGTGAGCGATTAAATCAACAAACGATGCCACTCTCAAAACTAACCAATTTCATTACAACTTACCTCATCTTTATTTATTTCCTGTGCAATTTCATTCCAAAGTGATTTTATTACAGGTACATTTTTGTATAATTTGCTCGATGGGTTCCACAAAGGCTCCCTTTTATACACAGCTGTTATTCAAACTTCCGCCATCTTGTAAAATCACTTAGTGACACAATGAAATTAACCAACACGTTTGTTCGCTAGGAGATTCACTAGTTGACTAATCATCATGTAGCGTAGCGTGCAGTGTGGCCATTGCGATAGTATGCGGTGCGTTGATTCGCTAGGATATATCGCCTAGATCGCAGCGTAGCTTTAAGCACCAAGCGAGGCTCCTACCTGTGTGGCCGAGGCCTTAGCGCTAGTAAGTTGGTGGTGTTTCCCAGCATCCACACCGACACGAAAATATATGGATCTGAGGCTTCCCAGTGTAATTGTCGAGGTCTGATACCGTCGTTTACCGGTTGTATCTGTCAAACATTGAGAAAGCTTGTTCGTGTACTCATCCTGCGTAGCAAAAATTACCTAGCATTTCAACTCTTAAAATGTTTAACTCAATAAAAACTTAATTTGGATTAACCGTGTTTTTCAATTATCCAGGCTCGAGTGCCCTCCAATTACCTTGGATAATCAGCACTCTACTGCATAGTGTAGTTAACAAAATGAATTCTCATACAGATTACAAAGAATATTCTAATATATTTAATTTATATTACTTTTATCAACACTCCATAGAAGGGGCTGTATTGATATCGAATTGACAATTGCTTCTGACCAACTAAAACAATGTAACGTAGCGGTAGAATGCTCATCTCTTATGGGAACTTTTCGATTTCGATTCCAAATGATGACCAAAAAATAGACCCAGTGTGATTTTATTTTAATGAAAATTATTAAATGGTTAAAAGTGGGAGTTCAAACAAGAAATCTTTTGATAAGAACTCCACTGTAACAACTGATTCTAAGAAAAAAACTCACGTTGAATGCTGCCACATGTAGGAAGAAAAAAAAACGATTGACAACTGATATTATGTCATAGGACAGTGGCAAAGCGTCAATTTGAATTTTAAATATATTTTTTTGTATAACTATGCTAAATCAAAGAGTTTGTACCGGAGGTGTTGTAATCAGAGAAAAATAAAATAAAATAATAGAAATTTTATTATAAGAATAATGCCACAATAGTTGAAACATAATAAAAAATTTAATAAATAAAAATACAATAGACTGTCGATTATTCGGAGTCACATTAATCGTGTTGCGGATTAACTGGAACGGTAAAAATTCTAAGACTGTGCGCGATTGGATACAGATGATAATTGAAGTTTCAAATGATAGTGTAACACGTTACCATTAACCTGTTCACCGCGTTAAAAATCAAATTCCACGAATCCTGTGCGCGGCACAATTTCAGCATTTTTTAATTTCTAAGTTTAAACACATATTTTGTTTAGAACCACTGATATTTGATTACAACACCAAGTAAACATGACACTAAAGTAATTTTCTGATAATAAATAATAGTCATTACTCTTAAGGAGACTCATTAAATAAAGGAGATAAACTTAACATTACGTAAAATAAACAAAGGAATGCTACGATCAAATCAATGCTTCATGACACTCACCCGATCAAATGCATATAGCACTAGTAATGTTTATTTACGTAAGAGAGACTTAGTAATGTTTATTTACGTAAGAGAGACTCATCGCAGGACTCGATCCGCGAGACAGGTCGTTAAGGCTGGAAATATTGAGAAACCAAAAAAATTCGGCGCTTCTGTTTATTCAACAATATCTCATAAACTAATATATTATTTGACAAGGTTTTCAGAGATGTCGCTAGAATAAAGATTATTTTAAATTTTAGTTCAATTTTTATTCCGGTTTTGTGTCATTTTTTTTAAGTATTTGTGATTTGAAACTTGGATTGTCGTCAGATCACAGGCGTTTGTGCTCCCCGCGGGGAACACGTTAATGAACCTGCAGTTACTACGTGGACACAGATCCGGAAGAAAGAACCCGGGAAGGTTAAGTACATAGCACAGTGCTGCTATTGGTAACATTGAAAGTCTACTGTATCGGACATTTACATCACATAGATTATACTTCAGAAATTCTAGAATGGGTCCTACGACGTTTTATACAGCATGTTTCAAAGGGATGGGGTAAAATCGTTTTTTTTTTACAAATCGAATAGTTTTTTTATAAATCGAAAAATTGTTTTTCTCTAAACTGACGTTCTAATTCCTAATTTTCATTATACTGACTTTCTAATGTATTGTATGATTTGTATCTATCTTTAAATAGGCCAAGATCCACTATGAATTAATACTAATTACAAACGTTTAATTTTAGGTATAAAAAAATCGAAAATCCAATTATCCTATATCCCATCCCTAGCCAATGCAGACTAATATAGTGACTTTTGACAAACGTCACCAAATATTATTTGATTTTAAAAAACTGCCACATTTTTGCTAATTTGTAACAAGATGTATTTATTTGTCTTTATTGTTAGTTTTTTGTAATGTATTTACCTAAATAACTTGCTATTTATTAGAATTGAGGCTTATATTAAAGTTGATAAAATAATTAAAATTACTGAACGTCGTTACAAGGTTGTATTGGGGCAAATTTGTTAACTGTCATAGGACCCATCCTAGATTTTCTGAAGTATAATAATTATCTTTGTATTATTGCTTGTAAATATTGTATTTAATATTGTTGTATTGTAATAAAGTGTCCTTTTGTGTGATTCCATGTCCACTAAAATAGAGTAATTCTTTCAAGAGTGATTGCCAAAGGCATTATATTTTTTTTGGCTCCTAGGATGTTTAACGCATTGTCAGATGAGTGGAAGTGATTTACTATTTTACAGTTCAAATACACACTGAAGGAATGGCTCCTTTCTCAAGGCATTGCTAAATCTGCGAAAATCTTATTTTCTTTCTATCCACGGGTTATTGCATTAAAATGCAGAAATCTTAGTATTTGTACATCACATACCAATTTGAGTATGGTTATTGTTAAGCACGTCTTACATTGAACGGTGCTGATATAGAAAGTGAAACAATTTAAATACCTCGGAAGTATCCTAGTGGAAGACCTCGACCCAGAAACCGAAGTCAAGTGCAGAATTGAATCATCTCGTGTGACTTTTAATAAAATGAGAAGCGTATTCTGCAATGATAATCTGAACTTGAAACTTAGACAACGGCTAGTCAAATGCTACGTTTGGTCAGTGTTATTGCATGGAGTAGAATCATGAACCCTCAAAGTTAGTAGTATGAACCGACTGGAAACATTCGAAATTTAGATGCACCGGAGAATGCTACGGATACACTGGACGGATATAGTCAGCAACACAAGGGTTCTTCAAAGAGTCAAGTTGATAGAGAGTTGCTGACTAATATTAAAATTCGAAAGGTGTCCTACTTGGGTCATGTACTTAGAGGAGCAAAGTACAGATTGCGGAGATCGGAGATCTTAAACCAGGGGTTCCCAACCTTTTTGTACTCTAGAGCACATTCTAAAATATCGGTAGGGTGGCGGGCACCACCTATTTTTAATCGACAAAGTCCTTCCATAACTTCTCATTTTCCCATAATTTATTTTCTTATATTCATAATTTATTAATAAATAATAAACAAAAATGTTTCAAAATAATAAAATTATTATTCAAATTGCATACACACAGAGAAATGTATTTACAAAACGTAAACAAAGTAAACAAAAAACACAAATACAAAGAAAACATTTTATAAAAAAATATAATATCAATATGTCAATGTGATCTTTGGCACTGCATATCATTGGCCAGTGCCTCATACTCATAATTAGGAGAGTATGACGATAGCAGATAATCCTGTTAGCAAACAATCATAAAGATGCTCATCGGTGAGTCGAGATCTATATCTTGATTTTATTAAGGATTTCATCGGCTCAGTTCGTGGCGTTCGTTCACTTCAAGTTTTCTGCGTGTACAAGGAGTGATGTGCAAATAGCACTCCCCGTTCCAGGCTAGCGTGAAGAGTGCAGTCTGGCTCGCCGCTAGACAAGTTGCGACAAGTACTGTCAGCAAAGGAACCACTCAGACATACAATATCGCAAACATACGAACGTATTTAATAAACCTAGGCACTCAAAAAAATTAAAACTAACAAATAAATAAAATATAATTCACATTTTTAATTAATGTTTATGAAAAAATTCTGTCTCTGTCGAATAGTGGCGGGCACATACGAATCGTTCCGCGGGCGCCATGGTGCCCACGGGCACGGGGTTGGGAACCTCTGTCTTAAACCATATTATTCATGAAGAATCGAATGACGTATAACCTTTACCATTTTGTTTTACTTTTGGTGCTCATTTTTAAATTGAAAAAAAAAACGGACACAACTTATGTTAACACCCAATACAATATTCTGATTCACCTAGTATGTTTCTCAGTTTTAAAAGCACTGGTCTACACGACTTTCGATATAAAAAAAAATATTGTATAAAGTAACCCCCATTTAGTTATGCCAATGCTCGATTTCTAGTCCAAAAAACCGGAGGGGTCACAACCTTGACACAGGTTCGTTGCCCCAGAAGAAGAGGCGCCATTGACTTACCCAGACACGCGGGATGCGAACATCAATATTAAAAGGACGTGAGCAACGCCGGAATAATTAATCGAGCCGTCGGCGGGCGCGACCTATTTTTATATTGCGTTGGGCAAAGCGCTAAATTTGATAAATAATTTTAGGAGAGCGTTTTTAAGATTTTATGTTTATGATATATTTAAATAGCTCGCCCGCTTGTTGGGAATGAGCCTCTCTCTCTCCAGATTTTAAGATTTTATGTTTATGATATATTTAAATAGCTCGCCCGCTTGTTGGGAATGAGCCTCTCTCTCTCCAGATTTTAAGATTTTATGTTTATGATATATTTAAATAGCTCGCCCGCTTGTTGGGAATGAGCCTCTCTCTCTCTCCAGATATTAAGATTTTATGTTTATGATATATTTAAATAGCTCGCCCGCTTGTTGGGAATGAGCCTCTCTCTCTCCAGTTTTAAAGATTTTATGTCTATGATATATTTAAATAGCTCGCCCGCTTGTTGGGAATGAGCCTCTCTCTCTCTCCAGATATTAAGATTTTATGTTTATGATATATTTAAATAGCTCGCCCGCTTGTTGGGAATGAGCCTCTCTCTCTCTCCAGATTTTAAGATTTTATGTTTATGATATATTTAAATAGCTCGCCCGCTTGTTGGGAATGAGCCTCTCTCTCTCTCCAGATATTAAGATTTTATGTTTATGATATATTTAAATAGCTCGCCCGCTTGTTGGGAATGAGCCTCTCTCTCTCTCTCCAGATTTTAAGATTTTATGTTTATGATATATTTAAATAGCTCGCCCGCTTGTTGGGAATGAGCCTCTCTCTCTCTCTCCAGATTTTAAGATTTTATGTTTATGATATATTTAAATAGCTCGCCCGCTTGTTGGGAATGAGCCTCTCTCTCTCTCCAGATATTAAGATTTTATGTTTATGATATATTTAAATAGCTCGCCCGCTTGTTGGGAATGAGCCTCTCTCTCTCCAGTTTTAAAGATTTTATGTCTATGATATATTTAAATAGCTCGCCCGCTTGTTGGGAATGAGCCTCTCTCTCTCTCCAGATATTAAGATTTTATGTTTATGATATATTTAAATAGCTCGCCCGCTTGTTGGGAATGAGCCTCTCTCTCTCCAGTTTTAAAGATTTTATGTCTATGATATATTTAAATAGCTCGCCCGCTTGTTGGGAATGAGCCTCTCTCTCTCTCCAGATATTAAGATTTTATGTTTATGATATATTTAAATAGCTCGCCCGCTTGTTGGGAATGAGCCTCTCTCTCTCTCCAGATATTAAGATTTTATGTTTATGATATATTTAAATAGCTCGCCCGCTTGTTGGGAATGAGCCTCTCTCTCTCCAGTTTTAAAGATTTTATGTCTATGATATATTTAAATAGCTCGCCCGCTTGTTGGGAATGAGCCTCTCTCTCTCCAGTTTTAAAGATTTTATGTCTATGATATATTTAAATAGCTCGCCCGCTTGTTGGGAATGAGCCTCTCTCTCCAGATTTTATGTTTATGATATATTTAAATAGCTCGCCCGCTTGTTGGGAATGAGCCTCTCTCTCTCCAGTTTTAAAGATTTTATGTCTATGATATATTTAAATAGCTCGCCCGCTTGTTGGGAATGAGCCTCTCTCTCCAGATTTTATGTTTATGATATATTTAAATAGCTCGCCCGCTTGTTGGGAATGAGCCTCTCTCTCTCCAGTTTTAAAGATTTTATGTCTATGATATATTTAAATAGCTCGCCCGCTTGTTGGGAATGAGCCTCTCTCTCCAGATTTTATGTTTATGATATATTTAAATAGCTCGCCCGCTTGTTGGGAATGAGCCTCTCTCTCTCTCCAGATATTAAGATTTTATGTTTATGATATATTTAAATAGCTCGCCCGCTTGTTGGGAATGAGCCTCTCTCTCCAGATTTTATGTTTATGATATATTTAAATAGCTCGCCCGCTTGTTGGGAATGAGCCTCTCTCTCTCTCCAGATATTAAGATTTTATGTCTATGATATATTTAAATAGCTCGCCCGCTTGTTGGGAATGAGCCTCTCTCTCCAGATTTTATGTTTATGATATATTTAAATAGCTCGCCCGCTTGTTGGGAATGAGCCTCTCTCTCTCCAGTTTTAAAGATTTTATGTCTATGATATATTTAAATAGCTCGCCCGCTTGTTGGGAATGAGCCTCTCTCTCCAGATTTTATGTTTATGATATATTTAAATAGCTCGCCCGCTTGTTGGGAATGAGCCTCTCTCTCTCCAGTTTTAAAGATTTTATGTCTATGATATATTTAAATAGCTCGCCCGCTTGTTGGGAATGAGCCTCTCTCTCCAGATTTTATGTTTATGATATATTTAAATAGCTCGCCCGCTTGTTGGGAATGAGCCTCTCTCTCTCCAGTTTTAAAGATTTTATGTCTATGATATATTTAAATAGCTCGCCCGCTTGTTGGGAATGAGCCTCTCTCTCCAGATTTTATGTTTATGATATATTTAAATAGCTCGCCCGCTTGTTGGGAATGAGCCTCTCTCTCTCCAGTTTTAAAGATTTTATGTCTATGATATATTTAAATAGCTCGCCCGCTTGTTGGGAATGAGCCTCTCTCTCCAGATTTTATGTTTATGATATATTTAAATAGCTCGCCCGCTTGTTGGGAATGAGCCTCTCTCTCTCTCCAGATATTAAGATTTTATGTTTATGATATATTTAAATAGCTCGCCCGCTTGTTGGGAATGAGCCTCTCTCTCCAGATTTTATGTTTATGATATATTTAAATAGCTCGCCCGCTTGTTGGGAATGAGCCTCTCTCTCTCTCCAGATATTAAGATTTTATGTCTATGATATATTTAAATAGCTCGCCCGCTTGTTGGGAATGAGCCTCTCTCTCTCTCCAGATATTAAGATTTTATGTCTATGATATATTTAAATAGCTCGCCCGCTTGTTGGGAATGAGCCTCTCTCTCTCTCCAGATATTAAGATTTTATGTCTATGATATATTTAAATAGCTCGCCCGCTTGTTGGGAATGAGCCTCTCTTTCCAGATTCTTTTTAAACTGGTTTCGAAAATTCTCATAAAAAGGTATGGTAAATGACAGGGCAGTATCAAAATCTGGTAAAATGATAGCCCTCAGCAGTGTTTTAGTAACAAAGTTGTTACTAAATGATAATGAGATGATGAGAGTGAAACGAGGACGTTGAAAAAGATCGAAATGAGCCGAATAAATGGTGTATGAAATGCGTGTAAAGTATATTGATACATTGGGTGACAATATGGCTGAATTCAGAATAAAGTGATTATGGATGAATGTGAGGCTGATATGAATAAGATGAAGACGACCTCCGTGGCCTAGTTGGTAAGACAACTGTCTCCCAATCAGGAGGTTGCGGGTTCAAATCCCGCTGAAACCCAGATAAAAAAAAAGGATTAGTATGATTTTCAAGGCCACTTGAACAACTTTCTGATTGGTTGGAAGAGACTGCCATATGGCAATAAGTCCGCCAGGTTGTACTGTATACAACGAAAGTGTAATATAATACAATACAAGAGCACGCTGAAATTTTGTTATGATACATATACGAGTATACCATCACGCCGTTTCCCTGTCAGGGTAGGCAGAGAGAAGTGAGCACCAGACTTTTCTATCGCGACACACATCTTTCAACAACCTTTTCAAGATTCTTTTTACTTTTTACATTTCCTTCTTTCAAAATATTATTCACTTGATTCAACCACACTTTTCTTAGTTTTCTTCTACCGCGCCTTCCACTCACACTTGTACTGTATAATTGTTTTATTAATCTTTCTTCATTCTTTTGATCTACATGTCCAAACCATTAGGAGTGCTCTTGTTCATCTTACTCAACACAACAGCCTTAAGTTTACATTCATCCCTAATCAATTCATTCCGTATTATATCATACACTGTTACTCCATGTTTTCTTATAAGTTCACGCATTTCTACAGCTTTATTCGGCTCTTCTCAGTTTTTTCCACATCCACGTTTCCCTCCTTTTTTGTATTTCTTAACAATATTATCCAAAATAAAGATCACCAATCCATTAAATATTAATACGGATCTCCAAAAAAGTTTCCTATTCCATTTAATGGTGGGTTGGGAGAGAGTCTTGTCAACTAAATTAGAAAACGCCGACAGGGAAATAGCGTGATAGTATGAATGTATGTATGTACAGTGCCCGGCGGTAAGTAATGCACATCGGGCTTAAGAAAGAGACTCTCGGCCATAATCGGCTAACTTCGGCTTTGTAGAGCGTCGTCTTTGTCCCTGGAACGTTTGACAACGACTGACAAATCGCGACGGAACACGTGTATGAATGACAGAGACAACGCTCTACAAAGCCGAAGTTAGCCGATTATGGCAGACAGTTTCTTTCTTAAGCCCGATGTGTATTACTTGCCGCCGGGTACTGTATATTTGTGACGTTGCGACTCAATTGTAAATTGTTATTAAATAATATATGAACACTAGACACAAACACTACAAGAACGTTTGACGACTGACAAATCGCGACGGAACACGCGTATGAATGACAGAGACAACACTCTACAAAGCCGAAGTTAGCCGATTATGGCCGACAGTTTCTTTCTTAAGCCCGATGTGTATTACTTACCGCCGGGTACTGTATGTGTATATCGTCGTGTAAAGAGCAAAATGTGTTAACTTATTTTCTCCTAAACATTAGTTACAGAAATTTCTCGATAAATGCAGTTAATTATTGTACTTAGAAGTTAAGCACTTGTTGAAATCACACAAAGAAACCTTTTGTAGATCTTCCGATATGTGATAGTAACACATTCGGTTTTAGGTGTAGTGTATGTGTTTAGTGTTCATATATTCTTTAATAACAATTTGCAATTGAGTCGAAACGTCACAAATATACAGTACCCGGCGGTAATAATACACATCGGGCTTAAGAAAGAGACTGTCGGCCATAATCGACTAACTTCGGCTTTGTAGAGCGTCGTCTCTGTCGCACGGTGCGCTAACAGTCCGGTCCGGTAACGACTATCAAATCGCGACGGAGCAAGCGTATGAATGAAAGAGACGACGCTCTACAAAGCCGAAGTTAGTCTATTATGGCCGACAGTCTCTTTCTTAAGCCCGATGTGTATCACCGCCAGGTACTGTACATAATGTCCACAATGTGTCAACGTTTTTTCACAGAGCTGCCATATTTCGAGACGACCGTAGTAAATCGAATGTCTCACTTTTTACTTAAATTTGAAGTCAAATCATAAAACGCGCCTAATCGAAAATCGCACTAATCGAGAGATACCTGTAGTTTTTTTTGAAGCGCAAGTTATAATTCATTTTCGCTTTAACGTGTTCCTCGCGGGAAGCACAAATACCTGTGATCTGATCTGTAGCATTCCTTTGTGTATTTTACGTAAAGTTTAGTTTATCTCCTTTATTTAATGAGTCTCCTTAAGAGTAATGACTATTATTTATAATCAGAAAATTACTTGAATGTCATGTTTACTCGGTGGCGTAATCAAATATCAGTGGTTCTAAACAAAATACGCGTTTAAACTTAGAAATTAAAAAACGCCGAAATTGTGCCGCGCACAGGATTCGTGTAATTTGATTTTTAACGCGGTGTACAGGTTAAAAATAGTTCACGCGTAAAACACCTGTTTTGTAAAAGAGTAAAAATGCACAGGCACTTGACAGGGTGATATTTATTTTGTTGACACAGCCGTGGCCGAGGGCGGCGAGGCGAGTCTTATCGCCGCCGTAATGATACGTGGGCAAACAGAGAGTACAATGCGCGCGTGTTACCAGTCAGTCACCACAAGGTACACGGCAGTCTCCAATAGATCATACTGTCTGTTATCGCTCAGATATCATGGATAACACCTGCTTCAGTAAACATCTACAGGTACTGGGTGTCTCATTGTCATTATTATCACCATTATCACGTCGCGCCCCTATTGGGGTAGGCAGAGATAACATATTACCACATCTTTTTTTACACATATACACCATCATGTTTCCAAGAACACCATAACTTTCCCTTGCTGTGCTAAAATAATCCTTGTGTTCCGGTGCTGTGTATTCAATACACATATAAAAATGAGCGATTTTAAATCGGTAACAATATATATAGCCAATCGCTTAAATTAATTAAATTTGAAGTCAAAAGTGATAATAATTGAAAATTAATTGCTGAAAACATGAAAAAAAAACATCAGCCACCGTTCACAAAACGGGCGAGACGACCATCTCGAACGAAAACCAGCTGGCTACTAAACGAGAGAAGCGACCGAACTGAGATTCAATTTTTTGCGTTTCCATATACCGAAGTAGAGTGAGAGTGAGACGTGAATAGTTTCGCTTCCTCACCCATACGGATTTTTAGAATGAATATACCTACATCACACACTGGCACACGTTTGATTGTATTGGTGAATTTATTCCCGATTTTCCCAAAATATCTCTGATGTGGCCGATAAGTGCTAATTATTATTAATATTATTTTTTTCATTCAATGCGTAAATGTATTACGGAGGAATACCTAAAATCTGAACCCTGTATTTATTATATTTATAGAGATATTAAAGTTTTTAGAAGCAATGTGCACTAGTTACACATCACAGGGAAGGAAGGGTTAAAAAAGATGAATTTAACTATGAAATACCAATTTAACTGCCTTTTTATTTTTGTATACCAAGGATTGAGGTAAGCTTATACGATATTTCGGGCCATCTTAACCATTGGGCTAATACGGTTGCAGCCCTAGGGCGCCTCGGCCGCCGTCACGTCACAAGGTTTAAAAAAAATAAATTAAACTGTATTCTACACTGTTATTAGTTTATAAATGAGTTTGCAGCAAAATAATGTGGAAAGTGTGTTTAGCTCCTTGATTTAGTTAAAATTATATTTAAAATTACATTTCATTGTATACACATGTTATGTAATAAATTGTGTTAAATTCAAATAAAATAATTTAATGAAAAATATTGTAAAACAAAGGAGATTTAAAAAGTCGTAAGGGATGTATGAGAAAGTGTATGGATGTAGAAGAGACGAAAGGTGTATGTAGCGATAGGAAAGTCTAACGCTCCCTCATCTCTGCCTACCCCGACAAGGAAACGGCGTGGTGGTATGTATGTAAAAGTACAGTACCCAGCGGTAAGAAATACACATCGGGCTTAAGAGACTCGGCCATAATCGGCTAACTTCGGTTTTATAGAGCGTCATCTCTGTCATTCATACACATGTTCAATCGCGATTTGTCAGTTGTTGTCAAGCGTTCTAGGGTGTGGTCGCTCGGTGAGACGACGCTCTAGCCGAAACCAAAGTTAGCCGATTATGGCCGTCTCTTTCTTAAGCCCGATGTGTATTACTTACCGCCGGGTACTGTAGTTACTAAGTTCATTCCAAACGTGCTGAGTGTAATCAATATAAAAGGTAATCGTTTATTGCATTTTTCGGACATTGTTTTATGGCGTCATTTTGACGATGGTACAAAATAAGTTGTTTTGTTTGTCGCTTGATGTATTTTTACTACTGCGAAGGAAAAAAATATTACACAGTTCAAAAAAAATAAAGATATGTACAGTGTGTGGTAACGATGCAGTAAGCAATCGTGTGTGTCAAATGTGGTATTAAAAAAAACATTATGGTGAGATGACATTCGAAGGGGGTGTCCGCTCTGGAAGGCCAATTATCACTGATAACGACCTAATCGAGACTTCGATAGTATAGACGAACGTCGCGTTTATCTCACTTTTTATCGCATTAAAAAAATATTTGTGTAAAAGCCATTGTCTTTTTATCTAGAAAATATGTCTGTCTCGAACGAATTATGCAATTATTTGTTCACATTCTTTGGACACGCTCAGAGAGAGTGACATTTTTCAGTGGTATATTATTGGTGTCCAGAAAAGTGAACGCATGGACAATTGTAGGCTTCCAAAACGTGTCTTGTGCGGATAAATAGTTAGGAAGCGAAGGGCTGGTGGGCAGAGAAAACGCTACAAGAACAGTCTGCGAAAGTCGCTGATTTTGTGCGAGGCTCCTGAGGACTGGAGGCAGATGGCACAGGACCATGAATGATGGAAAGCCATCTGTTTTTGGGCTGATGGTGTTTCAACGGTTAGACGTGTGAGAAAAGGTCAGCGTGCTGCAAACATGCGACAGCATTGCCAGGCGACTCCGCGATATCCATGTCTGTGACATCTGCAGGAAGGAGTACGCGTCTAGGATCGAGCTGTTCTCTTACGGGGAAGATCACAAGATCGACGTGGAAAAGCAGTTCAAGTTTGAATGGCGAGGGGATCCTCGACTACGAGGCCCAGCAACGACGACGAACCGACTAATCATGAAAATGGTGACCGGAGATAAAGGATTTCACAAAGCCTGTATACCACTGCAATACATAATTTTCTCCTCTATTTCTTCTAAATCACACATTATTTAGATGCAACCTTCCATTAAAATATATCACGGAGGAGTTCCCCAAAATAAGAAGAGTATGGAGAGATAATTATAAAAAATATACAGAGCACTTGATCTACCCTTATGATGGATGTGTTAGTGAACGTAAACAATGACTAGTGTTAATTAGTATTGACATTCACTTGTAAAAGTGTACTCCCACTACTCGTTTGTGAATGTTCTATAATAGAATATAAACATCCATAGGCAACTACGGCCCCTGTACCTGGCAATGCGAGACTGAAATGTTAACCCTTCCCTTGCGGTGATAAAAATAATACGCGTGCTCCGGTGTTGGGTAGTGAGTACGCAATAAAAAATTAGCGATTTTAAATCGGAAAAATAAGAACATTCATAGATAATCCCCTTAATTAATTATAATTGAAATTAAAAATTATAATAATTCAGATTTATTTGCTGAAAACATTAAAAAACCATCTGGCAACGCTCACGGAACGGGCGTACGTCTAACCTATTTGCAAGCTTAGAAGCCACTAGTGGCGCGGAACGTCAGTCGCATACCCCGGCGCTTACGCTTAATGCTTGCGACGTTGAGACAATTCAGCTCCTCGCAATTCAGTCTAGTATGCAAGAGTGAGATGCGAATATAGTGTCGCGCTTCCCGCATACTATTCACCTATCGTCAAGACGAGGCACTCGCAGCGTTTAAATGCGAATTTGTTTTCGATCTTTACAAAACACCTCGATGTAGTCGATAAATTCTGATTATTATTAATATTATTTTTTAAATCAATGCGTAAATATATTATGGAAGAATACCTAAAATCTTAACCTTGTATTTATTATATTTATAGAGATATTGATGGTTATTAGAAGCAACGTGTAGAAGATACCCAACACAGGGAAGGAAAGGTTAATGCAAGACGAATGCCCCTTTATGCATGTCAAAATATCATAACTTGCTGCAACAAATAAAAACGTCAATGAAAAGGTGGACAAACACTAGAGAGAGAATCTTCTTCTTCCCAGTGTCATGTCAGGTAACCCCAACGTTGAATATCACTTGAGAGTATACATCTTTGTCCCCGGCAGCCCGAAAAAGATCTCCAACGCCCCTTATGCCATTCCAATCATGTATATTGCGGAGCCAGGAGATTTGCCTCCTGCCAACACATCTTCGGTCTTCTATTTTGCCTTGGATGATCAGGTGCAGTAATTTGTACTTTGCTCCTCTAAGTACATGACCCAAGTAGGACACCTTTCGGATTTTAATATTAGTCAGCAACTCTCTATCAACTTTGGCCCTTTGAAGAACCCTCGTGTTGCTGACCATATCCGTCCAGGGTATCCGTAGCTTTCTCTGGTGCATCCACATTTCGAATGCTTCCAGTCGGTTCATGCTACCAACTTTGAGGGTCCATGATTCCACTCCATGCAATAGAGAGGTAATACAATCGCTAATTTTAAACGAACTATTTCTTCCACATTCACTGATTACTTTAGTGATAGTGATGGTGTACATTAAAAATAATAGATTTATATTCCCATCGCTATTCACACGTCAATTCAGTTGGAAAGCGAAGCTGTGCCATGGAGTTTTTTTTAATAAGTGAACCGCTGCTCACCAGCAAACCCACCGGTCACACCGCTGTATTGGATCCAATGTTACACCGAGTTTAGAAGATCGGAGCATACCGACATTTATTTTTTTCTTTCTCTCTTTTTGAAAGAATACATATGACCAAAGTCATATGTATCCTTAGTACCCGAATACTAGATGGAAATATGCCTGTATCATTTGAGGGGAGTTGCACAGCGCGAGGTTCGAACCGGTGACTTTCCGTGCGGAATTCCGGTGTGTTACCCCGCGCGGCCATGCACCTGCACAACCCAATTCTACCATGACACATGTGTAAGAGAAAGGGAGTGGCCTACCTGGATATTATATGATTTTTCTATTTCCTGGAAAAGATAGGGCTTATAGTTCGAACAGTAAGTGATAATTATTTTATTATAAATAAATACAGGTGTATTGATAGCAACATAGTATGTACATAATACATTTAGACACTCAAGAACACATTAAAAAGAGAATACATTAAAAAGAGAATACATTAAAAAACAGAAGCTATCAAAAGGTCTGGGCTCATCTAATAACATCCCCCCGGCCAAGATACACCCCACCAATATAGGGTGGGCCCAGCCACGGGGACACCAGATGTTTTTCAGCCCACACCACATTATCAAAGTACAATGTTTGTATAAACTTGTTTTGTGTACATGGTTAAACATGGTACATCTGGTAGGCTTCTTGTTATACAGCAATTTCTTCCAACCAACCAACTTATCGTTGATACATTACACTGTTTTAATCCAAGACAGATTAAAAAAAATCGTTGAATTTTAAATTTAAAAAATTTACTAATCTCTGTTAATATTGGCTGAACTAGAAAGGAATTCGTCAAATGATAAGAAAAGGAAGCAGAAGTTTAATCAGGATTAGAGGATATTCTAAAAAATGTTTGATTTAAAAAAAATCTTTCTTAAACGTAAATAAGGATGTCGCACACCTGATAACTCTTGGAAGTTAGTTCCACAGGCGCACCGAGTTAACCGCAAATGAAAATGTGTTAAATGCAGTGTGATGTGTTGGTATGTAAATTAGTTTCTCATCGCGTCATCGACCGGTTTCTGAAACGAACTTAAATTGTTCGCAAATATACAGGTTGTCCCGTATTGAGTGAATCATATTTAGGGTGATGATAGATTGGGTCAAGACCTACCAGAATATCAAAACTTGACCCCAGTAAAAACCTTACCGTTTTTATGTTATTCGGACTTTAGTAAAATCCCTACCTTGTACACGTATTACTGACTAAAAATTAAGAGTTTTTTCAGTTTCTTCTTAACGTATGCCAAGGAAAAAGCGATTCTAACATTGGTTTGAAACTGGTTCCAGAGTCTCACTGTATGGACAGTAAAGGACGATGTAAAAAAAAGAAGAGCGATGAACTGAGAAGACCAATAAACAATCTCTGCCTGAACGCTAGCGTAAGTCCATGATCGGAAAGACGCTGAAAATTTTCGGCGAGATAAGAGGGGGCGACGGGATAAAAAAATATATTATACAATAGAGATAGTATAGGAATTTGGTGTCTATTTCTCGCGTTTAACCTGTTCATCGCCTTCAGGTATGATATGACTACTTTCTCAGGTTAAAAATAAATATTAGATAAACATTTTGAAGACACTCTAATTTGTCAAGTTGTTCCTCCGTTAAATCCAAATAACATACGTCCGAAATCGGAAAGAGCAGAGACTGTGGATAAGTTCTGTTGCAAATTTTGTGCAATATATGAATAAAAAATATCATCACTTTCAATAACATATAATCCCAACTCTGTTATTGAGCATCTGCACTTGAAAGTTTACAAATCGTAAAATTCTTCGCTGTATGCTTTCAATTTTATCAACATGGAATTTTAACCCTTCCCTTACGGTGATAAAAATGAAACGCGTGTTCCGGTGTTGGGTAGTGAGTACGCGATCAAAAATTAGCGATTTTAAATCGGAAAAATAAGAACATTCATAGATAATCCCCTTAATTAATTATAATTGAAGTTAAAAATTATAATAATTGAGATTTATTTGCTGAAAACATTAAAAAACCATCTGGCAACGCTCACGGAACGGGCGTAGATCTAGTCTCGTTGCCAGCTCAACAGCTACTGCAGCGCGGCAGGGTTGGGGGCTAACTCGGGCGTCGTTTACACTTGCGAGGTGAAGACAATTGCGCTCCTCGCTATTCAGTGACGTATGCAAAAGTGAGATGCGAATATAGTGTCGCGCTTCCCGCATACTTTTCACCTATCGTCAAGACCCAAGATCGAGGCACTCACAGCGTTTAAATGCGAATTTGTTTCCGATATTCACAAAATACTTACGATGTAGTCGATAAATTCTGATTATTATTAATATTATTTTTTAAATCAATGCGTAAATATATTATGGAGGAATACCTAAAATCTTAACCTTGTATTTATAATATTTATAGAGATATTGATGGTTATTAGAAGCAACGTGTAGAAGATACCCAACACCGGGAAGGAAAGGTTAAAGAAATAAACACACATCACACCATTTTAAGGCAATTCTAAATAATTCACATCCATTCCGTGGATATTATTTCGGTATACGGACAACGCACAGTTTGAGAATCGGCGAAATAGGGTAATTAAGGTCAAAGCGGATATATTCGTTTATTTACAAATTTAAACTAAAATTAGATAAAAAAGTTTGAAATTGATTTTTTTTAAATATACAATACAAGCGATGGAATTTCAAATCTTATATTTCAATTTGAGTTTGTATTTCAAGCGTGTTTGAATCTTGTATTTCAAGCGATAAAATTTCAAATCTTGTCCTCACCACATCCTCTCTTGGACCGTGTAGTTCTATAAAAGTCAACAAAATCACAGCAATCCCTTAGTCGCTGCCCTGGGGGCTTACGAGAGTAAATCCGACCTACCCTTCCGTTATAAGCACAAGCTCCCGAAGCATTATTTGTTGCCTGACTAGTCCACCTACAGTATTAGTTGGGAGGACGACGCTCTACAAAGCCGAAGTTAGCCGATTATGGCCGACAGTCTCTTTCTTAAGCCCGATGTGTATTACTTATCGCCGGGTACTGCACATACATATCACGCCGTATTCCTTGTGAGGTAGGCAGACAGAACAGATCTTTAAACTTTTCTATTCAAACACACAACTTTCGCCTCCTCCACATTCATACATCTCGTCATGCACAATCTTCACTTTACTTCTTACAAAATGTAGTCCATTAAGTCCAGCTACATTTTCCTCGGTCTACCTCTTCAACACACACCTTACTCTTCTAGTTTATATACTAGCTTAGTCATTATTTTATAATTCATTCTCCCCACATGTCCAAATCATCTAAAAGCCCCTTTCTTCATCTTGTTTAAAACATCAATTTCATTCATTTCTAATATCATCATTCCGCCTTCTTTCATACATTGACACTCCAAAAATGTTCCTTAACGTGTTCCTCGCGGGAAGCACAAACGCCTGTGATCTGATCTGTAGCATTCCTTTGTGTATTTTACGTAATGTTTAGTTTATCTCCTTTATTTAATGAGTCTCCTTAAGAGTAATGACTATTATTTATTATCAGAAAATTCTTTGAATGTCATGTTTACTTGGTGTTGTAATCAAATATCAGTGGATCCAAACAAAATACGCGTTTAAACTTAGAAATTAAAAAACGCCGAAATTGTACCACGCACAGGATTCGTGGAATTTGATTTTTAACGCGGTGTACAGGTAAATGCACGCATCCCCACAGCATCAATCGTACTCTTATCTTTATTCTGTCAAGTCCAAGTTTTACTTCCATACGTCAAGGTGGACACCAACACACTACTATGTATTATCATTTTTGCTACTGTTGATATTGCGTGGTTGTTGTGTATACCATTTAATGGCCCGTTTACAATGTCCCCTGTCACTATCCCTCTTTGAATGTCTATTTTAACTCGCCTGTCACACGTAAACATTCTACCCAGATAACATAACTCATCAACCTGCTCCAGTTTTTCGATAAATTGAATAAAAATACAAACTATTATTTCCATTGGCTTACAAAAATATCATTGTTATAAATATACTGTATTTTGCTAACTTCACTTCGATCGTGCTTCAATCAACCTTACGTCATATACGAATTATGGGGATGGTTGACTGAAAAATTAATTTATGTTACATCTCGAGGACATTTTTTGGTTGCGAGCTAAAATTACGCAGAAAAACTTCAATAACCTCAGATTTTAATCTATTTTTCGACGCATGATAGATGAAAGCGAAGCATGAACCTGTTAAGAACTCAAATATATATTCCTCGGTGTAAAATATACCATATAATCCAATAATAAATACCAATTTAGTTTTCCTAAAGCCCTTTCCAACTTTTAACCGAAATTAGTGCTATAATCCCACATCTATTTTTAAATAGTAAAAAAAATATACATATATCTCACATCAAACTGCGTTACATTGTTTGTTACACCCTTGTGCTGTGTTGCAAAACAATATATAATAGGGGAGGAAAAAACATTTCACTGCAACCAAAATGGCGGCAGGAACATCTGACCAAAACCAAAATGGCGGATGAAACATCTGACCAAAACCAAGATGAAACACCTGACAAGAAAAAATAAATAAAATGGACTCTGGAACTGAAACCAGCTGATCAAATTAATATCACTAGCAAAAAATTGATCAAATTCATTGAACCATGACGCAAATTCCACACCATTATCACAAATGAATGAAAATATTTTTACCACTTACATGAAAGTTATAAATAAAATTAAACAATAATTCTGTGTGATTGTAATTGTTTACTGTAATATAACGTAAAACGCGTTTTGATATCAATGTATTTGAAATGAACACAGTCCATCAAATGTTTCGCAAGAGATAATGAAATATTGTTCGAGTTATCATAAACAAGTCAATTATCTCATTTCTTGAGTTAAAAACCGCATCCATATAGTTTAAAAATATCAAATTTAAAACTCTTATTATACCACAATGAATGAAATTGGTATTAATTTAAATAACAAATTATAATCTTTTAGAAAAAAAAAACAATGAAGGAACTGTTTCAAGTTTAGTTCACGTGTTTATAGATAACAAATTGATTCAATATAGGTGGCCTACAATTTATTAAAAAATGGCTTTTCAATAATGCAAAAAACTTTTCAATGGAAAAGATACTTAGAACTCTGGAGGTTTGTTTTCGCAGAATCAAAAGTTTCATGGAATTAGTTTAATTTTCGTTTTTATAAGATTTATCACTCAAAAGTTATAGTTTCCTCGATAAATTTTATATTTTTATTAGTTCCATATAAAATCTATATTCTACACTACTTTCCATCACAAATTTACTGAAGATATGGAATCGAAGCATTTTTTTTATTTCGATAAAACATATAAAAGTGACAATCTTTTGAAAAGTAAACAGTTCTCCAGTTCTTCTAAAACATAGTCCTTTTTTAAATGGCTTGTTAGCGGTCAACCCATATCTGATCTGAACAAAAGAATCAGGGGATTAGAAACAGCTGCTTTTATAAATGACACGGAGGCACAAATCATTATCGTGAATAAAGCACAAGTCAAAAAGTAAATAAATATTACTCACCACGTGCTAAGGACTATCAGGTGGTTGTTTTGTAGGGCAAAAGCATCCAGTTACAGTGATCAACTTATAAACACAAATTACCGCCAAATATATTCGCTTGCTGCGGAAACGTCACGTTCGAACTTTAAATTACGGATTAATTAGAAACCGGTCGGTATAGAAATGTCAATTATTCGATGTAATAAACTAATAACTATTATATACAATTATTTTTATGTTACGATTGACAATTCTTTCGAATTTTGAAGGAATGTTTGCACCGCGGCGTGCACTGACCCCCGCACGCAGAACGCGATAAATCCAAAAATGAACCGGCCAGTCGAAAGCTCTCGTAGCCGGCTATCGCCCATGCGCACGGCAAAAATATCACTGGAAAGAAGCGCCACCGAATAGGCGAAACGGGCTCATTTCCATATAACATTCATAACTCAGCAACAAAGTTTATTTCTTTTTATTAAGTGCCACTATTCTTCATTGTGAAGTTGTACTTTGTGGATAGGATTCGGAGCTCTAGCGGCGGTGTATAAAACTAATTGACAAGAGAATACATACTATTCTTTTTTTGAATTTGTAAATTATTTGTTAAAAATGTGATTTTTTCAATTATGAGAAAATATTAAAATTCAGTAAGATTCCTCAAGGTATTCAGTTTATATTTATTTAAAAAAATATACATAATTTACATAGACGGCCTGCGTGGCCTAGTTAAGAAGTTGCCTATCTTCCAGCCCGGGAGTTGTGGGTTTGATTCTCGTTGGTATAGATTATAGATCATTCAGCCTGAAGTCATTTTGCAATAGTGTGAGTAACAGCGCGTTTACAAAAACTTGTCACTACTTTTTTAATGATGTGAAAAAGCAAAAAAAATATATTTTATATTCAAACACTGAAATGAACACACACGTTTTGTAAATTAAAAAAGCCGTCAGTTTAAATTGTATTAATCATAAAAATAAAATGAAAGTAAGTTTATTTCACATATTAATTGTTTAGGCATGGCAGATTCTAGGAAACAATAATGAAATTTTTCAAGATTAAAAATAAATATAAGCACAAGTATTATAAAGTAAAAATGTTCGTCAGCTTTAATTAGATTATAGCACATAAAAATAAAACAAATGAAATATTATTTAACATATTAATGTATCAAATTACAATGCCAAATAATAAAGTTTTAAAATAATAGTGGATGGAATGATACTAAATTCTAGAAAATTTTCAGCTATAACAAAGTACATTCTGAGCTTTCGAAAAATGTTGAATTATACATTACATTAGACAAAAATCGCACTCCTAATTTCGACATGGTAGTGTTTTTCTAATCATCGAGTATTTTAACAACAATACAAACGTGCGCTCTGCGCGTACCAATCGTGTGGCATTCTAAAACTCTTACTCACACTATTGCAAAACGAGTCTTCTCGCTGAATGATCTATAACTACATTAAAAAAAATGTTTTTTGTCTGGTTTTCACTTAAGGTTTGTTTAACATATTTCTGGTTACTTGTAGTAAGTTGTCACATAGCAATAAACCCGCTAGATCGCACTATATACATCGAAAGTATAACATACAATACATAGTTTGTGGCCTGGTGGTAAGACACTTGTCTACCGATCCGGAGGTTGCGGGTTCGATCCCCGTTGGAATCCAGATTTTTTTAAATGGAATTCCAGTCTGGTTTACACTTAGGGCCCATTAAAACATATTTCTGGTTGGTTGGAAGAGATTGCCACATGGCAATAAACTCACCAGATGAAATAAAAATTAAAAAATAATTGTTTCAATATGAATAAATGTAAAAAGTTGGATAAAAATAGAGGACGACCAAAGAAAGCATGTTTTTATCCAATGTATGATAATTTGAATGAAGAAAACACAAAAAGTCACAGAAATCGTAGGACCTGTGTGAGAAGGTTATCCTATCCTGTCGTATAACCATTACTGAGCATGATAGCATCTAACGATTCCTCTCCATCCATCCCTGCACTCCGCGACTCGAAGGGCAATTATTCAGGGTAGTCAAGTTGCGTCTCTCACTTGGTCAGTCCAATGCATTGGGATTTTTTCCTCTTGTGTACTGTCCTTCTATGCCTCCAGTAACCACAAACCTCATCAAACTGTCTCGTTGGCCACGAGCAATGTGCTCAAATAATCAGAGGACCCGTTGAAGGCATATTGAGAAAGTAGATGGACGTAAAAGAGGTAGAGGAACGATAGGAACGTCTAGCGTTTTCTCCTCTTTGCCTACCCCGACGGAGAAACAGCCTGATTGTACTAGGCGTATCCAGAAAGTAAGTGTACTGAGGCTCTCACGACCGGATGGATTTTATTTTCGACATGTTGGCTACACTTCCGTGTAGCCTGACCCTTCCCCTCCGCAACGAGACCGGTTCGAGGTCAGTACGTTGAGAAGTGTCGACGCGACAACACGTTTCGTGAAAAATGTCAAACCAATCTCCCGCCAAGTGCGAAATTTTGTAAAAAGGCAAGAGTTTTTGATGCGCTGCAAACTCCATGGAGATGAATTTCTCCGCTCCATCGTTACTGGAGATGAAACTTGGGTTGCACACTACACGCCTGAAACCAAAAGGCAGTCTCAACAGTGGCGTCACACCTCTTCACCCTCCGCCAAAAAGTTCAAAACCACAATTTCAGCCAAGAAAATCATGGCTTCCGTGTTTTGGGACTATCAAGGCATAATTTTAATTGAATATATGCCTCAAGGGGAGACCATCAACTCTGCAAGATACTGTGAGACCCAAAAAAAATTGCGGAGGGCGATTCAGAACAAGAGGAGAGGCATGCTGACAAAGGGAGTCTGCCTGCTACATGACAATGCCAGACCACACACGGCCAACGCCACGAAGGAACTGCTCGCCTCGTTTAAATGGGATGTCCTGAACCATCTCGCGCATTCCCCTGACCTAGCACCTTCAGATTACTATCTATTTACCTCCCTGAAGCTACACATGGGTGGAAAAAGGTTTTCAACCGACGAGGAGGTAAAGGAGGAGGTGGATAAGTGGACGGAGGGGTTGGCGGAAAACTACTTCGAGGAAAGTATTAAAAAGTTGATACCCCGCTTCACCACCTGCATTGAGAGGAATGGCGACTATGTCGAAAAATAGCTTACATGTGTACTACGGTAACCACGTAATTTTTTTGTTTAAATAAAAAAAATTGTAACCTACAAAAATTCAGTACACTTATTTTCTGGATATGCCTCGTATATATTTTTACTAAAATATGAATTTTGTTAAAATTATTCTAAACACCGTGGATATTAAAATAAAATTTGATAGATGAATGAGTAAGTCTAAAAAAAATTGGATAGAAATCACAACAGATTTTATGGACCTCGCAAAAGCGAAAGTTGTAACATATAATATGTATCAGGATAAAATGAGGTGGATATCCGTTCTCTCTGCCTACTACAACAGGAACTGAGCGTGATAGTGATGATGATTATGATTTTGAAATACTTTCTTTCTTTTGATATAAATGAATAATATGTATACTTTTACAAGAAAGTAATAAAAACATGTGTTATCGAAATGCATGTTCAAGCAGGAAGGCACAAAAACTTATTTACGAGTAGATATTTGCATGTTATACTCTTATAAAACAACATATTTCAGTGTGGGTGTACTTACGAGTATTTATAATGTATACCAGAGGTTCACAAACTTTTAATTGCACCACTTAGGCCGAGGCCACACCGAAATGCTTCGTTAGGCGCTAAGCTAGATTTTACGTGACTTCATGCATGGCCACCCAAAGTGCTACGCCCAAATTCGTTTGACAGTCGGGAGCGGTTGAGTTAACACATGATGCCACTCTCAAAACTAACCAATTTCATTACAACTTATCTTTATTTACTTTATGTGCAACTTCATTCCAAAGTGATTTTATTACAGGTAAATTTTTGTAGAATTTGCTCGATGTATATATAACATTAGTTATGTAAAATTTCTTTATTGTCCTCTCCATCTTGTTTCTGTTCTCCTTACCCCCGTCCCCCAGTCAAATCTCTAGCAAATAACCCCCGTTCGTTCATCCATCCGATTGAGGAGTAAGGTGTCTTTAAATAGGACCGATTCTCCAAGGTTTACTCGTATAATCAAAAGTGTACGTGGGAAGACCTAGAAACACGTGATATTCATTTTATTTTAATATTATGACAACCTCCGTGGCCCAGTTGGTAAGACGCTTATCTCCCAACCCACAGGTTGCGATTTCGATTCCCGTTGGAACTCAGATTTTTTAAAAAGGATTCCTTTCTGGTTTTTACCTAAGACCTTTTTAACATATTTTTGGTTGGTTGAAAAATATTGTCACATGGCAATAAGCCTATCAGATTGTAATGTATACAACAAAAGTGTAATACAATACAATAAAGGTTTTACCATATTTCAATAATTAAAATGTATATTACGGTTACATAATATATGATATATGCCATATATGAATATTTTTTATTTTTCAGTTACTTCGCGAACTGTAAATGGATGTTAATGTTGGATTCTGACATCAGATCTACCTGGAGATCCATCAGCAGCTTCCTTACAGTATT
Source organism: Odontocerum albicorne (assembly GCA_949825065.1). Lineage (NCBI taxonomy): Eukaryota > Metazoa > Arthropoda > Insecta > Trichoptera > Odontoceridae > Odontocerum > Odontocerum albicorne. The sequence goes on from OX463860.1 coordinate 28,341,093, forward strand.
TATTATTATTTATTTTGTCCTGGGTGGCTTTTTTTAGAAACATTGTTCTCTGTTTTGGATATACAGGAGACGGTATCTATTTTCATTGGTATTTTGTGGGCTTATGACCACCTTTGAAGGCTGAGTTAAGTGCTCACTTTATGCCTAGGCAACATTCCTCATTATACTATAGATTCATCTCTATACATCCTATATATGTTTTTATTCTGCTTCCTTGGAAGCGTATTTATGTATTTAACACTTTTATTGCAATACAATCTGGCGGGCTTATTGCTAGGCGGCAATCTCTTCCAACCAACCAGACAAAAGTAAATTAAGCAAGTTACATGGTCGCATATACGAGTATCATTCAAATGAGTATACATCCCTACGAAATCCATAAACACATACGGAAACACATGCCCACGAACCCCACAAAGACGGACAATCACCCGAACATTCTTTTTCATATAAAGTGAGATATCATCAATCAAAAGGAAAGAAAGGGATGGTGGAGAGGAAAGGAAGAGAAAAATCAGGAATGAAACACGTTATTTTACTGACTAGAAATTAAGAGTTTTTTCAGTCGCTTCTTAAAGCATGCCAAGGACGGAGCGAGTCTTATATTGGTTTGTAACTGATTCCAGAGTCTCACTGCATGGACAGTAAAGGACGAGGTAAAGAAAGAGGAGCGGTGAACTGGAAAGGCCAATAAACAATCTCTGTTTGAGCGTAGCGCTAATCCATTATTGGAAAGAAGCTGAAAATTTTCGGCGAGATAAGAGGGTGCGGCGGGACAGTTAAGGATGTTATACAATAGAGACAGTATGTGAATTTGGCGTCTATTTCTAACATTCAACCAGTTCAATGCCTTCTGGTATGAAGTTATATGATTGTACTTTCGTATGTTGAAAATGAATCTTAGACACACATTTTGAAGACGCTGTAATTTGTCCAGCTGTTCCTCTGTAACATCCAAGTAACATACGTCCGCATAGTCCAGAATTGGAAAGAACAGAGATTGGTACCTGAGAGAATCTGATACACTTATATGATATATACTATAGTTATCAAATCTCTTCTTGACGGGATAGTTAGAGAGGATAAAGTATCAGACTTTATCGCGACATACATATTTCACCTCTTCTAAATCCATACAACTTCTCACACTTGCATGACAATGTAGGTCCACATACCTCTGCCGACACTGTCGACGCTCTGCAAAAACGTTTTGAGGTGTTTAAGTATCTTCCCTATAGTACTGATCTTGCCCCATCGGACTACACCTGTTTGGCTTCCTGAAAGCAGTCCTATGAGGAAGAAGGTTCATCTCTGATGTAGAAGTGAAGACAGCATTGCATTCATGGTTCGCAACTCAGATAATAACATGTTTGAATGAGGGAATACGAAAACTTATTAACAGATGGACAAAGTGTATTGAAAAGTGAGGAGATTATCTCGAAAAATTATGTATTAGTATTTTCTTAAAGTTGATTAAAATAAATTCTACAGCCAGAGTGCGGATAATTTTTGACTCATCTTCGATTTATTTCCACATGGCAATATTTTCCAACGAACCAGTATATCCAAATTCACATACTGTCTCTATGGTATAATGTCCTTAACTGTCCCGCCGCCCCCTCTTATCTCGCCGAGAATTTTCAGCGTCTTTCCAATCATGGATTAGCGCTACGCTCAAACAGAGATTGTTTATTGGCCTTTCCAGTTCACCACTCCTCTTTCTTTACGTCGTCCTTTACTGTCCATGCAGTGAGACTCTGGAATCAGTGACAAACCAATATAAGACTCGCTCCGCCCTTGGCCTGCTTAAAGAAGCGACTGAAAAACCTCTTAATTTCTAGTCAGTAAAATAACGTGTTTCATTCCTGATTTATCTTTTCCTTTCCTCTCCACCATCCCTTCATTTCGTTTTGATTGATGATATCTCACTTTATATGAAAAATAATGTTCGGGTGACTGTCCTTCTTTGTGGGGTTCGTGGGCATGTGCTCACGTATATGTTTATGGATTTCATGGGGATGGATAGTCATTTGAATGATTTATGTGACCACGTAACTTGCTTCATTATATTTGTCTGGTTGGTTGGAAGAGATTGCCGCCTGGCAATAAGCCCTCCAGATTGTATTTGCAATAAAAGTGTTAAGTAAATAAATAAATAAATATATCTTAAAACATGTCAAATGTGTTAGACAAACCGTCACATTCCCCAACAACATACTATAATATTATAATACTCGTATCTTTGAATTTTGAAATCGAAAGCATGTATCCGAATTTTGTTAACCAAATTAGTTTCTTGCGGCTGCTTTTGACGTATATCGCTACAAAGATATAACTAGTTTTTTTACTATAAAATAACACTTCACATCAATATTCATGCGGGTTTAACCGAGTCAATTTGCTATCATTGATCAGGGGTCCATAAACTTTATTACCTATAATTTATTTCAACCGTAAAATTACCTTTTAGAAATAAAAGCTTAAAAAATAAGAGATTTTAGCATTTATACCATTTTCATTGCCAAAAAAATCTGACAAAATTAATTGTTGATTTTCGCCCGAATCCATAATCCGGCCTTTATACTAAATACTAATATTAAAATATCGTGATTTGTATTCAGAGTTGGACCTAAACTTTAAAAGTGGGGTAACTAAATCATGTGACGACCTTATTTATAAAGGTGCGACAAATTTATAGAAATTTTATTTTTAACGTGAGTTTTATATCTCCTGAATTGAGATACTATTTTTTTATGGGTGTAGCTTTATTTTAACCCCTTGAAGTAAGTCACTAGGGCTATTATTAGTACTATACTAAAATTATTTTAATTGTATTTCGTGAAGTGAGCTAATAAAGCCTTATTGTATTATATCTCCTGAAGTAAGGCAGGTAAACTTTAATTGTATCCCTTTACGTAAGGTATTTTAGTTTTAATTTATCCCCTGTAATGAGAAACAATTTTTTTCATTATATTCCCTATAGTGAGATATAATATTGTATTATTTATTCTTTCCCCTGTAGTGAAGTTCGAAAATTTTTATTATACCCCTGGTTATGAGATACTTCAGTTTTTATTTTATCCCCTATAGTGAGAATAATTTTTATTATTTCCACTGTAGTGAGTTATTATAGTTTTCATTCTTTCCTCTGTAGCGAGGTAGTATAGTTTTTATTCTATTCCCTGTAGTGAGATATAATCGTAGTTATTCTTTCCCCTGTAGTGAGGTACTGTAGTTTTATTTTTATCCCCTGCAGTGATATTATATATTTTATTCATTCCTCTGTAGTGTGGGATGGATGAAGTTTAGACCAATGACGGGAGTTCTATGTGATCCGAAAATGCCAGTAAAGTTAAAAGGAAAAGTATACCAAACGATTGTCAGACCCGCACTCCTATATGACTCGGAATGCTGGACGATGTATACCTCTTACTCCAGGCAACTAGAAACTGCTGAAATGCGCATGCTAAGATGGTCAGCTGGTGTGTCCCTAAGAGACAAAATAAAAAGCTCACGCATTCGTGGAAGCCTAGGTGTTACATACAACAACACCAAGATGGCGGAGAGGCGATTGAGATGGTATGGGCACGTTGGACGCAGAGCACCCGATCACATTGTGAACCAGGCAATCTCCATGGATCTTCCTCGAATAATAACCAGAGGAAGACCAAAGAATTTGTGGGTGGTGCAAAAAGATAACCTGATGCAGAGGCACGGCCTGGGGGACGTAGTCCGGGACAGAAGAGCATACAACCTGAGGACGAGGAGAGCTGACCCCAACAGTCTTCGCAGACAGTGAGTTGGGATGGAGCCAGGGAGAAGAAGAAGTGAGATTCGAAAAATTTTATTCTATCCCCTGTAGTGATATATATTCTTTCCCCTGTAGTGAGGTACTATAGTTTTAATTTAATCCCCTATAGAGAGATATAATAGTTTATGTAATATTATTTGTATTGCAGTGAGGAAAAAAAATTACCAAAGTTTTTATTCTATCCCTGTAGCGAGATATAACGTATAGTGCTGATATAGAGAGAGTGAAAAAATTTATATACCTCGGAAGTATCCTAGTGGAAGACCTCGACCCAGAAACCGAAGTCAAGTGCATAATTGAATCGTCTCGTGCGGCTTTTAATAAAATGAGAAGCGTATTCTGCGATGATAATCTAAACTTGAAACTTCGACAGCGGTTAGTCAAATGCTACGTTTGGTCAGTGTTATTGCATGGAGTGGAATCATGGACCCTCAAAGTTGGTAGTATGAACCGACTGGAAGCATTCGAAATGTGGATACACCAGATAATGCTATGGGTACTCTGGACGGATATGGTCAGCAACACAAGGGTTCTTCAAAGAGCCAAAGTTGATAGGGAGTTGCTGATTAATATTAAAATCCGAAAGGTGTTATATTTGGGTAATTTACTTAGAGGAGCAAAGTGCAAATTACTACACCCGATCATCCAAGGCAAAATAAAAGGCCGAAGAGGTGTTGGTAGAAGGCAAATCTCCTGGCTCCGCAATATACTCGTACGTAATTGGACTGGTATAATAAGCGTTGGGGATTTTTTTCGGGCTGCCAGGGACAAATATGTCTACTCTCAGGTGATAGTCAACGTTGAGAGGACCTGACATGACGCTAGGAAGAAGAAGAAGTGAGATATGATAACTTTTATTCTTTCCCTTGTAGTAAGGTACTAACGTTTACATTATATCATCTGTGATGAGTTTCTGTGAATTACGAACATCCTTTTGTGGTAATTTAATTTCGAGAAGGCTGGACTTAGCTTATTTTCGGCATAAGGTAAAAAAAATTGCACTTCGCCCGAAGATATTATCAAAACGGTTCACGTGTTATTTACAATCTAAATATAGAAAGCAAACGGTCTTTATTATGCAACATTCTATCTGCCATACAAACACTTGTGCTAATATAAAATGATTGCATGTATTCTCGCAACACTTGACTTACCATCACGCCTTTTTCCTAACGAGATATGCAAAGATAACAGATCTTTACTTCATTCTTACCTCGTATACACTGTTCTCTTCTATATTATCTCTGACTTTTACAAACAAACTTTTTAATTGTATATTAATTAGAATTTTAACCCTTGCCCCTATGATGGATAGTGAGTGACCAGGACTAACATAATAAAATAATTTTATAGCTAATTACAAAAAATAACCTAGCAGATTTTGCATAATTTTAATTTAAAACATAAATTTTTCACTGGATGCTGAGCGTCCAGCACAGTGGCTGGCGGAATTGTTTAGCACAGTAAGGCAAGTGTTAAAATAAATGATTTGTCAAACTGCACTTATAGAACGACCTCTTAGACAGAAGTGGTAGAATGGGAAATAGATAATATTATAACGAGGAAAGATATAGAGGGAGAGGGTAGTATAAACTATTTGGGAATTATTTTAGAGGAGCATTTGGAATTTATTTATTGACGATCGATTTCAACCACTAACAATTTTTATAATATAAAATAAAAAAATCAGAGTGTGAATGAATACAGAAATACAAGAAGTTACAATATAAATATCAAAAACGTCAGTCTGATCCCACCACCGCCACGCTGTTATGGAGGACAACATAACATAAGTCCCCATTCAGCGCGATTATCTTTTGTAATTTAATTTAATTGTAATTTAATCGACTGCTCAATTTTAATTAAATTTATATCTGTATTATTTTATGAGGATACGTATGTATATACATGTTAAATTTATAATTGTAATTTGTTTAGTCCGACACTGTTTATTCTACTTTATATAACGGTATACCCCTACCGGTTTCAAGGTTTTGACCTTATTATCAGGGGATCACAAAGTCTTGTTTGTGCTAAACAAATTACATTGTCTTTAACACTTGCCTTACTGTGCTAAAAAATTCCGCCAGCCACGGTGATGGACGCTAAGCGTCCAGTGAAAGATATATATTTTAAATTAAAATTATGCAAAATCTGCTAGGTTATTTTTTGTCATTAGCTATAAAAATAATTTAATTATGTATTAAAAAGTCGAATAACAAATAAAATATAAGTCCTGGTCACTCGCCATCCATCACAGGGTGGCAAGTGTTAAACCTCTATAGTGTTAATGCCTTAACTTTAAATTTATAGTCTAATTTTGTTTTATCAACGTATAAACTAAATAAAATAATATAAAAAATATCACGTGTAATAGAACCAAAAATATCACGTTTAATAGAATAAATAGTATCATGTGTAATAGAATAAATAGTATCACGTGTAATAGAATAAAAAATATCACGTGTAATATAACAAAAGAGAGCATACGTAATATACCCAAAAATATCACGTGTAAAAGGCAAAAAAAATAATCACGTGGAATAAAACAGAAATTGTTTTCACTGTAGAAATAATCGTACGTATTGTTCACAAAGTTTAATTTAAATGATTTATTATTAAAAGGGCGTCTGATATTAGCTCAGAGCACATAAATACATATTATAAATATAGCTTTATTAATAGCAATATAGTGTGTACATATGGTATATCCTGCAATTATATATATACTCGTATATACGAGTATTTCAAGGTAATCGAACATAAAATACATTTAAGGGAGAAACTATCAATATATCTGGGCTCATCTTATAACATCCCGGCAGTCGAGATACATCTCCACCAATAGAGGGCGAGCCCGGCCCCGAGGACATTTGATGTTTTTCATCATTGTAGACGTACGTTATAATACAAAAAATATAATAAATAAGTAGTTAGTACAATTATAAACTCAATAAATATGTGCCAAAATTCTTAAAAACATAAATGCACATATTCACTGCCAGCGTAAAGAGTGAAAATAAAATAAATATCAAAACTCAAAAAAAAAACAAAGAAATAAATTAGAGGACATGTTTTTTGCTGCGAGTTGTCACACTACGCGAGTGATTGCAGCTCTGATCTGTTGAATTATTTTTGTGTCCAAATATGAATTTCATTGGTGTAAGTCAGTTGTCTCAGAACGGGCAATGAGCCTTGTGAAATGGGTGATCGCCGATTAAAAAAAATTGCAAATATTATATGTTAAGGCAATAGAAAATAAAATACATTTAGGTGAGAATCCACCCAAAAGTTCGGGGGTGTATTCTCACAACACCCTATTAGCAGAAATAAATGTATTTGGTCATCTTACAACATCCTCCCTGCCGAGATAAGTGTTTTTGGTCATCTCACAACATCCTCCCAGCCGAGATAAGTGTTTTAGGTCAACTCACAACATCCTCCCTGCCGAGATAAGTGTTTATGGTCAACTCACAACATCCTCCCTGCCAAGATAAGTGTTTTTGGTCATCTCACAACATCCTCCCTGCCGATATAAGTATATTTGGTCATCTCACAACATCCTCCCAGCCAAGATAAATGTATTTGGTAATCTCACAACATCCTACCTGCCGAGATAAGTATTTTTGGTCAACTCACAACATCCTCCCAGCCGAGATAAGTGTATTTGGTCATCTCACAGCATCCTCCTAGCCGAGATAAATGTATTTGGTCATCTCACAACATCCTCCCTGCCGAGATAAGTGTTTTTGGTCAACTCACAACATCCTCCCAGCCGAGATAAGTGTATTTGGTCATCTCACAACATCCTCCCTGCCGATATGTGTTTTTGGTCATCTCACAACATCCTCCCAGCCGAGATAAGTGTTTTTGGTAATCTCACAACATCCTCCCAGCCGAGATAAAAGTATTTGGTCATCTCAAAACATCCTCCCAGCCGGGATAAGTGTATTTGGTCATCTCACAACATCCTCCCAGCCGGGATAAGTGTATTTGGTCATCTCATAACATCCCCCCAGCCGAGATAAGTGTATCTGATCATCTCACAACATCCTCCCAGTCAGCATAAGTGTATTTGGTCATCTCACAACATCCTCCCAGCCGAGATAAGTGTATTTGGTCATCTCACAACATCCTCCCTGCCGATATGTGTTTTTGGTCATCTCACAACATCCTCTCAGTCAAGATAAGTGCATTTGGTCATCTTACAACATCCTCCCAGCCGAGATAAAAGTATTTGGTCATCTCACAACATCCTCCCAGCCGGGATAAGTGTATTTGGTCATCTCACAACATCCTCCCAGCCGGGATAAGTGTATTTGGTCATCTCATAACATCCCCCCAGCCGAGATAAGTGTATCTGATCATCTCACAACATCCTCCCAGCCAGCATAAGTGTATTTGGTCATCTCACAACATCCTCCCAGCCGAGATAAGTGTATTTGGTCATCTCACAGTACCCTACCAGCCGAAATAAGTGTATTTGGTTATCTTACAACATCCTCCCTGCCGAGATAAGTGTTTTTGGTCATCTCACAACATCCTCCCAGCCGAGATAAGTGTTTTTGGTCATCTCACAACATCCTCCCAGCCGAGATAAGTGTTTTTGGTCAACTCACAACATCCTCCCTGCCGAGATAAGTATTTTTGGTCAACTCACAACATCCTCCCAGCCGAGATAAGTGTTTTTGGTCAACTCACAACATCCTCCCTGCCGAGATAAGTGTTTTTGGTCATCTCACAACATCCTCCCTGCCGATATAAGTATATTTGGTCATCTCACAACATCCTCCCAGCCAAGATAAATGTATTTGGTCATCTCACAACATCCTCCCTGCCGAGATAAGTATTTTTGGTCAACTCACAACATCCTCCCAGCCGAGATAAATGTATTTGGTCATCTCACAACATCCTCCTAGCCGAGATAAATGTATTTGGTCATCTCACAACATCCTCCCTGCCGAGATAAGTGTTTTTGGTCAACTCACAACATCCTCCCAGCCGAGATAAGTGTATTTGGTCATCTCACAACATCCTCCCTGCCGATATGTGTTTTTGGTCATCTCACAACATCCTCTCAGTCAAGATAAGTGTATTTGGTCATCTCACAACATCCTCCCAGCCGAGATAAAAGTATTTGGTCATCTCACAACATCCTCCCAGCCGGGATAAGTGTATTTGGTCATCTCATAACATCCCCCCAGCCGAGATAAGTGTATCTGGTCATCTCACAATATCCTCCCAGCCAGCATAAGTGTATTTGGTCATCTCACAACACCCTCCCAGCCGAGATAAGTGTATTTGGTCATCTCACAGTACCCTACCAGCCGAAATAAGTGTATTTGGTCATCTTACAACATCCTCCCTGCCGAGATAAGTGTTTTTGGTCAACTCACAACATCCTCCCTGCCGAGATAAGTGTTTATGGTCAACTCACAATATCCTCCCTGCCGAGATAAGTGTTTTTGGTCTTCTCACAACATCCTCCCTGCCGATATAAGTATATTTGGTCATCTCACAACATCCTCCCAGCCAAGATAAATGTATTTGGTCATCTCTCAACATCCTCCCTGCCGAGATAAGTATTTTTGGTCAACCCACAACATCCTCCCAGCCGAGATAAGTGTATTTGGTCATCTCACAACATCCTCCTAGCCGAGATAAATGTATTTGGTCATATCACAACATCCTCCCTGCCGAGATAAGTGTTTTTGGTCAACTCACAACATCCTCCCAGCCGATATGTGTTTTTGGTCATCTCACAACATCCTCTCAGTCAAGATAAGTGTATTTGGTCATCTCACAACATCCTCCCAGCCGAGATAAATGTATTTGGTTATCTCACAACATCCTTCCAGCCAAGATAAGTGTATTTGGTCAACTCACAACATCATCCCAGCCGAGATAAGTGTATTTGGTCATCTCACAACATCCTCCCAGCCGAGATAAGTATTTTTGGTCAACTCACAACATCCTCCGTGCCGAGATAAGTGTTTTTGGTCAACTCACAACATCCTCCCAGGCGAGATAAGTGTTTTTGGTCAACTCACAACATCCTTCCAGCCGAGATAAGTGTATTTGGTCATCTCATAACATCATCCCAGCCGAGATAAGTGTATTTGGTCATCTCACAACATCCTCCCTGCCGATATGTGTTTTTGGTCATCTCACAACATCCTCCCAGCCGAGATAAGTGTATTTGGTCATCTCACAACACCCTCCCAGCTGAGATAAATGTATTTGGTCGACCTCGGATGTAAAATGAGTGACAGTAAACGAATAAACTTTGTAAATAACAAATGTTGCTATCGCAAACAATCGTTTTTATTTTCCATGACTTTGCCCCTTTTATTTAAGGATAGGAATATGATAGCTGCGGCCATTAGGTTCGGCCCTTCTCCGCATTTGTATACATGCAGAAAAACATATTTGGTAAGAAAACCGCTGAAAACTCACCAAGGGAAGACGAACTACAAAGAAACCTTTGCAAATCTTCCGATATGTGATAGTAACACATTCGCCTTTAGGTGGAGTGTAGTGCATGTGTCTAGTGTTCATATTCAATCATAAATCTTGATAAGACTTCCCAAAAAGGGTTGTCTTCAAGTGCTTCCTAAATCTGCACACGCCATCCATTTCTCTAACACTTTGAGGTTGACAAAATGTTAATTAAAATGACATCGTGAATTCTAGATGTTTTTTTTTATGAATAATTATTTAAACCATCTGATTTAAGTTACATATGTGACATTTAACAACAGCAAAAGTATAGTTAATTAGGTCAAAATTGGTTTATAATTATTTTTAAAACTAAATAAAAAAAATGGTTTTCTTTTAAACAATAGTTGACCACGAGTGTCACATCCAAACGAAGAATATTCAATAAAACAGATATAGTGACAAAATTAATAATCTAGTCACACCGCCTGAATATAATTTGTAGTCATTGTAACATACCTGCATGTCATTGTACTGAAGTGAATACCTTCGTGACCTAATTGGTAAGACACTTGACTAACACGCGGGGGTTTCGGGTTCGATTTTAAATTTGCAGTCCAACTGCCAAGGAAAAGCATGCACATGATTATATGTCTCGGATATTATGATTCAAAGAGGAGAACGCATTAAAGATTTGGATATGAATTTTAACAGAAAGCCCTCATTTGGTCTACATATTGAAGAACTGTGTTTGATTATAGGGTATTCGAGTTTCTGATTTTTAATTTTTTTTTATCCACTTTGCACGGATTTCTCCTGTTACACAAAGAGGATCTGCTTCTAGCGTTAGCTTATTCGTTAGGAAGAATATCAGCCAGGATTCTTCTCATACTGCTAGACGGTGCCGAGAATATATCAACAGTGGCATTCAGTACGGGTTTCTGTCATTTGTGGGGGGGGGGGGAGGTTTATTTATTTGTTTATTTAACACTTTTATTGCAAATACAATCTGGCGGACTTATTGCCATGCGACAATCTCTTCCAACCAACCAGATAAAAGTAAAAGAAGCAAGTTACGCGGTCGCATAAACATAAATCATTCAAATGACTATCCATCCTCACGGAGTCCATAAACACATACGTGAGCATATACCCACAAACCCGCCACAAAGACGGACAATCACCCGAACATTATTTTTCATATAAAGAGAGATATCATCAATCAAAAGGCAAGGAAGGGATGGTGGAGAGGAAAGGAAAAGAAAAATCAGGAATACAACAAGTTATTTTACTGACTAGAAATTAAGAGGTTTTTCAGTCGCTTCTTAAAAAATGCAAAGGATGGAGCGAGTCTTATATTGGTTTGTAACTGATTCCAGAGTCTCACTGCATGGACAGTAAAGGACGACGTAAAAAAAAGAGGAGTGGTGAACTGGAAAGACCAATAGACAATCTCTGTTTGAGCGTAGCGCTAATCCATGATTGGAAAGACGCTGAAAATTCTCGGCTAGATAAGAGGGGACGGCGGGACAGTTAAGGATATTATACAATAGAGACAGTATGTGAATTTGGCATCTATTTCTAACATTCAACCAGTTCAATGCCTTCTGGTATGAAGTTATATGATCGTACTTTTTCGAGGTTCTCAGGTCCCTCGACAATACGATGGTTCGTAGCAAATTAGAATATGGAGCCCGCGGGAGATTGGTTACTCTCAAATGGTGGCGAAAGTCTAAAATAATATTTTGAGATTCCTCTACAGGGAGTGCGATTTCTACCCGTGACTATCCTGCAAGATTTCTCCTTGGTATGTTGAGATACTACCTTCTCAGCGTGAGGAGAGATGTGAGGGTATTTCATAAATTGTTAAGTTGCTGACGGGAGCTACATCTAATCGGACTATGTTGGAAATGATGAGTTTTATGTTTCTGACAACTATTCGAGGTCCAGAAATATTGACCTATTGAAACCACCAATAAATAGAACTTATCTGTCATGTGACCTCTCACTATATCACGGTATGCCCCTTTTAAATAAAGTCACGGATATTGACATCTTCAATATTTTCGATATATTTTTTTAAATGAAAACATTATGAGCTTTCTTAGTAATGCAAGTTAGTTGTTTCATCTAAAATAATATTTTTTGTTTATTAACTTTTATATTTTGGATGCTGTATTTTATGTCTTTGTATATAATTGTGTTTAACCCGTGTATGTAAGCTTTTGAAAAATAAACAAATATACAGGTTTTACCTTGGCCGTCGGGCTTCAACCCTATTCTCAAAAGACACTTTTTTTTTTTTTTTTTTTTTTTTTTATTACACATGACAAGAAATATACACAATTTGAGAAAAAAACAACAGGTAATTTGATTTGGACATATAATTTTAATGGATCTGGGTTTGTTGCCTTTCATTTGTCGTATCCCCAGTAAACTAGGCTTTTGCCTGTATCTCACTGAGGATATTTAGCATGAAAAAATAAATCGATACTTCTTTCCGATTTTTGATAACACAAAAAACCCCGCTGCACGCTCTCATCAACCTGACAAACAGTGACACTTAACTACAACTGGAAACATCTTGCGAAACTCAACTCCTCACACATTATCGCTCCAGAAAGACCAAAAATATTCATCCCACAATACACTGCACACAATCATAAGAACAAAAATCAAAACAAACTCAAAAACAAAAAAAAAAAAAAACAAAAACAAAGAAAATGACTAAGCATGCATTATGTGAAGGGGCGCAGATTTTGTGTCTTCTTTCTGGGGGCAAATACCCTCGCAACGCCATTGCATATTATGTTGTGACCATGAGATGGGTGTCCAGAATCCGAAGTTCTCAATCTGCAATGGCCTATGTGGACCTAGTTGGCAAGATACTTGTCTTCCGACCCGGAGGTTGCTGGTTTAATACCCGCTGAAACTCAGTTCAAAACGAATATTTTTAGTCTGGTTTTCACTTAAGACCTCATAAACATATTTTTACATGTACTGTATATCATATAAATAAAGTTTTATTCATGATTCTCTCGGGCGCCGCTATAGCTGTCAGACATGATTTGTTTAATAATAGTGGATTCGAGTCCCGAGTGAGAACGCCTTTGCTATCTAAATGAGGTTATATAAAATTGTCATTTGATATGTCATGTGACAACTAAACGGATTGTGTTGTTTGTATGAAAGTTGAACTATCACTTCGGTTTAAGGTTTCTCCAACTACTAGATAATATGATCCTTGGTAGAATATAGTAATCCCTTAATTAACGCGAGTAATTGTTTCAACAAATAGCGCTTCAATGGAAACCGCATAAACCGAGCCAATTAAATATATTAATTCAAAATCTTTCTCATCGGATAAGTTTTCAATTGTTACAATTGTGGCTCTTAAGTTCTTTGCAAAGCAAGAAATAAAATGTTGCCAGTAGCCAAAAAATAAGAATTTGGATTTAGAAACCAATTTATTAATTAATAGAAGTCTTTGTTATGCATTTAAAATTTTAAACAAAATAAACCGCGTTAATCTGAATTCGCCTAAATGTAGACCGTGCAAATTGGTGTATCCCTGTGCTTGTACCAGCGAAAACGGGAGGACGTATTCATTTGCGCGTAAACCAAGAGGTAAAGGAATTTTCTGGCAATCAGGGATGACATTTAACTATTTGGCACCCTAAGCAAGGCGCGCTATTTGCACCCCACGAAAATGTTAAATTCGATTTTTAAGAACAGGTTTTTAGCTAAAAATAAATAAATTTAAAAAGCAACTAAATTTGAAATTAACATATTTTCAACTTAACGCTATCTGTCGCATATTCACTATATGTCAATCTTGCGATGAGTAAATATGGAACGCTACACGAAAGAACAGCGCGTTATTATTGCTAAAACTCATTATAAAAATGGAGAAAGTTTTGCTGAAACAGTTCGTAAACATCGTGGAATTTTCGGTCAGAATAATGGTCCAAATTAGTCATCAATTCGAAGATTAATTGCCAATCGGTTCAAATACGAACTGATGTAAGGCTAAGTGGAGCTCCCTTCGGAAATTATTGACTCGATTATTATCGCAGTACAACAGAATGTGCTCTGCAGATTGATCCAGATGGTTGCAAAAATTATATCAGGGCGAAGAGACAAGATTAAAACTAAAGAGTTTGTCATTAAATCTCTCATAGCCAGAGAGAAATTGGGTAGTCCAATAGCTTGGATACACCTACGGAGAGCAGACATGTGGTCTGGTGCAAGGACAAAATTGAAATGTCTATCTTCCCACGAAGGATAACGACCATCGATGTAGCCAAGTTGACAACTGGGCATCTAGGCAAGCTGTACTACTAGCAAGGTTTGAAGGCGGACGTCACCTACACTCGAGGGTAGACTCTTAGCGGCGCGACGAGCGAGCGAGCTCCGTTAAGACCAAGAGTGCTTAAATGTCAACCTCTCTATCTACATAACAACTCAGATCTGCAGTCAACCCTCATCTCTGAATTAGTCCTAAATTAACAAGAAAATGTTCCACTCTGAAGGAACATCTCTCAAACACAACATCGAAAGATTTAATGGAAATATCCCATTTATTAACATGAATGAATACAAAGAGACAACATTTGAAATTAATCCAGAGACACATGACACGCATGGCAACTGATCAAATGTTCATCATCCCTAGGGTCAAAACATATTTTGCCCAAAGGCAATATGCCTATTTATGTTAGCTCCCATGACATACAATGGGGTGCCGAATTCAAGGAAGGCAAAGGGAAGAAAACAGTTTAGGGAGTCGATCGGAGCGTGGTTGTTATTGCGACAAGAGTTTGAGTGTTTGGCCTTGCTAGATGAATGACTTGTGGAAGAGGTTTGTGTGAGCTCTTAAGTGTGGTGTTTTTTATTGTTTTATATTTTTGTATAAATGTATTTTTTTTTGCTTTATGATTGTGTGCGGTATATTGTGGGATGAATGTTTTGATCTGTCTGGAGTGATGAAATGTGAGGGGTTTGATTTCGCGTGATTTATACATATGTAATTGAGTGTCACTGTTTGTCAGGTTGATGAGAATGTGCAACGGGGTTTTACATAATCCAAAATCGGAAAGAAGTATCGATTTATTTTTTCATGCTATATGTCCTTAGTGAGATACAGGCAAAAGCCTAGTTTACTGGGGACACGACAAATGAAAGGCCACAAACCCAGATGCATTAAATTTCTTCTTCTTCTTCCTCTTCCTATAGATCATGATCTGTTTGTTCCGCTTGTTCTCCTTTTTGTGACGTAGATTGCCAGCTGTCACGCCATCTCTTCGGAGGTCTTCCCGGTAATCTTCTTCCGGCAGGGTTCCCTTGAAGGGCGACACGTGGAAGTCTGTCGTTTTACATTCTGTTTACATGTTCGTTCCAGTATCCCCTTCGTTGTCTTCCCACCTGACGATGTCTTCCGTAATACACTTTCTCCTTATTTCGGTGTTTCTGATTATATCTCTTAGTGTGTTTCCGGTTATACATCTCAGTGTTTCCATTTCCGAGGTCCTCAGGAGAGATTTTGTTCTAGATGTGTCTGCTCTGGTCTCTATTTCGTAGGTGGTTATCGGTCTCACACATGTCTTGTATATTCTGACTTTACTTTCTATTCTCATGTGTTTATTGTTCCACACCGGCGTTCTAAGGCATCCCGATATTGCAGCCGCCTTATAGACCTTGTCTCAAGGTTTCATCATACAGATTTTCATTGCTACTGATGCTCACTCCAAGATATCTAAACTACATCACCTGCTCTATTATTTTTCTATTCACTAAATTTGTATACATATGTAATTGAGTGTTACTGTTTGTCAGGTTGATGAGAATGTGCAACGGGGTTTTACATAATCCAAAATCGGAAAGAAGTATCGATTTATTTTTTCATGCTATATGTCCTCAGTGAGATACAGGCAAAAGTCTAGTTTACTGAGGACACGACAAATGAAAGGCAACAAACCCAGATCCATTAAAATTGTGTGTCCGAATTAAATTACCTGTTGTTTTTATCGCAAATTATGTATATTTCTTGTCATGTGTAAAATAAATAAATAAAAATTTGCGACATTGTGTAGACTTTTTAGAAGCAGACTCATATGCTTACATTTATGACTACCATATATCAGCAAAATCTATCGTCCTGGGCATCGCCAAATGGACGTTGAATATCACATAAAATCGAGGGGACGTTGCGGTTACAACCTTCATCCTGTAGTTAATAGACACGACTCAATTGTCAGGTTACTTTGAGTATAAAATTATTACAATTATTATAATTTTATCAGTGTTGTCAGATGGTATAATTTAACCTTATATAATAATCCTACTGATAGGCTGAATAAACGATGGCTGAATGCTAATACATAACATCTACACAGCAACATACAGATAATAATCAGCATATCACGTTACAATAATACCTCAATCCAATAGTGTCAAGGTTCCAGCATGCAGAATGTGACGACCTCCGTGGTCTAATTGGAAGACGAACGTCTTTCAAGCTGGAATTTCTTGCGGGTTCCATTCCTATTTTTGCCTCACCCTACACTCAACAAGTTTTTTTGTTATATATTTAATAATTCTATAACAATGGGTTCGAATCTCGAGTTAGAGCGCCCTTGAGGAGAATCTGTTCTCAAAACTGTGCTATATAAATTGTCTTTTTATTATGTTCAAAAAGGTTAGATATTTCTCTCAGCTCCGTGATCTTAGTGTTTATTTTTCATGCAAGCGGGTAGGCGCATCACGTCAAATTGTAAATTTAAATCACGCTTGCATTGCGATTAATTTATTATTGACTATTATTATTGTTCATACTCGTATTTCATTTCCTTAATTTTGTATTTTCGTGTCACATAACCGTGTTCTCTAGTTTTATGCGTATTTTTTCTTATCTTTTAAATATTCTTTGATGAGTTATTGAGTCGTTAGTATCAATTTTACATATCTCAATCCTTAGGAATTTAAGCATCAGTAAAATGAAGTGTGACAATCTTTTGGCAGTAACCCCACGCTATTATGTAATGTCCTTAAGACGAGAGAAAACATGTATTCAAGATGTTTACTTAAAAGAATATCAAGAGGAGAATACAAATACAAAACTCAAATCTTATTACCTCTCAATAATATAAGCACTCTTATGTTATAACATAATTTAAGTCATTGCTTTATTTACACATAAATAAACATCATGTGTTTATGAAGTATACTCGTATTTTGTTATTTTTTCATGCATGGTATATGGCCATGGGTCTTCTGAGGCCTAGTCTTTTGTCTACTACAAACAATGTCTGGTCTACCGTACATCTGTGTTCATAGTACTATAGTTCGGAAAATCTAGGATGAGTCCTGTGACAGCTCACAAATTTGTCCCAATACAACCTTAAACCAACCAAACCCAATTAACGATGTTCAGTAATTTAAATTATTTTATCAACTTTAATATAAGCCTCAATTCTAATAAATAGCAAGTTATTTAGGTAAATACGAGTACATTACATAAGGTTGTATCGGGGCAAATTTTTGACTACATAATATATTCGTAATATGTACCAGAAAATTAAACTAGCGAATTTAGTAATACGTACCAGATAACCAAAGTGACAAAATTGCGAATATGCCATCGATCAGAAATCTCGATAGATGACTTCATAAATTATTAGAGCACGTTTAGATTCAGTGTTTTTATTTTTTATGCAAGCGGGCGGGCGCATCGCGTCAAATCGTTGATTTGAATTGCTAGTGCATTGCGGTTGATTTATTATTGTATTTTATATTCTCAATTCTGAATTTTCGTATCACATGCGCTTTAGTTTTATATATTTTTTTCTTGTCTTTTTAATGATTTGATATTATTTGGTGAGTATTGAAACCGTGGTGTCAATTTCACTCATACAGTCCCCATCCCGAGCTAATATTGAAACATCTGATTAGTACCAATTGCTTAAAAAATATTTTTTTTGACTGAGATAATCCGTTTTTTTTATCAGGATCATTTTCTTCCTTACCACCCCGAATAATCGAGATGTCTGTATGCACGTAAATATTTTAATAAAATTTCTTGTTTTTTTTCGTAATCATGCGTAATCCGATAACCCTTTTATTGAATATAATATAACCTGGCGAATTTATTGCTATGTTATGCTTTCTCTACCAACCAACTAAAAACATGTTAAAGAGGTCTAAATTTAAAACCACGCAGAAAACCTTTTTTGAAAAAAAATGTGGCTTCCAACGGGATCTTAAAACCTTTGAATTGGTAGAAGGGTGTCTTAACTACTAGGTCACGGAGGTTATCTGCGAGGCTGACCTGTAACAAGAAACAGTGTTTTATGAATCTATTCAAAGATTGAAGGAATAATCCTTGATTCAATTTGAATTTTTCACTAAATTTTATGACATAGTTCGTAGTCGTTCAATACATGTTTCACAATATATATAAATTCTTGAAACCCTCATAAAAATATTGTCGTTGAAATAGTTAACCTATTTCATTTCTTATCATTTTCGTTTATGGCGCTGTTAAATGAAATTTTATTGTAATCTGTGTTAGCTTGCGATTGGAGAATTAGCAATTCAACGATTTGAAATAAGTTTTAATTTCAACAGTATAACTTTTTACAGATTATGTAATATAAACAAAATTATATACATATATTTAATACCATAAGGCTAGAAAACTGTATTCTGCTTGTCAGGATAAAATTTATTAATGTTATAAATCTAAAGTAAAACAAGTAGTCAAAAATTTGCGTCAATAGCCTAGTTACGCCTCTGGTTTATTTTAAAAAAAAAAGTAAAACAAACATTTGTAAAATAATTCAAATTATCCTCGCTTGATCCAAGTTCCCTTGCAGCTGTCAAGATAAATAATAGTGTTGTGCAATTGTTGTGAACTATTAATATTTTTCTCTGGTGGCGGAAACTGTTTAGCACTAGAGCTCTTACGCACGTCCCTGGCCCTGACGCAACCAGAGACAATAATTATTCGAGTGGCGCTCGCTTGCGCTATCAATTATCGCCGAACGAACGCTACTCGAAATAGAAAGGAAATAGCGACATTTTTATTCTACGATGATACTCTTGCGATACATTGTATGAGGTAAATTTACATGAATAATATAGTTTCGATCACTGTGCTACATATAAGAGAAAATTTTAACTGACTGTCTCCTTTCAAACAATTTTTTTTAATTTTTTTAGATCTATAGTATGATATATTTCTAGAGATTTAAGTTTCAGACCTGAACAAGTTCGAGTGTATATGGATGTCCATATTTGGTAACATATCTGTTACAACAGCTACGTCTATTACATATTCAGGCAATGTTACAGTTAAGATTTGATGCCTCTTTCCTCAGTAGTATAACTAGCAGGGCTGTGGAGTCGAAAACAAAAACACGACTCCGACTCCGATTCCTATATTTACCAACAACACGACTCCGACTCCACAACTCCGACTCCACGACTCCGACTCCACAACTCCGACTCCACAACTCCACAACTCCGACTCCACAACTCCGACTCCACAACTCCGACTCAACAACTCCGACTCCACAACTCCGACTCCACAACTCCGACTCAAAAAAGCTCAATTTTATCAGGTTGTTTCCTACCTTTGCATTTAGCCATTTTTTCATGTTATAGGGATAAAAATAAAACAAGATCAAACTTTAATAATTATTTATTAGAATTTATTCTTAAAAACAACATTGCTTCTATTAAATCTGTATTCGTAGAGGCTCTCAAATCAGAATTGAGAATTTTAAGAGCGGAAAATAACCGCTCTACGGATACTTGGGTTGGGGGTAATGCTGTAACGATCAATGCTGAATCTTTTACGATTTCTAGATACCGCTGTATTGCCATTTCAACATTTAACTTATAAGTTCGGTCAATTTTTTCCATTATTTTCAATGCATCATAAAATTCAATTTTAAATTTTGAAATAGAGTCTCCTTCATCTATATTGGGACTGTGATTAAAACGAGGACGTTTTAATTTATCTTGTTCATTGAGATATTTTTCTAAATCGTCTTCAGATTCAGCGGTGTCGGATGAAGATACTTGGTGTACGCTGCCTGCTGTCGTCTCTTTTTCTAGTCGAAGGCCTTTCATACGAACGGTTAATTCAAACAGAGCGTTTTTAGCTCTATTTATTTGTTCTTCCGTCAATATGGATCGAACCATGGGGTTAACATAGATCCCAGCCAATAGAATTTTCTTTCGACGTGAGAAAGAAGGAGACAAACACATTTTCGTAGACTTTATGCATTAAATGGATCTCGGTGATTCACCATATCGGCGCGACTTGCGCCTGCAATTTTAGTATTCGTGCACAATACACATGCATTATAATAATTAAAAAAAAATGTATTTTAAATTTTATTAACGAAAAAAAGTAGTCGGAGTCGCTCGTTTTTTACGACTCCTACTCCGACTTCGACTCCGGCCCAAACACCGCGACTCCGCGACTCCGACTCCAACTCCGACTCCGACTCCACAGCCCTGATAACTAGTCGATATAAGACGTATTGTTTCGTTATATTTTGAAATGTTAAAAATTAAATATCCCATGGTTATCAAGTCTTTTTCAAAAGAAGGGAAAGTCCAGCAGAAATTAAACGACGTTTGAATGTGTGTAAAAACAATGTATGATAGAAGAAGGTATGAGTACATAAGATAATAATGTGGATTTAAAAAAAATGCAGTGTTTAAGATGGAGTAGGAAAAATGAAAGATTTACTAAAATAATATATACGAGTAAAATAGAAAATATGTAAAATTTGGGAATACCTAGAAAAACGTGGCATGCTCAAATGAACAAATTCTGAAATAGGGAATAATTAAGTCATTATACTAGAAGAGTGTATATGAAGAAGTATATAAACGTGGCAGAAATGAAAGGTGTGTGCCAGAATATAATGAAGTAGATATATGTTCTTTCTGCCTATCACAATTTTATCTATCAATAATATATTAAAAATATTTATTTATCAATATACATAATTAAGTTAACGAGGCGTGTTTAAGTGCTTTCAGGTGTGTTCTTTACAAACTTATCAAGAGTTAGTTAAATACTACCCTTTTTTTTCTTTTCTTGATAAAGAGTTCTATAACATGCTGTGTCTTTCTCAATCACCCTACGTACCGACTTGAGATATACGTTCTCCATTGGGATCACATTCTTCCATGATAGTCAAAAAATTGTCAAGATGCACGAAGGCTTCATTCATATTTTTGATTGTCAAAGTCTTGACGATTTTATCAGCTTCTT
This sequence comes from Odontocerum albicorne, assembly GCA_949825065.1. NCBI lineage: Eukaryota > Metazoa > Arthropoda > Insecta > Trichoptera > Odontoceridae > Odontocerum > Odontocerum albicorne. Next base: position 28,362,635 of record OX463860.1, read on the forward strand.
CTTCCTCACTTTCATTGTGTATTCCATTTAACTCTTGTTGCTCAATTAAGTATTCATTTGACAGAGGTACTGAGTGAGATTCAATCGACTCATTAACATCTTTGTTGTTGACGTCCAAGTTTAGTACATTCATTAGGCTAACTATTTCATCTGTGATAGTTTCCGGAGTTTCTTCATAATTTATAAAATCACTCATCATTTTTGGGCATAATTGTTTCCAGGAACTTTCATTGTTGATTCTTTTATTTCAGCCCATGAGTCTCCAATATTGGTTATTGCGTTCCATATATGTTATTATAGTTCTTCCAAAAAAGTGGGAGCGACTGCATGGAAGCGAACAATTTTTGCACTATCGACAAAAATCTTTAAAAAATAGTTTTTTTTTAAATGTGCGAAATAGCGAATTGTGCGAAAGTAGAATGTACGAAAGTCGAAGCCCACCTGTACGAGTATATTGAACGGAACTATAGTTCGAAAAATCTAGAATGAACCGTGTAACGATGTTCAGTAATTTTAATTATTTTATCAACTTTAATATAAGCCTCGTTCTAATAAATAACAAGTTATTTAGGTAAATACATTACATAAAACTAACGATAATGACAAATTAATACATCTTGTTATAAATTAGCAAAAATGTGGCAGTTTGTTAAAATCAAATAATATTTGGTGACGTTTGTCAAAAGTCACTACGTTAGTCTGCATTGGCTAGGAATGGGGTATACGATAATTGGATTTACAAAAATCGATTTTAATTAAATGTTCGTAATTAGTATTAATTCATAGTGGATCTTTGCCTATTTAAAGATACATACAAATCATACAATACATTAGAAAGTCAGTATAATGAAAATTAGGAATTAAAACGTCAGTTTAGAGAAAAACAATTGTTCGATTTGTAAAAAAAACTATTCGATTTGTAAAAAAAAAACGATTTTACCCCATCCCTTTGTGACAAACGTCGCACGGTTCATCCGAAGTATAGACGAAATACGATACACGGACTGAAGACACGTTCTTCAAAATATCTGCATTACCAATTCGGATATCTTATACGAGTATATTATTTTGTATTACACCTTTCGTTATATACACTACAACCTGACGGGCTTATTGCTATGTGGCAATCTCTTATAGTATTTTAGGGTGAATTAAAATTAACAGTACTCTGAACCCCAGATCGATTGGTTTCTTTAAGAAATGTGTTGAGCTGTATTCACAAATCGTCCGCCACACCTCCCGGCTATTTTTATTAAGATAACGGTCGCATCTATTTTTTGAGTCCGTGGTTTTATTAACTCAACCAGAGAGGATATTTCTGTTCCCGCCACTTTGTTAAAAACACTTCCGCATTTTATTACTTAATCTAGCCGCTGAAATATCTATGGGTCTGGCCGGTATATTTAGTTTTATAGACTTCTCTATTAGATATCGGTTTAACATGACCAATTGTCTTTGTTCGTTAGCATTAACGTTAAACTTCCGCACTAATTTTACTCTTAAATTGTTTAACATCTGAATTTACGTTTTATGTAGCTTAAATTACACCTTAAGTTCACATTAATTCCTAATCACTTCACTATGTTTGAAACACTGATTTCATTCCTGATTTTTTCCTTTCCTCTCCACCATCCCTTCCTTTCCTTTTGATTGATGATATCTCACTTTATATGAAAAGGAATGTTCGGGTGGTTGTCCGTTTTTGTGGGCATATGCTCACGTATGTGTTAATGGATTTCGTGGGGATGGATAGTCATTTGAATGTTTTTTTTTGCGATTATATAACTTGCTTCATTTACTTTTGTCTGGTTGGTTGGGAGAGATTACCGCCTTGAAATATGTCTGCCAGATTGTATTTGCAATTAAAGTGTTTAGTAAATAAATATGGAACACTGTAGAAATGCGTGCATTGAGAACACTGCATGGGGTGACGATTTAGACCAAGAGTTCCCAAACTTTTTTCGGCCGCAGACACTTTTACCAATAACTTTTAAAAACGTTGACCCCCCAGTCATTTACTTTCGATCCCCTATTCATTTACTTTACTTACTCAAATCAATAAGTTTGTACAGTACTCGATATTAAATATTTCACTATAGTTCGGAAATTCTAGTATGAGTCCTGTGACAGCTCACAAATTTGCCTCAATACAACCTTGTAACGATGTTCAGTAATTTTAATTATTTTATCAACTTTAATATAAGCCTCGATTCTAATAAATAGCAAGTTATTTAGGTAAATACATTACATAAGGTTGTATTGGGGCAAATTTGTTTGTGTCTGTCACAGGACTCATCCTAGAATTTCCGAACTATAGATATCAAACTTTTCATTTTAATAACTTGTAATTAAGAATTGAAAAAGATAAAAGGACTACGGATTATGCATTTTGTGTAACATTTAATATTAAAATCTGCGCTGACGAAAATTAAAGCAAAAAAATACGAGCAGTTCTTTTTTATAATAAATTTTGACATTTATGAAATAAATAAAGATGATAAATTCAAAATGAGTGCAAATATTAACAAATATTCTTAATTATGGTAGGTACCTTTTGAAATCATAGATATTTTGAAGTAACAAACAAATAGCAGTAGTAAGGGGGTCTTTTTTTGCTGTCGTTGACCCCCAAATTTTTTTATTGAAACTATCTAAAATCAAATCGACCCCAGGGGGTCGATATCGACCACTTTAGGAACTCTTGATCTGCACCAGGGGTCTCCAAACTTTTTAGCCTAAGGGCAACACTGACTCCTCCACTAAGTCCCAACGGCCAAGACCTAGCTAGCTCATCATACCAACATACTGTAGTTTTGAATTACGCGCAAATTTTCGTATTGGGACTAGCTGGTGAATGAGATATCTATGGCGCAGGGTTCGGGGGTGGACTCCGCTCCGTTCGCAATTTCGGTTTCGTTATGTGAATTACCTATGTTTGTCACTTATTGTAAGTTTTTAGGATAAATCTCATATCATTAATTACAGTTAAAATGTTCAATTTCATTATGTATGTCAGTTATTGTGTTTCTTAATTGGTCGTTAAATAAAAACATCTGATTATTATTTTGTATGATTTAATTACATTGTAAATTTTATAATGTAATCAAAATAAACTATGACGGGCCGGATACCGGGTATATCCGAATTGGTGGTGCTCGAGGGCCGGTGTTGACCCTCGGGCCGTAGTTTGGAGACCCGTGATTTAGACGATCAAAGACTACAGTATTCTTCAAAAATCAGTAATAATTTCAATAATTTTGACTAATTTGCATGTCCGAAATGCCAGCGAGAGTAATATGTTAAATAACAACAAACGTTGTCAGGAATCATGGATTGAAAAAAAAAGCCTTACGCCCTAAGGGAGTGTTCTGTTCATATACGCCCTGTGGGTGTCAGGCAAGTTCTGAACGTACAAAGCACCAAAAGAAAAAATAATATTCGAAGCTCTATCGACGGTGACGGGGGCTGCAGCGTGAGAAACAGGCATACCAATTAACTAAGGTTAATCTTAATTGATGCTCCAGTCAAAGACCCTGTGCAAAATGGCTTCTCGGAATCGGTTTGTGACAATTACGAGTAACACAAATTAATATGAGTATGTTGTCTGGAAAGTGACTAAGTATTTCTCGGATATACGAGTACATACGAGTATGTCGTTAGGACAATTTTTTCGTTGCTTAACTTAATTCCAAACGTGCTTAATGCATATTATTATGAAAGGCAATCATTAAGCGCATTGTTTTGCTTATTCCAGCATATACTTGCTGGAACGGTTTTTTGACGTAATTTCAATGATCGAATAAAATACATAAATACATCACGACGTGGTTGTCCGGAAAGTGACTTCGTATTTCTCGGATAGATGTCGCTAGGGCAAAATTTTCGTTGCTTGACTACATTCCAAACTTACTGAATTAATATTATTATGAAAGGTTATATAGTTATAGTTGGGAAATTCTAGGATGAGTCCTGTGACAGCTTACAAATTTGCCCCAATACAATCTTATGTAAAGTATTTACCTAAATAACTTGCTATTTATTAGAATTGAGGCTTATATTTAAGTTGATAAAATAATTAAAATTACTGAACATCGTTACAAGGTTGTATTGGGGCAAATTTGTGAGCTGTCACAGGACTCATCTTAGAATTTCCGGACTATAGGAGCATTTTTTGTTGATTATGTACTAAAATTGCTTGAATGGTTTTTTGACGTCATTTCGAAGATGGAACGGAGTACACTCATACACATACAAACATATCATCACAAAGTGAAGATAACTACTCACTAATACTTCCTCAAAGTATACATAGATAAACACCCCACACGCACACACACACGCACACACACAGAGATGACACAACAGTGGAAGAGGTAATCCCTGAAATTACTAACATAAAATACTTAACACGTGGGACACACGTAATTCTTACTTTCAACATAAAGAAAATAACTCGTTTTCATTCGTTCGTTCCACCTCTTAATTTGTTCGTGGAAAACTTCTTAGTCCCTGCAGATAAGTGTATTTGAATAGCTTCCTAGACCCTGCAGATAAGTGTTCTTGGATAGCTTCCTATCCCCTGCAGATAAGTGTTCTTGAATAGCTTCCTAGTCACTGCAGATAAGTGTTCTTGGATAACTTCCTAGCCCTTGCAGATAAGTGTTCTTGGATAGCTTCTTAACCCCTCCAGATAAGTGTTCTTGGATAGCTTCCTATCCCCTGCAGATAAGTGTTCTTGGATAACTTTCTAGCCCCTGCAGATAAGTGTTCTTGGATAGCTTCCTACCCCCTGCAGATAATGTTCTTGGATAGCTTCCTATCCCCTGCAGATAAGTGTTCTTGAATAGCTTCCTAGTCACTGCAGATAAGTGTTCTTGGATAACTTCCTAGCCCTTGCAGATAAGTGTTCTTGGATAGCTTCTTAACCCCTCCAGATAAGTGTTCTTGGATAGCTTCCTATCCCCTGCAGATAAGTGTTCTGGGATAGCTTCCTAGCCCCTGCAGATACGTGTTCTTGGATAACTCCCTAGCCCCTGCAGATAAGTGTTCTTGAATAGCTTCCTAGTCACTGCAGATACGTGTTCTTGGATAACTTCCTAGCCCTTGCAGATAAGTGTTCTTGGATAGCTTCTTAACCCCTGCAGATAAGTGTTCATGGATAGCTTCCTAGCCCCTGCAGAGGAGTGTTATTGGATAGCTTTCTAGTCCCTGCAGAGAAGTGTTATTGGATAACTCCCTAGCCCCTGCAGATAAGTGTTCTTGAATAGCTTCCTAGTCCCTGCAGATAAGTGTTCTTGAATAACTTCCTAGTCCCTGCAGGTAAGTGTTCTTGGATAGCTTCCTAGCCCCTGCAGAGAAATGTTATTGGATAGCTTCCTAGTCCCTGCAGATAAGTGTTCTTGGATAGCTTCCTACCCCCTGCAGATCAGTGTTCTTGGATAGCTTCTTAGCCCCTGCAGATAAGTGTTCATGGATAGCTTCCCAGCTCCTGCAGATAAGTGTTCTTGGATAGCTTAATAGCCCCTGCAGATCAGTGTTCTTGGATAACTTCCTAGCCCCTGCAGAGAAGTGTTATTGGATAGCTTTCTAGTCCCTGCAGATAAATGTTCTTGGATAGTTTCCTAGCCCCTGCAGTTAAGTATTCTTGGAAAGCCTCCTATCCCCCTGCCGACGAGTCAAGCGCGAGTCAAGTAGTTTCAGTTTATGTATCCGAAATATATGTTTTGTTATCTGTCCCGTAAATCTATCTCCGTGAAACACTAAATTATAATTCAGTGTACAAATAAGTCATCTAAATAAAATATTGAAGAAAATGAGTTTTTTCCATCTTTCCGACACACTCGTAACATGTATTTATATATCGCTTATAAAATCAGCATACTCATTTAATATTAACGACCACCTTGACACCAGCAAGGATATCCTGAACTTGAATCAGTGAGTCCACATTACATAACGTCACATTACACCAGTCCATAATCTCTTAACCACTTGGCCGATAGTTGTTGTCATCGAGTATGCAGCCATCGCCGACTCTCTCAGAGTTCTGTGACAATTATTAACCGAGTAACCATTAACGATGGTACCGGGAGCTGTGCTGAGTGGGTGTCTCCTATCACCAATATACAATTCGAATTCAAGGTCTGCTGCGCCGAAATTAAATCCCGCATTAAGATTAGTCTCTCGTATCGAGACACTGACACGATCTGGTGTAACGATTAATTTAAAGATCCATCTCATGACTGCAGTTCATACAATAAGGTCATCCAGAGATATTAAAAAGAAGTTGTTATTTTTCAAAAATAAAAAAACAATGATTTTTTCACTTAAAGAGTTTAATTGCCATTACTATTCGACCGGTTTTTTGAAGATGATGGTAATATACGAGTAGATATGACTATAATCATTAATTATAGTAATTCATATTTTATTATTCAATGATAGTTATTTAAACATTACTACCAACTTAAATAATATCTATATTAATATCGTTTCATTGTTGCTCTTGGACAGGTCTGGTCAAACTTTTACGCAGGCGGCCCACATATATATGTCTTCTTCTTCTTCCTTCTCTTGGTCTAGATCTTATGACCTGTTTGTGACGGTGGGCTGTCCTGGGATGAGGACGTCCAGCTGTCCTTCCATCTTTTCGGCGGTCTTCCTGATAATCTCCCGCTGCTAGGGTTTTCAGTCTTAGTAATTTTCGCAAATCTCGTATCCTCCACGCGGTCTACATGATCCCTCCAGAAGCGCCTTCTGCTTCTTCCCCACCTCACTATGTCTTCAACACCACAGACAGGCTTTATCGTCTCATTTCTGATCCGATCTCTAAGAGTTCTGTCTGCGATGGAGCGTAGGGTTCTCATTTCCGCCACTCTGAGAAGGTTTTTTTGTCCTGTTGGTATCGGCTCTCATAAATTTATCTCATTTACATATATATGTACATCTCGAAATTAACGGTATGCTTGTTTTTATTGATCTATTTTCTCAGTTGGGCTATGAGGCTACACACTGTTGATAATGTGTACTTGGAGTAAGGGTCCGACTTTAGGACACCTTTATCGGATATTGTAAAACAGACGTGGGATATTTTGTTTTGATACTTTGGGTGGTGGAGAAAATAATGGCATTAAAGAGGAAATGATAGAATTGAATAGTTGTGTCTGTTTTTTTTTCAATTTAAAAATGAGCACCAAAAGTAAAACATAATGGTAAATGTTATACGTCATTCGAATGAAAATTTTCTGCTCTACAAGATATTGTGTTTGCTTTAACGTTACATATATTATTTTATTTGATTACAAGCCTTCAAAATGGAATGTCAATCAGACGAAAGTGAACATTTTCGACACCTCCTTCTGTTCGCGTTCAATCGAGGGAATAAAGTTGCCATCGCTGCTCGCGATATTTGCGTTAAAATTTTCTTTTGAATGACGTATAACATTTACCATTTTATTTTACTTTTGGTGCTCATTTTTAAATTGAAAAAAAAAAACGGACACAACTTATGTTAACACCTAATTAATACATAGATATAAATATTCAAAATTATAATATACTATGAAGATGGGTGGTGAGGAAATAACACTGTGACTTTGTAAGATAAATATTTTAAATAGATAAATATGGGGGATACATAAATATATGATATATTTGTGCTCTTGTCACAATTTGGCTCCTACCTTTGCGAATTGAGGGACAATGGGTGGTATGAATCATTTGTTTCGGCCTGAGCTGAAAGCTACAGGCTACCGTTTATTGTATTATTGTTATTTAAATAACGAATCATAACAATACCTTAAAATTCCAGAAAATTTATGTTGCCAGCTGACAAAAATGATTTGTATATTGAATTTTTATGTTGCTATTGTTTCGATTTTGCTTAGACTATATTTGGTAATGTTGGATTCAAGTCTCATACATAGTCATAAATCATGCCAATAAATGGTCAGGATTAATGTCAAATATAGCCAAACACTCGCGCAAAATTCGAACTTGACCACGTTTTTTTTTTTAATTTCGATTAACTTTCAGCTTTCTGTTTGGCAACAACCGAGCAGAATGCTTTAACAATTGCAATTCCGAAGTTAAGATGAATTCTCTGAAGACACCTGCTTACTCCATAACAATAAGTCGGTAAGCTTGCAAAAACTATTGAAGTGGTTTGGAATAATTGTTGGTGAATTCAATGCTGTAGAAATGTGTGTGCACTGAGAATAATACACAGGGTGACAAGGTATGACGGAATTGAGTGATTAGGAATGAGGGTGAACTAAAGCTTTCCCTTACTGTGCTAAAAAAATTCGCGTGTTCCGGTGCTGTGTATTCAATACACGTGTAAAAATGAGCGATTTAAAATCGGAAAAATAAGAATATTCGTAGCAAATCGCTTAAATTAATGAAATTTGAAGTCAAAAGTGATAAAAATTAAAATTTAATTACTGAAAACATGAAAAAAAAATCGGCCGACGTTCACATAACGGGCGAAGCAACCATATCAAACGAAAGCCCGCGAGCTACCATACTAAAGCGAGAGAAGCGAGCGAACTGAGATTCTATTTCTTGCGTTCCCAGTGATAGTGAGACGTGAATAGCGTCGCTTCCTCACCCATAGCGGGGTTTTTAGAATGAATATACCTACGTCACACACTGGCACACGTTTGATTGTATTGGTGAATTTATTCCCGATTTTCACAAAATATCTCTGACGTGGCCGATAAGTGCTAATTATTATTAATATTATTTTTTCATTCAATGCGTAAATGTATTACGGAGGAATACCTAAAATCTGAACCCAGTGTTTATAATATTTATAGAGATATTAAAGTTTTTAGAAGCAATGTGTACTAGTTACACATCACAGGGAAGGAAGAGTTAAGGCTGATTTGTTGAGAAAGATGACGAGCACATTGTGAGATGATTTGAGCACATGTAACGCATGATTGAAGAAAAACTAACAAAACAAATATACAGTGCAAATGTGAGTGGAACCGAAAAAAATGGTGTAGAGATGCGTGTATTAAGAAGAATATATGGAGTGACAATGTATGTCAGAAACGGAATGAAGTGTTTAGGCTGATGTCTTAAATAAAAGGAATAAGGGTACGTTGAGATGGGTATGTAGAACGAATGAATGAAGAAATACTAGCAAATCAAATATACAGTGCTGATGTGAGTGGAAAGCGTATAAGAGGGGGACCAAGGAAAGTGTGGTTAGATTAAGTGAATTGTATTTCGACAGAAGTAAAAGAAATCGTAGGAGCTGTGTGAGAAGGTTTATGTATATGCAAGAGGCGAAATATGTGTGTTAAGATAGGAAAGTCTAGCGTTCTGTTCTCTCTCACTACCTCAGTAGGGAACTGGCGTGATGGTATTTGTGTATCGTCGTCGTTACTGGGTCTCGTAGTCGATGTTCCCTTCGTCATTCTCACGTCAATTCAGTTGGAAATGCTGTGGCGTGGAGTTTTTTGTTTCTTTCTAAATGTTAGGCCGTTGCACACCAGCAAACTCGCCAGCTATACCGCTATACTGGATCCGATGACACACTGAAGTTAGACAATAGGAACACACCGGTTATTCCTTTTTTGAAAGAATAGATATGACCGAAATTATAGGTGTAAATTCTTATACCCCCTAATACTAGGCGGAAATAATGCCTTTATCGTTCGAGGGGATGGGATGGGATACGATCCGGCGTCCTTCCGCACGATAATCCAGTGCGTTACCGCACGGCCAGGCACCTCAATGTATGTATAGTACGCGGCGGTAAGTAATACACATCGGGCTTAAGAAAGAGACTGTCGGTCATAATCAGCTAATTTCGGCTTTGTAGAGCGTCGTCTCTGTCATTCATACACGTGTTTCGTCGCAATTTGTCAGTCGTTGTCAAGCGTTCTAGGGATAAAGCCGAAGTTAGCCGATTATGGCCGACAGTCTCTTACTTATCCTGCTATCTGCGTTTGAACTAAGTTTCCCGCGTTTTAACTTTTGCATATCATACAACAGACTCCAGTAATGTTTATGTAATTTATTTAAATTTTTGTTTCGATAGAATATAATAAAAAAAATATTACGCAGCGCAGCTGAATATTATCCATTTTCACAAAAATATCGTACTAAATTCAAATAGCTGTCAAAAATAAACGAATATTCTAAGTGAGGTCTGATGTTGCCAGCAGTAATAAAAATGTTCACATTATCGATAACAATGATAAATTAAGACTAGCGAGTACTTATTTTATCAAAATTTTAATCTTTCCTTCGTGCATAACAAATTTTAGTTATGTAAACATTTTAACTCTTATATACCCATGCTTGACTTGTCTCAAAGGGATTATTTTAAAAAGTGAATTATGATTATTTTAATATTTATTTTTGATAATCTCTAGTAGCAGACATCTATTATACAATAGAACAGTTAACCTTGGTACTTGTTTTATGAACAAAACTCAAAATAAACATATGCACTCATTACATAATATACTGGGGCTCAACCCTTTCTATTTTCGTTTATATTCTAAATATTCTGTCAAAACAATTTTTTATGGTAAATAATACGGACTTTTACCTGATACAAATCAACAGTAGTGCCAACTTAATTATGCACTTTTTTCTGGGGTATAAACAACTACTTGTGAATGTCAACTTTGCGATTGAAGACAGCGCCAAAAGCAATTCAAATAAAACTATTTCTGTTTTTTAAAAAAAACCCTCGTTGGCATCCTGTGAGTTTGTTTATTAAATTAAATGACAGGGAAATGCGTCTTTTCGTTTTTTCTTCATCAATCACTTTTGAAAAATAAAAAAAAAGTCAACACTGTAAATTTCTATATTTATATTCAGCTTACAAACATCCGTGTAAGATGAAGTATTTTTCATTAGATAACGAAATGAAAACATAAGCAAGATTTTAATTTACTTTAAAATACATTTACCCAGAGATCATTTAACCTTATACACAATAGCGTTATATCAATTATTTGAAAAATTACAATAACATACATTAGTTGATCGATTAGGCAGTCGATCGGAGCGTGGTTGTTATTGCGACAGGAGTTTGAGTACTTGGGCTTGCAAGAGGAATGACTTGTAGCAAAGGTTTGTGTAAGTGTGGTGTTTTTTTATTGTTTTATATTCATATTTTTCTTCTTTTTTTATTTTTATTATTTTTATGGTTATGTGCGGTACATTGTGGTGTGAATGTTTTTGATCTGTCTGGAGTGATCAAGTGTGAGGAGTGTGATTTTGCGTGATGTAAACATGTGTAATTGAGTGTCACTGTTTTTTAAATAGTAAAAAAAAAGTTTTGAAATTTCCAAGGTAGGAACGATATAAAAGCATTTATCAAAGTTTCATACCAAATTTGGTTAGAACTAGAGATTTTATGTCGACCAGGTCGAAAAAAGTAGTTTCGATAAAAACGCGTTTAAAGTTTTGAGATTATTGTCCGAGTCATACCGGTGCGGCGTAATTGCTGCCTCATTTATAGCTATAACTTTGTCAATATTGAGAATTTAAAATTTTTCTTTTGAGAACATATTTTTAAAGGTCTAAACTTTAAGAATATCCCCTTAAGAAACTATGTGGTGAACAACAGGCTCATCCATCCTACTTTTTTTAAGGCGCTGTGAAAATATTTTTTATACTAAGGCTTTTAAAAGAAAATTATTGACAACCACTGCATAGTGGATGACCTATGTATGTAGTTGGTAAGTGTAACTTGCACGCACTCCAACAATTTCCTTTTCAGAAATAAATATTCGTGTCATGCGAGAACCAACTAATCTTGGAATAACAATTGACCATGATCTAGGAATGATCTCCCGCATCAGATCGTTCCTGCTAAGTGCGAGGAAGGCAAAACCCATATGGGGCCTACGTTTTGTACGAGAAAACTCTATTATAATGCAATATTTTTGGGCACCGTGTGCTAAACAGCCAAACTGTTGGGCCTACAGAAGTTGACTTAGTTTCCTAAAGGATGCCGATCGGCGGTCAAAATGGGCGTTATTAATCTGTACACCGCGTTAAAAATCAAATTCCACGGATCCTGTGCGCTGCACAATTTCGGCGTTTTTTAATTTCTAAGTTTAAACGCGTATTTTGTTTAGAACCACTGATATTTGATTACAACACCAAGTAAACATGACATTCAAGTAATTTTCTGATAATAAATAATAGTCATTACTCTTAAGGATATTTGAAACTTGGATTGTCGTCAGATCACAGGCGTTTGTGCTTCCCGCGAGGAACACGTTAATTATTGTCAAGGCTTATAGGATATGCTCGGCGGAAACACTCTTTGTCTTAACAAGGATCACTCCGTTTTATTCGGAGGCCCTTGTCGGTAAAGGACAACCCGCGAAAATGGGTAACATCCGCATTCATTCTTTGCCAGGGATTGCCCCCTCACGCGTGATTCTTAAAGTCTGATTAGAGGCCCAGTTGTCAACTTGGCAACATCGATCATCGTCATCCTTTGCCAGAAGATATAAAGGGTCTTTCAAATTGTGCATCAACCCTACAATGCGCGATTTTTTTTAATTTCAAAAATAAAAATATATTTATGCATTAAATATTTACTGGAACATAAAAAATACAATAAAACATTTTTTTTGTTTTTATATATTTATATTTAAAAAAAAGAGTATGGTTCATTTACGAATCACTGCGCATTTGTAAGTTAGTTATATGATATAATGATATAAATGAATTATATATTTAACTTAACTTATTTTACACATATGTACTAAAGAATAAAAGAAAAAAAAATAAGATTACCTTGATCACCAATAATAAAGTAATTTGATTTCAAACTGGAACAAATCACAAAAGTCATCTACGCGCAACAAGTAAAACTTCAACTGCCAAATTGACCGGTAAAACAGTTTTCTATTAAACCTATGTGGTTTTAAAGCGTGGAGATTATTATATCATATTAGTAATTATTATATCAGCGCGTGAGTCGTTGTTTATACCACTCAACACAAAAATATTTAGAAAAACTTTGGTTGATTCACATGTGCATCATTGCGCACTGTAGGGTTAACACTGTGGAGGTTTAAAGATATTCTAATTTGTTTGATCAAACACTGTTTTTTCCACTTTGTATAACAGTATAACCCTCCCGGTTTCAAGGGTTTCGGCTGATCATCAGGGGAGCACAAACAAGAGTTTCTTTGTGCTCCCCTGATGATGAGGTGAAAACCTTGAAACCGGTAGGGTTATACCATTTTATAACGTTGAATAAACAGTGTACATACCGTTTTATAAAGTGGACTAAACAAATTACAAATATAGATTTTTTGATATTATTTTTTAAATTTTTTGATAATTTATTTGAAATAGTTAACACCTACATACTATCTTATAACTAGATAACAATTATTATAACTAATTATTTTTCAGCACATACATGTCCACTCGTTCAGGAGGTATGTACGAGTATGTACAAGTATTTGTATGTACGAGTATTATAATATTTTTAATCTGTCGATACTAGTGAGTTTGAATCCTGAGTTGGAGCGCTTTTGAAGAGAGTTTTCTCTCTAAACAGCGCTTTATAAATTGTCCTTTTATTATATTTTTGTATAATTTGCTCGACGGGTTCCACAAAGGCTCCCTTTTATACACAGCTGTTATTAAAACTTCATCTATATTATAAAATCACTTGGTGATACAATAAAATTAACCAACACGTCTGTTCGCTAGGAGACTCACTAGGTGACATATCATCACGGAGCGTAGTGCGAAACGTGCAGTGTGGCCATTGCGATAGTATGAGATGCATTGGTTCGCTAGGATATGTCACCTAGCTCGCAACGTACCTCTAAGCACCAAGCAAAGCTCCTACCTGTGTGGCCGAGGTCTAAGAGAAACTTCACTGGAATCCTTTTTTTAAAACCTGGGTACCATTGTGACTGGCCATATTTTCATAACTACTGGCTATATTTTCAACAAGTCCGTGCAGCTACTCGCTTATGCTGATGATATTGATATAATCGCACGCTCTGTAAATGATCTGAAGTCTGCCTTTAGAACCCTGACCTCGTCAGCTAAAAACATGGGACTGATTGTCAACGACACAAAGACAAAATATATGCCAATACATTCACGCCAGAGCCCTCCCAACATACAGATTGATGATTGTACTTTTGAAACTGTCAGCGAGTTTGTATATCTTGGCACTATGGTAACAAACAACAATAATATGTCCACCGAAATCAAACTAAGAATAGTGGCAGCAAACCGGTGCTACTATGGCCTACTGAAGCACATGAAATCTCGTCACATTACAAGAAAAACCAAAGTCCTTCTTTATAAGACCCTCATCCGACCTGTACTCACATATGGCTCGGAATGTTGGACAATCAGTAAGGTCGATGAAAAGGCTCTAGAAACGTTTGAAAGAAAGGTGTTGCGCAAAATCTTTGGCCCAATCTGTGACAGCGGAGAGTGGCGTATTAGGTACAATCACGAGCTCTATGATCTGTACAAGGATCCTACTGTTGTGAGGGAGATTAGAGTTGGAAGACTGAGGTGGGCCGGACATCTTCAGAGGATGGGCGAGGGCGAGATCCCAAGGCGAATCATGGATGGTGCACCCGGGGGGCGGAGGGCAGTGGGAAGGCCGAAACTCCGATAGCTGGATGGTGAGGGATGCAAACAACATCGGTATCCGGAACTGGCGTAACACTCCACAGGATCTTCAGTCATGGGGGCGAGCTCTGCGGGAGGCCAAGACCCGACCTGGGTTGTAGAGCCATGGATGGATGGGTACCATTGTGAATCGAACCCACAACCTCAGGTTTGTAAGACAGGTGTTTGTTTTATCAGCAAGGCCACTGAGGAGTCTGGACTAGTAAATGTTTGTGTCAATGCAGTCAGCATTGGATTACATTTAAGCTTTATATCTCAAAATATAATGAATAGATTACGTAAAGATCCAAGAGTAAATAAATCACTAGATAAGAGAGAGAGACTGTCTCGCATGGTCGCCAGGTTGGACGGTTTATTTTTAAGAAAATTCAATGTATCATTGCAGCCATTGCGGATTGTACTGGAGCCGAGTTTCTTGTTGATAACCGGTTGTTGGAGTTGATAAATGTCGACAGCAGAAATTATATCAATTTACGCGGTTGCGTGCCACTAAATATACTCGTACCAGAACCGGATACTTCCTGTTGAAAGTCACGCAGTTTACTTGTTTTAAAAGGTACATTTTGAATGTATCGTCTCTAACAATTTATTTATTTAACACTTTTATTGCAAATACAATCTGGCGGGTTTATTGCCAGGCAGCAATCTCTTACAACCAACCAGACAAAAGTAAATGAAGCAAGTTACGTGGTCGCATTAATCATTCAAATGACTATCCATCCCCACGAAATCCATAAACATATACGTGAGCATATGCCCACGAACCCCACAAAGACGGACAATCACCCGAACATTATTTTTCATATAAAGTGAGATATCATCAATCAAAAGGAAAGGAAGGGATGGTGGAGAGGAAAGGAAAAGAAAAATCAGGAATGGAACACGTTATTTTACTGACTAGAAATTAAGAGTTTTTTCAGTCGCTTCTTAAAGCATGCCAATGACGGAGCGAGTCTTATATTGGTTTGTTACTGATTCCAGAGTCTCACTGCATGGACGGTAAAGGACGACGTAAAACTGAAAAGGCCAATAGACAATCTCTGTTTGAGCGTAGCGCTAATCCATGATGCTGAAAGACGCTGAAAATTTTCGGTGAGATAAGAGGGGGCGGCGGGATAGTTAAGGATATTATACAATAGATACAGTATGTGAACAATTGTGTGAGAGATGTGAAGAGAAAGAGCTAAGAATGAATGTTGCGAAATCTAAAGTCATAGTGTAAAAGGATTATAAATAAGGAAAGGAGAATAGAAATGTGTGATAGGAGAATAAAATGTGAAATTAAATATGGGAAATAATGAAAGATTGGAACAAATTGAGGAGTTCTGATATTTAGATAATAGTTTCTCAGATGATGGAAGAGTTAAGAGGGATGTTGAATGGCGTGTAGCGATAGGAAACAAAGTCAATGGGGCACTAAAACATATTCCAATATGATAGTCAACAATGGTATTTTGGTGCCAACTTTGATGTTAATGAGTGAAACTTGGACGTGAGATAATACTGATAAGAGCCGAATTAATACTGTAGAAATATGTGCATTGAGAAGAATACATGGAGTGACAATGTATGACAGAATACGGAATGAAGTGATAAGGGATGAATCTTAACTTAAGGTTGATGTGTTGTGTAAGATAAAGTATAGCATTCTGATATGATTTGGACATGCGGAATAGACTAACAAAACAAATATATAGCATAAATGTGGAAGGCGTGAGAGGGAAGACGAACGAAAGTGTGGTTAGATCAAGTGAATTATGTTTTGAAAGAAAGAAATCTATAAAGTCAGAGTGTCTTAGAAGTTGTATGAATGTGGAGGAGGCTAAGATTGTGTATCGAAAAGTGTGGCGATCTATCCTCTCTGCTTACCCGTCAGGGAAATGACGTAATAGTATGTATGTCGTTAATAATAATTCCAAATATGTAATGTAACTTAAGTTACCGCCACTGCGACTTTAAAATAACATTTGTACAATAAAAAGATACAAAGTGTACGAAAGTAAAATATTTATTTAACCTTTCCCTTCCTGTGTTAAAAAAATTCGCCCATTCTGGTGCTGTGTATTCAATACACATCAATACATATGTAAAAATGAGTTATTTAAAATCGGAAAAATAAGAATATGCATAATCGATCGCTTAAATTAATTAAATTTGAAGTAAAAAGTGATAACAATTGAAATTTAATTGCTAAAAACATGAAAAAAACATCGGCCGAAGTAGAGTGAGAATGAAACGTGAATAGCGTCGCTTCCTCACCCATAGCGGTTTTTTATAATAAATATACCTATGTCACACACTGGTACACGTTTGATTGTATTGGTGAATTTATTCCCGATTTTCACAAAATATCTCTGACGTGTCCGATAAGTGCTAATTATTATTAATATTATTTTTTCATTCAATGCGTAAATGTATTACGGAGGAATACTCAAAATCTGAACCCAGTATTTATTATATTTATAGAGATATTAAAGTTTTTATGGTAGAAGCAATGTGTACTAGTTACACATCACAGGACAGGAAGGGTTAAAGAGATTTAGTAAAGATTATATGAGTATTGTAATGCTCACTATGGTCTAACTATCTTCGTAACCTGTCACACCTTTTATAGTGCCCAGTCCTTTGTTAAGCGTTAGTTTATCTGCAGTTCCTGGAACTTTCCTTTGTTTCAAAATCCCGAGTCGATCTATTAGGAATAAATTACTGATATAACGTTTGGTACGATGTTATGTTAACATGTACACCCATCCCTTGATATACACAGTAGATAGGTTCCAAGGAAATTCGCAGAAATTAAAATAAGGCGAGAAACTTATATAAAATTCGAAGATACATTCTATATTCTCACAAATCTGGAACCCCCAGTACGATATATATATTAACAGGCTAGAATCAATCCAACGTAGATTTGTCAAGTATCTTCAATTTAAATGCAAAGAATACGACAACAATTACGAGGCCAGATGCAGGCGACAACACCTCCTACCACTTCGCGAAAGACGGAAATTAGCCGATATTATATTATTAACGAAAATAGCACAATATCACATTGATGTCCCAGAATTACTCTCAAACATAAACCTTAACGTCCCCAGAATCTCCGCAAGACATACTAAATGGCTGAACATCCCCTTTAGTGCGACCAAGTACAGACAAAATTCATTCTTTGTAAGAGCATCTAACTTCGTAAACAACCTGGAAGACTTCCCGGAATTCGATTTATTTAACTATTCTACGAACTCGATTAGATTGCGCATATGCGGGAACTGGTTTGGTGTGGATCTCTGACTGTCTCATACCTGACTGTCTCCTGGTTAACAATTTTCAGCATTACTTAAAGCCTACCTACTACCTTCTTACCAATCTCCTAACATAATTAAGTGTACATATTGAAACCATATGCGAAAACTGTTAAATGGTGTTTCGAAACCCATAGATATCTGTAATAATACCGACATAAACACTGTATGTTTTCCTAATAAAATAAAATAAATAAATAAAATAATGTTAGAATTCACGTAAATTGATATACATAACATACGACTGTATCATATAAATATCGAGTAAAGATTAAAAAACAGGTAAAATTAATCTATCAACCTAATAAAAAAAAGTATAATGTAGAGTGGCCCATAAAAGGGGGAAGGATGTAGATACATCGCTGTATGCAGCTTCATCCTATTGGAACTATACCTTTTGATTATTTTCGACCGCTGGACGTAAAAAAATTCAAGCATTATCCTTTACTTTACAGCAGTGCTCCGCAACCTTTTCTCACCTACGACACACCAAAATTCTTCCTAGAATTCCGCGGCACACCAAAAGCTAAAATATATAGGTATTAAATTAGGCATGAGTCTTCAGCGACGCGCATAAAGGTCATTTTTCTTTCTCTATGACTAATTTGGTGCGGCCATGGTGTGTACAAAGCACACTACGCAGTTTTTAACAGTTGGCACCAGGCGCTGGGGGACCATTGAAAAATTATTTAGTTATAATAATTATTCTATACTACATTTTGAAAAATAGACAATATTATGAAAAATAATTTGTCATTGTGTATTAAATACATAATGAAAAATTGTAAAATGTCAAATACATTGAATTTGACCGCGGCACACCTGTATCCGGTTCACGGCACACCAGTGTGCCACGGCACACCGGTTGCGGAGCACTGCTTTACAGGACCCCGTTGATTCTTTCTGGCTGACCTTCCTCATTTTCAAATAAATAGGGACCGATAACTCTTTCAGTCATAACAACGCACTAAACAGTGCATTTATGGTGGTGCAATTGATGCTGATGTAATTTCTTGAGATTCTCAGTACTCTAAAATGTGCAGTTTTGATTGTTGATGTATCCGTTAAAATGAAAATGGCCCTCATCAGTCATTATCAAGTTGTTCAAAAAGTTGTTGTTATCTCTGGCTAGGTGTTGAAATCGAATGGCGTACTGTAAGCGCTGCTGATTATTTTGGGGTAGTAAAGTTCTATAACCTATAAAAAAGATTGAAAATGAACAAGTTATGACTTTTTCAAACCCTTCAGTCTTTCAGTCGTCACCTGTATAACATTTAAATTGTTAAAAATATTAGTTTTTTAAATAAAAGTGTTTGGTTTCCGAAATCAAACATTTTAATGTAACTATGTACTCAATTCATTGAGTAAATAAATATAAAATATGACTTGTCCAATTCATGGAAGGCCAGTAATAGGTTCGAGTAGATAAATCTAATGAATGGATACCCATTACCCATGACGAGTATAATAGAATCCCATGGTCATGCTACATATTGTTAGCCCAGTAGAACCTTTTGTACAAAATGGGCGATTGGAATACTTGTCGTTTGTTGATACAAATGAGATGACTGTAAATCAATGTGTGTTATACTCGTACATATACTGTTGCATATAGGGCAAAGAGCTTCGGTACTTTCAGTTTTATAACTTGTCACATATTCTTTTGCATATAAAAGACACTGTTGTGTCGTTAATAATATACAATAAAATAAATAAATCTCTTTTGATGGTAGTCTAAAATATTAAGGAATAATATCTTTTGATGTTAATCTAAAATATTAAGGAATAATATTATATATTTTGATGGTAATCTAAAATATATAATATAACATACGAGGGTCATCCAGAAAGTAAGGTTACGACATTTATGTAGGATCGAAAAATGCTTGTGTTTAATTGAAATTCACAGGATACTTCACAAATATATTAAACTATTTTTCAACGTAATCGCCGTCGAGAGCGAGACATTTCTGTAGTCGGGGCACCAGCTTTAGTATGCCAGTGTCATAGACCTCCGCCGCCCGATCTTTCAGCCACTTCTTCACAGCTTCCTCGACCTCCTGATTGTTGGGGTGTAGTGACACACCCACGTCTCTTCTCCCGTCACGATGGAGTTCAGAAAAGCTTCTCCCTCCTGTGCAAAACGATCCAAAACTTCACGGGCGGCGGTCACGCGATTTTGACGGTGCTCCGTTGTGAGCATTCTGGGCACCCGTCTCGCACACAATTTCTTGTAACCAAGTTTTTTCCGACACAATATTACCAATTCCTGAGAAATGTCAGGAAATTCTTCGTGAAGGTCGTCAAGCGTTACACGGCGGTCGTTTCGAACTTGTTCTTCAATTTTTTGCACAAATTTGTCAGAAATCACTGCCTTGCCTTACGTGAGTATCAGTACGGCCTTCTCGGAACAACCTAACCCACTTTGTGACATGTTGTTGACTCATCACATCACTACCATAAACTTTAACGAGTTTCCGATGGATATTCGCAGCGGTATTTTTCTGCAAAGTCAAAACACTGATGACCGCGCGGGTCTCGCACGGACGAGAGTTGGCGGGAGCGCGCGACGACCTCTCCATCGGAAGCATTTACTGTGACTGAACAAAATGGCCGACAAACACGCGAGACCAAACAAACTGACCGTTAGGATCCCCCCTACACGCCAGGTGCACCAACTTTGAAACAAAAAAATTCTCCCGGCCTCAAGAGCCCTTGTAACCTTAGTTTCTGGATGACCCTCGTACATCTGTTATTTGTCCTCCAAACTTTAAAGTAAGGTTGAAAACACGTGACTCCCTTATTTAAGAAAGCTATGACTAATTTGTACGAAATTTTACTATAAATTCTGATTTCTTCAGTAAAAAAACAAAGTTATTTTTTATTTTATTTCAACGGTAAAATAACATTTTTGTTAAAAAAAAGGTTAAAGAATGACAAATAAAATTTAACATTGTCATATAAGCAATGTTATATATTATTAGATGTTAACATAAGTTGTGTCCGTTTTTTTTTCCAATTTAAAAATGAGCACTAAAACTAAAACGAAATGGTAAAGGTTATACCTCATTCGAATGAAAATTTTCTGCTCTACAAGATATTGTGTTTGCTTTTACGTTACATATATTATTATATTTGATTACAAGCCTTCAAAATGGAATGGCAAGTAGACGAAAGTGAGCATTTTCGACACCTCCTACTGTTCGCGTTCAATCGAGGGAATAAAGCTGCCAAAGCTGCTCGCGATATTTGCGAAGTGTACGGTGAAGATGTTATGAATGAAATGACAGCTCGTCTTCATGAATAATATGGTTTAAGCGGTCCTCATCGAAGTCCACTGGTCGTCCGGAACGCTCTTAGTATGTCTTTCAGGTCAAAATTACCGTCTTTGAAACGCAAAAACCATCGACGAGCTGTCCTTTAAGTCATAGCATCTTCACCGTACACTTTGCAAATATCGCGAGCAGCTTTGGCAGCTTTATTCCCTCGATTGAACGCGAACAGAAGGAGGTGTCGAAAATGCTCACTTTCGTCTACTTGACAATTCCATTTTGAAGGCTTGTAATCAAATAAAATAATATATGTAACGTAAAAGCAAACACAATATCTTGTAGAACAGAAAATTTTCTTTCGAATGACGTATAACATTTACCATGTGTTTTACTTTTGATGCTCATTTTTAAATTGAAAAATAAACAGACACAACTTATGTTAACACCTAATACTCGTATATTATAGAAAACTGACCAAGTTAACCCTAATAATCTGTTCAATTCATCCCGGCAAGAACAACTTTTTAACTTTACTCCTGCAAGTAGTCAAAGTCACATGGAAGTTCATACAATGCCCATATTGATTACTTTTAGTATTTAGTGTTAGTTCTTTTATGTGGATTTTATAAAGGTGGTTGGTTTCCTGTCAGACAGTGGCATATTCTTATTCTGCATATTATGACAGATATAATTCGTTTGGACAGGTTGCATTTGTGGAACCAAGGTTGTGTGTATTTTAACCTGAGGTTTTCTACATATGATAAAAAAAGATGCGTGAGAAGTGAAACTTCTTAGCTCCTAGGAGTTGATTTTATGCATTGCCTTTTTTTCCATTTGTTAACGATTTTTTTTAAGAATAGGAAATGGTTATGTGGAATTGAATTCAAGAAAATCTCTCTTAATTAAATAAAAAAAAAATATTTTTAATAATAAATAATAATAATTTCAATAATTAATAATAATTTTAACAATAATATAATACACTTAATAATATTAAATTTATATTTTTTAATATTAAATATATTATTATAATATTTTTATGTTACCTATTATTAATTATTAAATTGCTTAATTGTTTTTGAATAATTATTTATTTATTATTATATTATTTTTATTATATTATCAATAATATTACTATATTATAAATAAATTATATTATAAATAATTATATTTTAATATAATTATTAATATTATAATAACGTATGTTTATGTTTTATCACAATATAATTATATATTAGGTAATTATAAATTTTATATTAAATAAATGCTAAAATAAACATTAAATAAAATAATTTAATATAAAATAAAATTAATAAAACGTTAAATATATTAATATAAAAATAATACCTTTACTCGTATAACAAAAAATATATATTTATTAAATTTTTAATAATAATATAATACACTTAATAATATTAATTATTATTAGTAATAAATAATTATTAATATTAAAATAATTACTAATAAAAAAATATTTAATAATAATAAAATAATAATATAATACACCGTTTCACTTTTCGTGACGTTCAGGCCAATTTTCCCTACCGCGCCAATAGAAGTTTCACTTCAAAAAGAGCTTCCTAATAAACGGTTTTGGGTTTGAATGATAACATTTGAGGAGCACTGCACTAGGCGCATATGATTGTAGGGAAAACAAGTATTTCAGGTAGAAAGGTACATAGAAATTATAACAATAGTCGGTAACGGTTAACTACAGGTATACGAGTTTTAAAACGTGTATTGTTA
Source organism: Odontocerum albicorne (assembly GCA_949825065.1). NCBI lineage: Eukaryota > Metazoa > Arthropoda > Insecta > Trichoptera > Odontoceridae > Odontocerum > Odontocerum albicorne. The sequence continues at coordinate 28,385,613 of OX463860.1, forward strand.
ACTGGGCCCTAAATATTTTCAGGTAGATAATATAAAGTTAGTAAGAAAACGCTGCAGTAATAAAAATTTCCATTGGGCTTGGTGTCGATCTTGATGGTAAACTATTTTTCATGGGCAAATAAATTAGTTGTACGATTTTTTCTGGGTTCTATAATCATCGACAGTCTATACGTCGATGTATATAAATACATACTTACATACCATTACGCTTTTTCTTTGCTGGAGTAGGATAGAGTGCCACACTTTCCTATTTCAACACACATATTTCACCTTTTCCATATCAAAACACCTAATCATCGTTGTTGTGCCTCGAAGTCGAGAATCCCCTCTCCATTCCAACGTCAATTAAGTTGGAAAGCGAAGCTGTGCCGTGAATTTTTTTAATGAGGGAGTCGTTGCACGCCAGCAAACTCATTGGCCATACCGTTGTTCTGAATCCACACCGTCATGTATTTTTTTCTCTTTTTGAAAGAATAGGAATGGCCGAAGTCATAGGTATCCTTAAACCCCCGAATATAAAGTTGAAAAAATGCCTGTATCATTCGAGGGGAGTAGCACAGCGCGGGATTCGAACCGGCAACCTTCCGCACCGAAATCCAGTGCGATATTTCACTTATTCTTAGACCGCACATACATAAATCTATATAGATAAATTAAACAAACAAGGTGACTTCATACATCATTGTTTTACGCCTTTAGTAATGTTAAACGTCTTAGTAAGTTCTACATTTACTTTTACACATTCGCTTAGGTTAAGGCCACACCAAAGTGCTTTGCTAGGTGCTACGTGACTAATAGACTAGGTGACTTTCATGCTTGGCCACACCAAAGTGCTACGCACAAATTCATTTGATATTTGGGAGCGGTTGAGTCAACAAACGATTCCACTCTCAAAACTAACCAATTCCATTACAACTTACCTCATCTTTATTTACTTCCTGTGCAACTTCATTCCAAAGTGATTTGATTATAATTAACTCGATGGGTTCCACAAAGGCTCCCTTTTATACACAGCTGTTATAAAAACTTCCGCCATCTTGTAAAATCACTTGGTGACATAATAAAATTAACCAACACGTCTGTTCGCTAGGAGATTCATTCGGTGACTAATCGTCATGTAGCGTGGCGCGAAGCGTGCAGTGTGGCCTTTGCGATAGTATAACATACAGTGCGTTGGTTCTCTAGGATATGTCACCTAATTCACAGCGTAGCTCTAAGCATCAAGCGAGGCTCCTACCTGTATGGCCGAGGCCTTAGTGTCTTCATACTGCGATGTAATTATGCTTCTGTTAATATATTTACTTGGCTCATCATTGCGCATTTTGTCATTCTCACATTTCACATGTGAAACCTCCAGTGTGTTAACAATAGTAGAGCTCAAGTAAACAAATTCCTATTATATGTGTTATATAAGTTTTTACAATTCTGGTGTACGTTTTCCTCTGAAATGTAGGTCTTCTGCAAAACATCTTACGTAACCAACATAACGCAGAGCTTATGAGATGAAGTAAATATCATCAAATATGAAAGATTTTGGCTCCTGGCGCTGGGGAAATGCGTCATTGCGTTATATCAAAATATTCAGCCGAAAATACAATTTAATATTCCCATCCACTTGATAAATGGTTTCGGGCGAAAAAAAAAAACACCGACATTTATATGTTAGTGAATTTTGAACCCGTTAAATGTGGAAACGAGCGAAATTTATGCTTCTTTTGCACGTCACTGTATCCCAGAAAATATTTCAATAAACTTGACTTCCGTTTCTCCTTCAAAATTAACTCTATAGTTCATATAGAGTTAATTTTTCTCTATAGCTAAATATCCTCGTTGAGATAGAGGCAAAAGCCTAGTTTACTGGGGATACGACAAATGAAAGGCAATAAACCCAGAGCCATTAAAATTGTATGTCCAAATCAAATTATCTGTTGTTTTTCTCAAATTGTGTATATTTCTTGTCATGTGTAATAATAAATAAATAAATAAATATTATATATTATATTGTGCCCTATTTGCCAAATTCTTTTTAAGATAACGAATATATTTTTTTAACCGTTATCGGTTATGCATTCTAAATGCAATGATTCAGGACTTGGGAACAAAAGATAGTTCCAGGAACTGCAGATAACGCAACGCTTATCTTACAAAGGACTGGGCACTATAAAATACGTGACAGGCTGTAAAGATACTTAGACCATAGTGAGCATTACAATACTCATACAATCCTTAGTAAATCTCTTTAAATAAATATATTAGAATTTCGTACACTTTGTATCTTTTTACAAATGTTATTTTAAAGTCGCAGTGGCAGTAACTTACGGTACATTATACTCGTATATTTGGAATTATTTTTAGTGACATACATACATACCATTACGTCATTTCCCTGACGGGTAGGTAGAGAGGATATAATGCCACACTTTTCAACACACATCCTAAGCCTCCTCCACATTCATACAACTTCTAAGATTACTCTGACTTTATAGATTTCTTTCTTTCAAAACATAATTCACTTGATCTAACCATACTTTCGTTGGTTCTCTGATGCGACGAGGTGAAATACCTCGGCGTCACCCTCGACACGAAGATGTTCTGGAGGAAAATGCATCATCTGTTCTCGGGGTGATGGTTTCTCAACGGCTAGACGTGTAAGAAACAATCAGCATGCTGGGAAAATACGCTAACATTACAATGACTCAGTAGGATCTAAATGTCTGTGACATCTGCAGGAGATAATGCGCATCTAGGATCGGGCTGTTTTTTCAAAGAAGGTCACATGACCGACGCGGAAGAGCAACTCAAGATTGACGTTGCAGTGTTAAGGGAATTCTTGACTATTAGACCCTGCAACGATGACCGTACCACCATCATTGCCAGAAAGCTGAAGTCCAGTGCGTTACTGCACTGGCATGCACCTCCAAAATTGGGATTATAATACTGTTGTTGTAGATTTAGCAGATTTTGATACTGTCCGATTTGATAATATATATTTTTAGTGCTCCATTTACCTTATTTTATATCGTTACACGTCTTCAATCGTCTTAATAATCATACAAAAATATAACTCCCTTTCCCTAGTACGTTTTATTTTTATGTTCAGATATCGTAGACCTGTTGGCCGACTAACTAGGAATTTCGTTACGAGAAAGTCAGCCAACTTTATCACACATGTCAATTTACTGTCACTGAAAATAATATAAAAACTAGACTTAAATGAGATTGATAGTTTAGTTCAAAGAACAAAAAAAAAAGCAATTACAACATGCCATAAACAAAAATAACCACACTAAATAGAGCACATCATACAATAAACAAACATGAATTCGGCATATAAACACTGTTGTAAAATACATTTATGTTATTTGTGTTGAATCTATTTTGTCGACACAATCAACAAAAAAATCTGGTTTAGTTGAAATATCGAAAAAGCGTAGATAATTCAAGTAGGGATATTTTTGTCTTTAGCAACAATTAATCTTTAATACTTGACATTGGCGTATACTCCTTCATATATTCACGGCCATTATTCAAAGAGAGAGAGAGAGAGAACAATTAATCTATGATTGATGATGTCTTTTTCTTGCTGATTAGTCGGAAGAACATTTATTTTATAGTGTATTCTGGTCTGCCTGACACACAAATATTAGACTCCTGTCTGTTTTTAATGCAGCTGCTAGGTTGATGTATTCATAAATATTGCCATATTGATCAATTTCTAAAAAATCTACACTACTTCAGAAAATCTAGGATGTGTCCTCTGATAGTTGACAAATTTGCCCCAATACAACCTTGTAACGACGTTCAGTAATTTTAATTATTTTATCAACTTTAATATAAGCCTCGATTCTAATAAATAGCAAGTTATTTAGGTAAATACATTACAAAAAACTAACAAAAATGACAAATTAATACATCTTGTTAATAATTAGCAAAAATGTGCCAGTTTGTTAAAATCAAATAATATTTGGTGACGTTTGTCAAAAGACACTACGTTAGTCTGCATTGGCTAGGGATGGGGTATTCGATAGTTGAATTTTGATTTTTTTATATATAAAATTTAATGTTCGTAATTAGTATTAATTCATAGTGAATCTTGGTCTATTTAAAGATATATACAAATCATACAGTACATTAGAAAGTCAGTGTAATGAAAATTAAAAATTAAAACGTCAGTCTAGAGAAAAACAATTTTTCGATTTATAAAAAAACTATTCGATTTGTAAAAGAAAACGATTTTACCCCATCCCTTTGAGACACGACGTTTAAAACGTCGCAGTACCCATCCTAGAATTTCTGAAGTATAGCTTAAATATCGCGAAGGGTTTGATTTCAAACTTTGTCTCTTTGTATTCAAGTCCTTAATGAGTTGTCTTCGAGATGATTTCACACGTCTCTAGAAGTTCGTTATTACAAGATTTGACAGTTTTATAATTAGTTCATTGGGCATTCTATCTTATAAAGAAGATGATTTGTGCGAATAAAAAAATGAAGGAAAGGAGGCAGTGTAAGAATACACAAGAAATTACTTTAGTATTAAATATTTAAGGAGTTTATAACAATTAATTAATGAAGAATTAAGTGTCAGTAGGCGGAACACGTTGAACATAGGGGAACATTTACAACTAGTTGCAACCCGTGAAATATTCACGGAAGTAAAACAAATTCTACATTTATAAAAATATATATTCATAAATGTAGAATTTGTTTATATATATCATTTATACATCGTCCCCTTTTACACAGGTTCAAAAATTGTTAGCTAGGTATTTAAAATTCGTTCAGTATCATAGACCCACCGAGATTCAAATTTCGAATTACTTTCGGAGAGAATCCAAGTATTCATCTCTCGCTCTCTCGAATTCAAAATTCAATTCTCGTATTATTTCTTTGGCGACAGCCGTCGTATGGGTTTTGACCTATTTATACTATGATTGAGCAGAAAATAATCTATTTATGCATAAAAACTAAGATATCTGCATTTCAACACAACAACCATATCTCCTACTGCGTGTCCTAGCTGATGCTGATTATATATAATTGTTTGTTTATAAAACATCAGTAGCTGATGTTTTATAAACAAAAGCGATCGTCATTGTAACTCATAACATATAACTTTGAAAGTAATGTGATGCGATGCAATATTGAGCAGGGTCGCGTTCCCATAAATAATGACGCACGAGTACAGTAATCTCCCAATTTATGCTATTTATCCAGGTTGACATTTTAAATACCGTATTGGCCCGACTATAGGGCGACCCTGATTATAAGGCGACCCCTATTTTCAATTCTGTTTTTTTGCAGAAAAAAAACATTTCCCTCACCATTATAATATTATGAAAAATAAAATATAAAATGTTTAAAGAAAAATATTTATTAAGGTACCCGGATAATAGTAAAGTACTTACATGTTTAAACATGACAAGAAAAAATAAAAAAGTCCAACACCAAGCCCACGCTGGCTTTAAAATTATCTGCTGGTATATTTTCGTTTCTTGCAATTTCGCGAGCTTTCAACTGCAATGCTTCTCTTGTTATGGGGAACCCCTTTCTGCGTATTTCCATGACGTAGTCTGCTACCTTCCTGTCAATCGATTCAAATCGTCCTTTCTTAAGCCCCTGGAATGCTTTTCTTGAGGAATGTGCATTCATCAAGTCATGTTTTTGTAAACGCTAACTTTTGTAAACGTTGGACTTTATAATTTTTTTTAGGTAGCAAAGATGCAAAACGAAACACAGTTAAAAAAAAACACTTCCAAAACGGTCAGAAATGACTACGCACAGGCTGTGTGTAAACAATGACGCCTTTTGAACGTTCTCATCTCAATGTTTGTGACTCGAATATACGGCGGCCCCCCCTATTTACGTGTCGCCTTTTTAGATAAAAACCTCGCCTTATAGTCGGGCTAATACGGTATATAATAGTGACATCAACGAAATAATTATTTGTCTTCTAAATCGATATGTCTCCTACTGGCAACATTGTATTATTTTGATACTTGTTGAGTGGCGGGGTGCCTTTCGTTGAGATACTATAGGATGACGTTTACATAGGAAATTTTACAATCCTATTTTCGTGTTGGGTGATTGATTTTTATTTTTGTAAAGGCACCATGTATGTTTTATCAGTAGATGGTGTTATTTATTTAACACTTTTATTGCAAATACATTCTGGCGAGCTTAATGCCAGGCGGTAATCTCTTCCAACCAACCAGACAAAAGAAAATGAAACAAGTTACGTGGTCGCATAAATCATTCAAATGACTATCCATCCCCACGAAATCCATAAACACATACGTGAGCACATACCCACGAACCCCACAAAGACGGAGGACAAGCACCTGAACATTATTTTTCATATAAAGTGAGATATCATCAATCAAAAGGAAAGGAAGGGATGGTGGAGAGGAAAGAAAAAGAAAAATCAGGAATGAAACACGTTATTTTACTGACTAGAAATTAAGAGGTTTTTCAGTCGCTTCTTAAAGCATGCCAAGGACGGAGCGAGTCTTATATTGGTTTGTTAAGATGTTATTGTACCTTTATTGAACAAATTTTTAAACGAGAGAATAGAGATAGAACCCTAGAAGGACATTTTTATGAGTGTGACTCTTTTTCCAAAGCAATAACATTTCTCCACCTGTTTCACCACCTTCCACTTACACCATCAGATTTCCTCAGTACAAGCATGCTGTCAAATTTTAATTTATTCAATCTATTTTTGTATTGTTTTGCTGTGTATTTTTTAGGGTTCTGGAACAGATCAATGAGAATCTCTAAGTCGTTTGAAAACCAATTGGTGCTCAAAACGTTGTTTAATTCATTGATCCGTAGCAAACTAGAAAGCAATGCTTGCATTTGGAGCCCGGTGGGGGCGCAGAACTCGCTCATGGTGGAGAAAGTACAAAAAAAAATATTGTGCGTCTCTTGGTATACGTTGTCAAACTCGTTCGAGGAGTTGTGAGCTGTCCAGCATTACTACAAATATTAGCGTTAAATGTTCCTAACAATTACAATAGACTGCGCCGGCAAGAACTGTTCTCAATAACATACGCAAGAACGGGCCTTCCAGCCGCTATGCCTGTTGGAAGGGCCTTAACTCTTCTGAACGGGACTGCTTCGGATATTGACATATTTCATATCACATTACTAAAAGCAAAAGTAAATTTTCTTCTTAGATTGAGCGCGTTAGAAGGCACTCATCAACATACCTAAATGACTGACTATATGTGTGTAATATGTTTGTGTGTATATACTCGTTTGTATGCATATGCATTATTTTTTATTTTGTATAATTTTTTGACTTATTTTTTTTTCTCTGTGTAATTTTTCTTCTTTTTAATGTCTTGTATTTTTCAAAGTAATTGGGCTAAGCCTGTTATGAAAAAAAAATTAATTAATACATTCATACTGTCTGGGTAAGCAGAGAGTAAATAGCGTCAGACTTTTCTATCTCGACACACATTCTTCGTCTCTTCCACATCCACACACCTTGTCATAAACTTCTACAATTTCTCTTACTTTCTACGTTTCCTTTTTTCAGAATATCACTATTTTTTTCAACCATTCTTTCCTTGGTTTTCCTCTACCGCGTCTTCCACGCACAATTACACTCAATATTTGTTTTCTTAATTTTTGTTCATTCAATCATTCGTTCATTCCATATGCCCAAACAATCTAAGAGTTCTTTTCCTCATCTTACTCAACACATCATATTTAAGTTCACATTCAACACTTATCACATAATTCCGTATTCTGTCATACTTCTTAATAAAACCATTTCTTCACGCATGACTTCTATAAGTCATTTTCATGTCCACATTTTTTTTTCAATTTTACAGATTCCCGCCTTTTTTTTTTTAAAGAATACATATGATTGAAGTCATAGGTATCCTTATGCCATCGAACATTAGGTGGAAAAGGTGCCTGTGTCCTTCGAAGAGAGTAGTACATCGCGGGGTTCGAACCGACGACCTTCCGCACGGAAGTCCAGTGCGTTACCGCACGACCATGCACCTCTCTCTTTTTAGTTTTCTTCTTTCAGAATATCACTTATTCGATCCAACTATACTTTACTTGGTCTTCCTCTTGCATGCCTTCCACTCACACCTGCAATTATTATTATTATTATTACACATGACAAGAAATATACACAAATTGAGAAAAAACAACAGGTAATTTGATTTGTACATACAATTTTAATGGATCTGGGTTTGTTGCCTTTCATTTGTCGTGTCCCCAGTAAACTAGGCTTTTGCCTGTATCTCACTGAGGATATTTAGCATGAAAAAATAAATCGATACTTCTTTCCGATTTTTTATTACACAAAAACAAAACCCCGTTGCACGTTCTCATCAACCTGACAAACAGTGACACTCAATTACAACTGGAAACATCTTGCGAAATTCAACTCCTCACACATCATCACTCCAGAAAGAACAAAAATATTCATCCCACAATATACCGCACACAATCATAAGAATAAAAATTAAAACAAAAAAAAATACACAGAAACACAAATACAAAAACAACCAAAATTAAAACAACAAGAAGAGACCCACACTCACGAGCTCACATAAATCCTTTCCACTCGTCAGTCATTCATCCTGAAAGCCCAAGTACTCAAAATCCTGTAATAAATATCTGTTTTATTAATTTTTTTTCAGCTATTCATTCCATATGTACAAACCATCTTAGCGTACTCTTCTCGGATAAATCCAATCTATACATTATACATCTATAGTACATTACTTCTTATGGGAAAAATTGATTCGATTTTCAACAGCCTTCTGGAACAGATTATGTTCGAAAACAGAGGTTCTAGTGTACAACGTTTTTAACCTTTACAGTGTTAACTCCTTCACTATAAATAATATACAAAACATGTAGATTGTAAAAGGTTAGACTTTTAAAAAATCCCTTATCTGTCATAATGCATAAACGTATCGACCGATACATGTACGAGTATGCTATTATCAACACTGTACAACACATTCATCGGAAATATTATGAACAATACGTTTTAAAAATGAAAGAGTGTTCGATGAATGATGAGTGACTTGGCGGGTATTATGACGTCACAATGCAATCACGGCGCGTTTTTAAAACTTTTTGATTTTATAAAACGTTAAAAATGATTTATTTCAAAACTATCGATGACATGGCAGTGTTAGCGGAAAACTATCGACGACATGGCAGTGTTAGCGGAAAACTATCGACGACATGGCAGTGTTAGCGGAAAACGAAGATGAATTACTTTGATAAATAGATTTTATAAGAGTTGGGAAGAGAAGATTTGGGAATGAATGTTTCCAAATTCAGGCATGATGATGAAATTGTGAAAGGAAACGTAAATGCGCTTTATAGGTGAAGATTCTGTCACAAGTTCACATACTGTCTCTATTGTATAATATCCTTAACTGTCCCGCCGCCCTCTCTTATCTCGCCGAAAAATTTCAGCGTCTTTCCAATCATGGATTAGCGCTACGCTCAAACAGAGATTGTTTATTGGCTTTTTTAGTTCACCACTCCTCTTTTTTTTACGTCGTCCTTTACTGTCCATGCCGTGAGACTCAGGAATCAGTTACAAACCAATATAAGACTCGCCCCGTCCTTGGCATGCTTTAAGAAGCGACTGAAAAAAACTCTTAATTTCTAGTCAGTAAAATAACGTGTTTCATTCCCGATTTTTCCTTTCCTTTCCTCTCCATCATCCCTTCCTTTTCTTTTGATTAATTATATCTCACTTTATATGAAAAATAATGTTCGGGTGATTGTCCATCTTTGTGGGGTTCGTGGGCTCACGTATGTGTTTTTGAATTTCGTGGAGATGGATAGTCATTTGAATATTTTTTGCAGCCATGTAACATGCTTCATTTACTTTTGTCTGGTCGGTTGGAAGAGATTGCCACTTGGCAATAACCCCTCCAGATTGTATATGCAATAAAAGTGTTAAATGAATTAAAAAAAAACATTGAAAGATTGTAGCAATTTGAAGAACTCTGATATCTGGGAGTATTTTCTAAGATGACGAAAGAGTTAAGAGGAATATCGAAGGCGTGTAGCGGCAGGAAACAATGTCAATATTACAACATAAAAATCTGCTAAGATAGTCCACAACAATATTTTAGTATTTTGATGCATGGAAGGAAAACGTGAATGAATAGAAATAATGAATGCTGTAGAGCAGTGCTCCGCAACCTTTTCTCACCTACGACACATCAAAATTCTTCCTAGAATTCCGCGGCACACCAAAAGCTAAAATATATAGGTATTAAATTGATACACAAATTTTACAATAAATTTTTGTTTTTTATTTGAAAAGTATACATACATAAAACTATACATACAAATGCAGTATAACGCATGCGCATGAGTCTTCAGCGACGCGCATAAGGGTTATTTTTCTTTGTCTATGACTAACTTGGTGCGGCCATGGTGTGTACAAAGCACACTACGTAGTTTTCAACAGTTGGCACCAGGCGCTGGGGGACCATTGAAAAATTATTTAGTTATAATAATTATTCTATACTACATTTAAAAAAATAGACAATATTATGAAAAATAATTTGTCATTGTGTATTAAATACATAATGAAAAATTGTAAAATGTCAAATACATTGAATTTGACCGCGGCACACCTGTATCCGGCTCACGGCACACCGGTGTGCCACGGCACACTGGTTGCGGAGCACTAAAGATGTGTGAATTGAGAAAGATAAATACACGGTGGGACAATTTATTAAATAATTACATAATTAAGTTTTAAAGGGTGAACGTGAACTTAAGGCAGATGTGTCAAATAAGAGGAAATGTTTGAGCGTGTAGAAGGAATGAACGAAGAAAGACTAACAAAACAAATATACAGTGTAAATGTGAGTGGGCAACGTGGTAGAGGAAGACCAAGGAAAGTATGGTTGGATCAAGTGAATGATATTATTTCAACGTTGTCTCAACTCTCTTACTTCCCATTTGTCATTATGTAAAATTTGGACTCCTTTGAGGCTTTTCTCTTCTTTTTTTTTTCTCGTTCTTGCTGACAGTTAACCTGAGGTGGTATATGTGGGTTTACTTTTTATTTTGTTTTCTGCCATACGTTTTTGTTTTTTTTTTCTTCTTTTTTATTATATTTATTCTTAATCTCTTTAATCTAGATATGCGGGGGTGTGGGATGGAAGCCCCCTGATGCCCTTGCGGTCGGGCTCGCCCTACATTGGTGGGGTGTATCTCGGCCGTGGGAATGTTTGTGGGATGAGCCCGGACCTTTTGGTGTATTCTCTCTTGAATGTATTTTTTTCTTTTTTTCTTTTTGTCATCTACTATATTTATTTTCTGTGTTTATTTTTTTGTATATATTCTTGTTTCTACGTGTTTAAGGGAGTGGGCTGAAAAACATCTGGTGTCCCCGTGGCTGGGTTCGCCCTATATTGGTGGGGTGTATTTTGGCCGAGGGGGTGCTATTAGATGAGCCCAGACCTTTTGACAGCTTCTGTGTCTGATGTATTGTCTGCAATTTATGTGTTTTAGAAGTGTTATTCAGGTGTGATCTTGTACATACTATATTGCCGTCAATAAACCTAATATTTATTTATTATTTATTTATATTTTGAAAGAAGGAAACGGAGAAAGTCAGATAATCCGTAGAAGTTGAATAAAAACGTTTATGGATGTTGAATGTGTGTCGAGATAGGAAAGTCCGGCGCCCTATCTTCTCTGCCTACCTCAGTAGGGAAATTGTTTGATGGTATTTAAGTATTATTTTAATTTCGTATTTTACGAGGTTAACTTTTCACAATTATGTACCTTGCCACAAGTCGAAATACCGTGATTAGGAAATACAATAATACCATGGTTAGGAAATACAATACAATGGTTAGGAAATACAATAATACCATGGTTAGGTAATACAATACAATGGTTAGGAAATACAATAATTGGCCTCGAAACTATCTTGTAGTATAGATTTATATACTCGTATACTTTGTAATTTATTTTTATCAAACACTGTTTATTCCACTTTTTTGTAACGGTATAACTTTTGTTTTGATTTTTAAAAATGAATCGATTAGGCTTCCAGGATAGTCATTATTTGTAGCTATTTTTTATGGTTATTATTTCCTTTTTAAAATTGTCGTCGGTTAATGGGACACTGAGCAATCTATGAAGCATACGAGTACAGTTAAAGGCGGCGAATTTATGGTTATTAGGATGGTTGGAAGTTGCTGGAATTATAGAGTCTGAATAAGTATTTTTCCTATATATATCAGTCAAATTTGCCATTTTACTTGATAAAAATAAATTACAATGTCTTTAAACCTCCACAACGTTAATGCCTTAACTATAAACAACTCGTATACTTGTTATAAATTGGAATAAACCTTAATACAGCAATATCTCGTTATAACGAACTTCTAGGGACCTATTAAATCGTTTGTTATACTGAAAATTCCTTGTAACGAACTAGAAAAAAAACGCATATTACTATATTTTATTATTTAATTGCAAGACATAATAACAACATCTTTACGTATACAACTGCATACATAAATATTATGCATATAAATAAATTGAAAAAAAAAATAGTAACAAAATCCGTTCTTTTTATTAGGGTTGCCATATTTTTCTTCCACTCCGTGTGCATATTATCCCAAAATTTCCATTTTTATCTTTCAAGATCGTTATTGTTTTCCGCTACTTGGATCGATTTTATTGGTGAAGAAATTGTGTATAAAATTACGACAGCATGCGTCAAAATAAAACGTTCCCTCGCGACGATTAACCCTGCCTTCCCTGTGATGTGTAACTAGTACACATTGCATCTAAACACTTTAATATCTCTATAAATATAATAAATACTGGGTTCAGATTTTAGGTATTCCTCCGTAATACATTTACGCATTGAATGAAAAAATAATATTAGCAATAATTAGCACTTATAGGCCACGTCAGAGATATTTTGTGAAAATCGGGAATAAATTCACCAATACAATCAAACGTGTGCCAGTGTGTGACGTAGGTATATTCATTCTAAAAAAACCGCTATGGGTGAGGAAGTGACGCTATTCACGTCTCACTCTCACTCTACTTCGGTATATGGAACGCAAGAAATAGAATCTCAGTTCGCTCGCTTCTCTCACTTGAGTAGTCGTTTTGCTCGTTTTGTGAACGTTGGCCGATGTTTTTTTCCATGTTTTTAACAATTAAATTTCAATTATTATCACGTTATACTTCAAATTTAATCAATTTAAGTGATTGGCATAATGAATATTATTATTTTTCCGATTTTAAATCGCTCATTTTTACATGTGTATTGAATACCCAATACCGGAACGGGCGATTTTTTTAGCACAGGAAGGGAAAGGTTAATAAAGTACTTATGAAAATTAGTAATAGTAAAAACAATTGCGACATTCGATTACGCAGACCGAAATTAGACGACTTAAACCGAAGTAAAGTTGCGATGTTACATCGGAATCTAATCTCTAAATAATTATGAAGTTCGCTGTATGAACACGTATTTAGTAAATGTAAAAAAATCGCTATACTGCAATATTTATTCCGTTAAAACTAGATTATTTTAACACTGCTGTTAAGTAATTTTGTTCGGGACTGACAAATGTTTGTTATACTGAAAATTTCTTTATTTCGGTATTCTTTATAACGAGATTTGAATGTATTCGTGTAAAACGTATTATAAACAAAATTTGTATTTTATTACACTTTCGTTGTATACAGTACAAACTGGCGGGCTTATTGCCATATCACAATATCTTCCAATTAATAAGAAATATGTTTAAAAGGCCATAAGTGAAAAACCAGACTGGGATCCTTTTTAAAAAATCTTTGTTCAAAATTTGTTTGGGTTTAAAATAGAACATTTTTTGTAAGTAGATTTCCGACTTCGATTTCAGTTCCGACTCCAATATGTTATACATAACCGTAATACTACCTTGATCAAAAAGTTTTAGGACTTTATTCATAAAATCGAAAATACAAGTTTATTCATCAAAATCGATATGGTCCCCTTCAAAGTACTCCCCATCGACTGCAACGCACTTACGCCAGCGCTTGATCCAATCCTCGAAACACTGCTGGTACTCAATTTTCGGTATGTCCATCAGAGCCGTCTTCGATTTTTTCATGACATCCTCTCGGGTGCTGTAACGCGTTCCGCGAAGCAGTTTTTTAAGTCGGTTGAACAGGAAAAAGTCGCAGGGAGCTAGATCAGGTGAATTCGAAGGCTGCTGGATACTATTCGTGTTGTTTTTGGTAAAAAAACTCATGGAAATCATGTCTTTCGCGATTTCAACGCGGTCCTTTTTATGCATGAAATTGAGGTGTTTCGGCACCAGTTTTGCAGCGACACATCTGAGGCCCAAATCACTAACCAAAATGTCTTGAGCGGATCCATAAGCGATGTTCAAGTCCTCTGCCAGCTCTCTGATGGTCAATTTGCGGTTTTCGGACAACATTTCTGTGATTTTATCGATGTTTTCATCGGTTTTCGACTGCCACTGCGTTCGTTATCCTCGACCGACTCACGACCACTTCTGAAGCGCTCGTGCCACCAAAAAACACTTCTCCAACATTTCCAAGGTCTGCGGACCGTTAAATCCGTTTTTCACACAAAATTTAATGCAAACTCGTTGATGCACAGTTGATGCCATTTTCAAATTTGTTAAAAATCGAAAACACGCACAAAGGTAGATGTACTCAGTACAGCGTAACTTTTACAAATGTCAAGTTATGACGCTGAAATTTGGAGGGAAGTGTCAATGATAGATGTGGTAACCTAACAAAAAAAAAAGAATTCCAATCGGGTGACTGACAGCACCACACGGTGGCCGGTCCTAAAACTTTTTGATCAAGGTAGTATGTTATATTTAATTACGTGGCGTAACTATGATACTCAAATGTAGGATTTTTTGGAAATAATGTCTACGAGGATTCCTTATCATAGTACACGTTATTTGTACTAGATCAAAGATTCTCAAAGTGGTCTATATGGACCCCCAAGGGTCGATTTCGACTTGCAGGGGGTCTATGTCAGCGAGAAAAGAAAATGGGGGTGCACGAGATGTAAATGGGGGTCCACGTGAGCGGATCCCATTTAGGCAGATCATCATCAATATTTAGGCGTTCCGTAAATGTCTTATTACACCTAACACAGATTGTGTGCACATAATACTTACGAGTATATTAGACAAAGAAAATACTTATATATAGAAATCGAATGCAAATCACTGAACGTGGAGATTTAAGACTATACCTCACTAATTTGAAGCCAAATATTGAACCATTGCTATCAGAGCATCAGGTTCATCCCTCTCATTAACAATATTATTTGTGTATTCATTTTATGTAAGAATTTTTAGGATTATGTGCGATATATTGTCGGATGAATGTTTTGGTCTGTCTGGAGTGATGAAGTGTGAGTCCTGTGACAGTTCACAAATTTGCCCCAATACAACCTTGTAACGATGTTCAGTAATTTTATATATTTTATCAACTTTAATATAAGCCTCAATTCTAATAAATAGCAAGTTATTTAGGTAAATACATTACATAAGGTTGTATTGGGGCAAATTTGTGAACTGTCACAGGACTCATCCTACATTTTCCGAACTTATAGAGAGGAAATGATAGGATTTTGTAGATAAATTAAGGTTATAAATACATATAGGTCACATATTAATATACTTATATTTGTATGTATGTCACAAGCGTTCATATATTTGTATACAGAGATGTATACATAGATATAGATATTTTAAATAATAATATATTACAAAGATGGGTGCGGGGGAAAACGCTGTAATTTTAAAATAAATTGTTGTATTTTTTACTTTTGGTGCTCCTTATGTGCGGCCAATCGCTAATCGTAAGCGCCTGTTTTCGCCCGTGCATGCCGCCATGGCTTGCGAAATATCACAATTCTCGCAAGTTTTCGCATGCATGGGTCGTCCGACTTTTGATACTGTCTCGCGCTATGGCCGCGCATAAGGAACATTTTAGTTACTGTCGTGACACAGCACGGACCTCAACAAACATAAAATTATACATAAAAAATATCAAATAACATCAACATATAAACAAACAGGAAAACAAATACATCATATGTTTTGGGTGACGCATACATCCGATACAATGCTTATTCGATATTTCAGATATACAAAAAAAGTGATTGGTGGGTTGGCTGTTTTTTGCATATATTTCTATATAAAATATATATATGTACGTAGAACAAAACCACGAATTATATCTTTTTGATTTCTTATCAACTTTTCTATTAAAATAAAGTTATTTTTGTCGGAATTGAATTACATATTTTCTAATCTCCATTTTTTATTCGGACTTTCTATTATCGTTCGATTTTTTTATGATAAAATTTATATTTTCTAATCCAGGTCAGCCAACCAAGAAATAAAATCTAGTGATGGCTAATAAAACTCTGCAATACGAACACAATTGTCTGATATGGAGTGCCACAATTCAATTTTGCTTATCATTAAATCCCCGCCTATGCATTATGTATGCACTTATGCAATGACTAGTGCGAACACGGTTTAATCTTACCTATAGCTTTTTGAGATCAAATCCCAGCACTCGCTCGTCATTGAGTTCACCTCCAAATTATTGATTTTTAGGCACTTTATTATTAAATAATGGCAACACAGAAGACAATTACTCAAAATTTATATAAATACTGTTCCGAATAAATAAACACAGTTCCGAATAAATAAATACAGTTCCGAATAAGAAATCAAGTTGACTTAGTTAAAATTAATATACGAAAGATTTTGAACGGCGTGTAGCGATAGAAAACAAATGCAATGGGGCATTTAAACATCGAATCGGACAGTATCAAAATCTGTTGAGATGATAGTCCACAATATTATTTTAGTAGTAACTTTGGTATAGTAGTGAAACGTGGACGTAGAAAAACACTGAAAAGAGCCGAATAAATGTAAAAAATGCGTTCACTAACAAGAATACTGGGATGACAATGTATGACAGACTACGAAATGAATTGAATTAGGAGGAATGTGAACTTAAAGCTGATGTGTCGAGTTAGATGAAAAAGAGCACTTCGTGATGGTTTGGGAACGTGGAACAAATAAATGAAGAAATAGTTACAAAACAAATATGAGTAAAATGTGTGGTAGAGGAAGACCAAGGAAAGTATGTTTGGATCAAGTGAATTATATTTTGAAAGAAATTGTAAGAATTATATTATAAGGTACATAAATGTGGAAGAAGCGAAATATGTATCGCATTATGAAAGTCTGGCATTGTGTCCTCTCTGCCTACCTCAGCAGGGATACTGCGTTATGGTTTGTATATCTGTATGGAATGCAGGTGACAGTTAAAATTAAAAAAATATTATTAATTTGTTTTTTTTTGTAAATATAATCAATCCATCTAATGCAAACAAACGAGAAAATTATAAAAATCATTCAAGACATTCTCTTTTTAGATATTTAGACATAAAAGCTTTCATATAAATTTAAATATAATTATTCATATATTTTAAAATATATATATTTTTTATGAGAATAAATATCTAATGCCCCTTTTCATTTTGTTCCAATATTCGCCTAACGAATACACGTGAACTATCTGCGAATCCTTATTTCGCACAAAGGATTCGAAAACCCAGCACAAAAGATTTAAACAAAAAATCAAATCAACTAAAGCAAAAAATAGTATAATACCCTGCAAATACGATAACTTTGTTACTTACAACATATATTACTATATCCCTTTTGAAATCTAAAGATTAAAGCTGTTTTATGATTGGCTAGAATGACGCGATGTTGCCAACCTCGTAAATTAAACCGTCTCAAATTTTCGGCGGTATCTCGATTCAGTTTTCCTGCCAGCGAATTGCTGGTTTGACGCGTTGTGTTCGTAGTTCTGTCGTCCGAATATTCTAAATTAAAATAACAATGGCCGGCAATTTGGCTAAAGTTATTAGTGCTAGCGTGAAAGCTGTCTCCGGCACGAGCGTGAATTCATCGCTTCCATGTGTTTCTCAAGTCAGAAATTGTGAGTATTTTATGTTTAATTTTATCGCATAGGTTATGTTTCTGTCAATTATTATTCTAGGAACGCTATATATTTTTTTTTGTTAAGGTTTTTTTGCCGATCCTTCACACATGTTACATGTAACTACCTGCTGCGTGCCTTTTTTAATGTTTCTTTTGGATTGTGGAAAATTTCCATTCATCAAATTGACTTTTTTCTTTGTTTTTGACGCAAATGGTGAGTCACATTGTCATAAAGGGCAGTTTAGGTTATATTAGTGATAGATATGGGATTTTTTTTATCTTGTTTAGTTCAAAAGTGATAAACTTTTTTAATACAACTCTGAAATGCTTTCTCTTGTTTGTGAAAGTTTTTCTCATTGGTCAAGATGTTTATTTTTCTTCCTACGTTAATATGTAGTAATTTAATTGTTATTTTATTTTATTCGGAAGGTTTAACAGTATACGAGTACAGTTTAAACATTTAATAGTAAACCAATAATAAAGTTCCACATGATAACACATTTCCACGTGTTAGTCCATATCACATTACCGGTCAAGTATGAAATTGGTATTGGATTAGTAAGCCAGAGTTTGTGAACCTTTTTTTTTTTAGCTATGTCAACATTTTTAGATTAACTTTGTGTCATTGTTTTATCACAAATTAAAAAGTTGAGTTAGACGTCTTACTCGTATGCCTTACACTTTTTTTCAGTCGTGACCCACATTAGGGTTTTATTTTAGATTTCGCAACTCAAATAAAAAATAATGAAACAACACAAACATATAATAATTAAGTCAATTTCATTTACTTCTGAATACCGTAAAACTTTTACTTTCGACGCACAGTGGCTCAGAACAGTTTTAAAATGATTTAAGTAAATTTTTAACGTGCCGTATGTTACTTACGACGCACGGGGACTCAGAACGGGTTTAAAATGATTTGTGTTGTTTATAGTTCAGGCATTAACGATGTGGAGGTTTAAAGACATTGTAAAATTACAACAAATAAAATGATTTAAGTAAAATTTTTTACGTGTCGTATGTTACTTTCAACGCACAGGGACTCAGAACGGTTTTAAAATGATTAAGTAAATTTTTAACGTGTCGTATGTTACTTTCGCACAGGGACTCGGAACGGTTTTAAAATGATTTAAATAAATTTTTAACGTGTCGTATGTTACTTTCGACGCACAGGGACTCAGAACGGGCTTAAAATTATTTAAGTAAATTTTTAACGTGTCGTATGTTACTTTCGACGCACAGGGACTCATAACAGTTTTAAAATGATTTAAGTAAATTTTTAACGTGTCGTATGTTACTTTCGACGCACAGGGACTCAGAACAGTTTTAAAATGATTAAGTAAATTTTTAACGTTTCGTATGTTATCCAAAACTATTTAAATATTGTTATTCTTGAAAATATTTCGTCTCGCCAATTATATGTCGGCAGAGGGGACATAGCGCCAGACTTTCCTATCTCAACACAAATTCTTCGCCTCTTCTACATCGATAAACCTGATACAACTACAATTTCTCTAACTTTCCATGCTTATTTCATTCAAAATATAATTCGATTGATCCAACCACATTTTCATTGGTTTTACTTCTACCACGCCTTCTACTCAAATTTACTCTTTATACTATATGTTTTGTTAGTCGTTCATTCATTCTACATGTCCAAACCACCTCAGTGTGCTCTTATTCATCTTACTCAATGCACCAGTTCACAGTAATCCCCAATCACTTTTTTTTTTTTTTTCATATTCTGTCATACACAGTCACATCATATATTTTTCTCACTGTACCCATTTCTACAGCATTTATTCGGCTCCTACCTTTTTCTACATCCACGTTCCACTTTCATCATCAAAGTTAGTAATAAAATACTGCTGTGGACTATCACCATAGCAGATTTAGGTACACTCTAGTTCGAGTATAGTATATATGTTTTAGTGCCCCATCAGAAATGTAAATGGGCTACTTGAACAGTTTCCTTGAAATAAAGCAAGTTGTCGAGTTTAGGGCACCTTTGTACCGCAATAAACTTTCGTTGTATGATATACAATTTAAACTGACAGGCTTATTGCCGTGTTGCAATATCTTTCTACCAACCAGAAAGATGTTCAAGATGACTTAACTGGAATCCTTGAAAAAAAAAACCGAGTTCCCACGGTAATCAAACCACCAACCTCTGGATTAAAGACAGACGTGTTACCAACTAGGCCTTGTAGGCCGTCCATTGTGTATATTAATTCGTAGGTAACTGCTTCGGGTTTACCATAAATCTTTGTGATTTATTATCTTGTTTCATTATTGATACTTCATTTATGATAAATGTCTGCAAATTCTTTTAAAACGTTTGTATTTCTGTAGAATCTTGGGAAACTTACTGACAATACCGCTGAAAATCTACGAATAAGCATATTTTTTTCTGCCAAAAAGGTTGGCATTAATGCAAAATAGATAAGCAACGATTATTAGCAGATTAAAGTACAACGTTTGCGTAGTATATTCTTCGCCATAGTATTGAGTCTATTTCAATTATTAAAGATAAAAGCTATACGATAAACTGAGCAGTAACGAAACAGGTGATCCATCACTTGATACTGGCGTATACTCCTTTATATATAGGAGTTCACGGCCATAATTTAGAGAGAGAGGTTTTTTAATGCCATCATTTTGCCCGATAGTTATAAATACGAGTACATACAATTATGTTCATTACATATTTTGTCACTAGGCGCGTTTTTTTTCACTCATTGTTTACACAAATGTTTTTAATTTCTGTTTGAGCTCTGCTATTATTTGATGTAATTATATGGAATATATTGCAGACGTATATAGAGCAGTAGTCCTCAAGGGTTTTATACCATAGACCACATTCAAAGACTGGATAGTTATCATTTATACTTCAGAACATGTAGGATGGGTCCTGCGATGTTTTAAACGCCATGTCTCAAAGGGATGGGATAAAATCGGTTTTTTACAAATCGAATCGTGTTTTTATAAATCGAAAAATTGTTTTTCTCTAAACTGACGTTTTAATTCCTAAGTTTCATTATACTGACTTTCTAATGTATTGTATGATTTGTATCTATCTTTAAATAAGCCAATATCCACTATGAATTAATACTAATTACGAACATTTAATGTTAGGTATAAAAAAAATAAAAACTCCAATTATCGTATACCCCATCCCTAACCACTGCAAACTAACGTAGTGACTTTTGACAAACGTCACCAAATATTATTTGATTTTAACAAGATGTATTAATTTGTCATTATTGTTAGTTTCATGTAATGTATTTATCTAAATAATTTGCTATTTATTAGAATTGAAGTTTATATTAAAGTTGATAAAATAATTAAAATTACTGAACGTCGTTACAAAGTTGTATTGGGGCAAATTTGTGAACTGTCACAGGAACCGTGCTACAATTTCTGAAGTGTAGTCTATTCGGTTAGTTGTATTTTGTTATCAGATTTTACGATATTCGTGATCAAAAAGCAATGATTGGTATCAGTTAGTGGAAATAAAAATGATTAGAATAATAATTAGACTTGTATTCACGGTTTATATGTAATTTATACACTCCTAATCATATATTCTTCAAGCGCTGTTGAAAATTACAAAAACATAGATTTTTATAAAACTCTATCTTATCAAAGACTGTAACAGATCGAACCTGTTTGGAACTTTGCACTTCGGAACTTTGGTGATGGTCTGTCGAGCACAATAGCTTGCATTCAATAAACCAATATATATACGCAGTCATCTTCCATCAACAGGATGTCTGACAGTCATACTCGTTCATGAGAGATAGCATATCTCAGAATATGGGTGATTTTTTTCTTTAATCGAAATAAGTTTTCTGTTATATAGGATTTTAGTACAATTTAGTTACGATTTAATTTTGACATCCATGACACGCCATTCCTCTAAGGCCGAGGCCACACCAAAATTATTCGTTAGGTGCTAAACTAGATTTTACGTGACTCATATACTAGATGACTTCATGCTTGGCTACACCAAAGTGCTACGCACAAATTAATTTGACATTTGGGAGCGGTTTAGTCAACACACGATGTCACTCTCAAAAGTAACCAATTTCATTACAACTTACCAAAGACATAACTCTACCGGTTTCAAGGTTTTCACCTTATGACCATGATGTGAAAACTTTGAAACCGGTAGGGTTATACCGTTATATAAAGTGGATTGAAGAGATTTTCTCTTAAATTACAATACTAGAACTTTCTCCATTTGATGACGGATACTCTTTGTATTTATTAATCTGTTTCAAGTGGTTCTAATTACAGATATGTCATGAGACTCGGCATTTTTCTATAGTGCCACATTTCAAAAATTTCTAGTTTCTTGGTGATAGCTTGAATAGCGACAGGCAATCGAGTGAATGATGGGGTATACAGTGTGTTTACCGACCGGGAATTTCAAGAGAAGCAAGTGAGGACGACAAATACTTGTTAATTATTTAATTAACATATTGAATAATTCTAACAAAATTGAAAACGAAAAAATATGATTAAGTGATTAAATGTGGACATATTTGTGGCGTGGCATCGCGTGCGCCAAGGCAGGTACCCACAGTCATAAGGTTGGGGTGGGGACAGACAACCTTCATAGATAGAAATATGCGAATTGCTTAGAAAAATAAGTAGCTTTTATCAGGCTAGAAGGTCCAATATAAAAAAAAGATAAAAATTTATTTGACGGCGAGAAGGGAGGTACTCAGTCGCACCAACTTGACGAATGAAATGTTAAAATTGACCCATCTCGAAAATAATTACGAAAATTATTAAAAAAAAAACAAGACTACAGATTTATAAATATGCATTAAAATAAATTCAATAAACACAATTCGCTCATCTAAATTAGAAAAATCTATTCAATAAACACAATTCGCTCACTTTACTTTGAAACCGTACATCTAAATTCCGTCTTCGAACAATTGTTTTCAATATTTTATCTCACGAGCGAGATGTCGTTTTTGACATTTTTCAATATACGAGTATACTCGTATATGGAACAGAAATACTGAGAAATGAAAGTCGGTTAACTTTCTTAAAAACATTTTACTGAAAATAAATTCTGACAGTCTGTTATAAATTAGGGACGTTACGAATCTACACATTCGTGAACCATTCCTAATTATCATATGTTCGCATTAAAATACACAGAAATACACGTATTCCCATAGAATCGAAAAACAATCAAGATAATATTCTCTCTATGCGTATCAGCCATAGATTACCACAGTTAAATTGCGACGGCAAAATCTGTCAAGATCATTTTATCGTTTGACACTGGCGTATACTCCTTCACGTATAGAATATGACGGCCATTATTCAAGAAGAATATAACTAACCATAGATATAACTAACCATACCAACAAAACATCTTGAAAGAAATTATTCGTAACAAGTATAGATGTCTCGTTAGTCTGAGGTTGACGACCTATGTAGAGAGCTACAGGTAATGTGTTTACAAGGTTAAGGCCTCAACACATTCAATGCTGAAAACACCTATAGGCAGGCATCTATATATAATATTATACGAGTATATTATTTGCTGGTTGCTCAAAACCCCCGTCGCCATTCTATTCCGAATTTCTTAAAATGGATTAACAAAACAAATAAACCCATGGGATATGTAAGGGCATATGGCAATGGATGTATACCTGCTCTTACCTTTTATTACTTGTATTTATAAGAATTTAACACCGCTGCGTTGATTTTATAAGAAACCATTTAGCAGTCAATGTGTTAAGGCCCCCGTGCAGGAATCGTCAACAAATCGACTGCGAATGCAATTTGCTTTTTTAACTCCCAAAAAGGATTGCCTTTTACCCTTTATAGGGCAAGTTTTTATTTTTGAGATATTGAGTTTTTTGTTGAATAAATCATTATTCTGTGTATCGAATCAACTTTATTTTGTAGAAAATGTGTTTTAAATTTTTTTTTGTAATTGAGGCGGTCGCATATGAGACCTGTGCCCATTTCAGGGGTCATGTCAGTGGGAGCAAAAGTGACCAATGAATGTTTAGGTAATAATATCTAAGTTAAGGTTGTATTAGGAAATACAATTCTTATATGAGATATAATTAATGGTGATTTACTTATAATACCTGTTTACACATTTGACAATGAATTGACCGGATGTTTAGATCGTTGCTACTGCACATGTAGCTAACTTCACGACGATCCGTCTTAAATAAGACCTCTGCCCGTCCACTACATTTGCCAATTGGACGTTTGTGTTACTTAAAAACGTTTCGTTAAGAAAATAAATCCTTATAAGTATAACCATAAGGGTGGTCGCATATGCGATCGATTTCTGCTTATGCCCGTTAAAGGGTTAAGTGTTTCCTTAAACTGCACACGCCACTCATATCTCTGACAGTAGAGGGTAGACCATTCCATGCCACAGGACCAGCAAAGGCAAAAGGTCTATCATAATATTCCGCCTTATTGGATTGATTTAGAAGAACCAATTTATTAGGTGAAGATAAAATAGACCTTAAAGTCCTTTCCGAAGGAACGTCTATCAGACATAGATTTGAAAGATAGAATGTACATATCCCATTAAGGGACTTGAATATAAAGATGCAAAGTTTGAAATCAATTCTTTCGCGACACTTGAGCCAGTGTTGACTTTTTTACGAGTAGAAGCGGACTAGTGTGACAATATTTATGAATACCATATTTCAAACTAGCAGCTGCATTGAATACATACGAGTACTTACTGGATTCTAGAAATTTGTGAATTAGACAAACCAGAATAAATAGAGTTACAACAATCCAGACCCGACACAACAAATGAAATAATAAGAGTGAAACGCAACATTCGTTGGACGCGGTAAGGATATGGCGTTTAGTAAATCAAATCACAGTCTCGCAAAATTCAACCGAATAAAAACATTTTATTTATTTATTTATTTAATTAACGACACAACAGTGTCTTTATATACAAATGAACATGTGACAGGTTATACAAGTACTTAAAATTGTTGACAAATAATACAAAACTTTATCTTAAACTAACATGAAGATACAAAAAGCAGTAGTAATAATAAATTACAGTCATCGTTTTAAAATTATTAAATAATCTTTGAGAATTTTGTGGGAATTTTATGGATAGATATTGAGATATAGAAAACACGTGGCCTCATTAGTAGAACGAGATGCAAGTTGCTTTGCAGAATTAAAAGCTTCATACATGTTGATGCAGGGTTACTCAACTCCAGAGGCAAAGTATTGTCCTTAATGTTTTGTTTGGTTATAGTTGCATTATCCAGACCCACTCGTAATCCGGATTCTCCACAATACTCATTTTGTAAAGGTCGTAGTCACCACGCAGCAAACGACACATAATTGACACTTCCATCTTGTTCATTCTTATCATATCAAACCATGGTTTCAAATGGATGGATTGTTGGATTTATTTATATCTAGAGCCCTTATTTACACCAGTTATAAACTAAACTTATGATAATAGACCGCAGTTACAAACTGTCACCAAATAATGTGAATTGTGATCTGAAAGAGGTTAGTGATTTTATTTACTTAGGTTCCAGTGTTACCAACAATGGATGATGCGAGGCTGGTGTTATAAGAACTGGAATGGCAAAAAATACGATGTCAAAGCTGAAAAAGATTTAGGATGTGTCCTAGAAGGAGAGATGATGATGATTTGTTGATAAATAAAACTCGTTAGATCGCAATGCGGAAAGAGACATTTTATTGGCAACGTAGGTATTTATACTATTCCCGCGTGTGTGCGGGAATGCGAGCAAGATATCTCGCCGTCTCGTTTCTACATCCGCAAAACGATGAATGTCGTATGTAGGTGATAATTTATTTACGGAACTGGCGAGACAGATGTGGTGCGTTCTCGCTCTAGTATGGAATGCGCTCCGCGTCGGCTATGAGTTGAATGGCCGGCGCGTGGACTTCGTACTTGTTTGTTTTGCATTGCTAAGGAATGCAAAGGTCATTTCATCGGTCATTGACCGCGTGTGCGACCGCCACAAAGATATGGAAGAACAGAACTATCACCATCACGACTAAAATAAGTCTCTCGTCTTCGCAATAATTAATGTATGCCGCGGAGACTTGGACGCAGAGCAAGCGAGAGACGTTAACTGGATACATGTGAATTGTGGTGCTGAAGAAGGATGTTACGAATTCCATGGACAGCAAGGTGAACCAAGGCTTTCATTCTCCAAGAACTGAGAATCACCGACAGATTGTCGAAAATATGCCTTCGACAAGTCCTCCGATATTTTGGGCACATTACTCGTGGCTAAGGAGACAATTTGGTGAGGTTCGTGGTTACTGGAGGCACGGAAAGACGACGCATAAGGGGAAGAATTCCGATGCGTTGGACTGGCCAAGTGAGAGACACAATTGGACTACCCTTAACAACTGCTCTTCGAGCCGCGGAGTGCTGGGATGGATGGATGGATGGAGAGGAGTCGACGGAGGGTATCACGGGAGTCATGATGCTCAGTCTTGAGCTATACGACAGGATGATGACATACCAAATACACTTTTTAATGTTGTTATAAATTCGTTCTTGGTTGATATAAATAAATAATTAACTAATGCAAATTATTATTTACCGTGAAATGAGATGCTTTTATTCCGACAACACACATATTTATTTATTTAACACTTTTATTGCAAATACAATCTGGCGGGCTTATTGCCAAGCGTCAATCTCTTCCAACCAACCAGACAAAATTAAATGAAGCGAGTTACGTGGTCGCATAAATCATTCAAATGACTATCCATCCCCACGAAATCCATTAACATATACGTGAGCACATGCCCACGAACCCCACAAAGACGGACAATCACCCGAACATTCTTTTTCATATAAAGTGAGATATCATCAATCAAAAGGAAAGGAAGGGATGGTGGAGAGGAAGGGAAAAGAAAAATCAGGAATGAAACACGTTATTTTACTGACTAGAAATTAAGAGTTTTTTTCAGTCGCTTCTTAAAGCATGCCAAGGACGGAGCGAGTCTTATATTGGTTTATACCTGATTCCAGAGTCTCACTGCATGGACAGTTAAGGACGACGTAAAAAAAGAGGAGCGGTGAACTGAAAAAGCCAATAAACAATCTCTGTTTGAGCGTAGCGCTAATCCATGATTGGAAAGACGCTGAAAAATTTCGGCGAGATAAGAGGGGGCGGCGGGACAGTTAAGGATATTATACAATAGATATAGTATGTGAATTTGGCGTCTATTTCTAACATTCAACCAGTTCAATACTTTCTGGTATGAAGTTATATGATCGTACTTTCGTAGGTTGAAAATGAATCTTAGACACACATTCTGAAGACGCTGTAATTTGTCCAGCTGTTCCTCTGTAACATCCAAGTAACATACGTCCGCATAGTCCAGAATCGGAAAGAGCAGAGATTGTACGAGTAAAACTTTGGTAGGAATCTTTGCAACACTTTAAGGGAATGAAGGCTGAAGAAGATCCTTCGGTTTATCTAATTTATTTGGTCTAGCCATGATAGAGTGTTATCTATTAGCACTCCTAGGTCATATAACCTTGTCAATCAAAATAGATGATGTTTTCTCACAAGATTGAGGTTGATTCCAATAATATGACGACAATCTAATCGCATTTTGCGTATATCCATAAATACGCTGATATTTGAACGATATCAAGAAATATTATGATGTCAAGTTGAAACCAAAATATCAATAATACATAAATATATACGATGTAAACGTGCAGGAGTATTTTGATAACATTTTATCAGGTTCACAATGACCACCGATCGATATTGCGAAAAACTGAATGACGACCTTTTGGATTATTATATATAATTTATTTCTCTATTTATTTGCCACTGAAATATATGGTATGTATTCGAACCGGGCAGTATCAAAATCTGCTAAGCCCACGGCAATATTTTAGTATCAACTTTTATGTATGGGAGGGAAACACCGACGCGGAAAAAGACTGAACATAGCCGAGTAAATGCGTGCACTGAGAAGAAAACATGGGTTGACAGTGTACGACAGAATACAGAATGAAGTTATTATACTAAAGAAAATGTAGCATGGTTTATAACACAATTCAGAAATTTGTCCCAATACAACCTTGTAACGACGTTCAGTAATTTTAATTATTTTATCAACTTTAATATCTGTACCCTAGAGCAGTGCTTCCCAAATTGAGGGCCGCGGGATTTCTCGTGGGGGTCGCGAAAATATTCAGTATAAAGTACAAATATTCATGTGAGTATTAAATTGTTTCATGTGAGTATAGTTTTTATTTAAAAAAAAGTTTTTAAGCAAGTTTCTATAATTTTGTGTTGAATATAAATATGTGTATTTTAATTGTAATAATTATTGCCAAATAAATCTTCAACTATAAAAAAAATGTTTTTTGGGGGGGGGGGGGGGATTAATTACTTCAGATTTAGGGGGCCGTTACATGAAAGTACTTGGGAAGCACTGCCCTAGAGGATAAACCACGGGAGTCACATTTTACCCCAGAGTATAAACGACGTTGTATCATACAATTCATGTATGACGCATATGACGTTTATCCGCTAGGGTCTCGATTCAAATAAATAGCAAGTTATTTAGGTAAATATATTACATAAAACTAACAATAATGACAAATTAATATATCTTGTTACAAATTAGCAAAAATGTGGCAGTTTGTTAAAATCAAATAATATTTTGACACGTTTGTTAAAAGTCACTACGTTAGTCTGCATTGGCTAGGGAAGGGGTATACGATAATTGGATTTTCGATTTTTTATACCTAAAATGAAATGTTCGTAATTAGTATTAATTCATAGTGGATCTTGGCCTGTTTAAAGATAGATAAAAATCATACAATACATTAGAAAGTCAGTATAATGAAAGTTAGGAATTAAAACGTCAGTTTAGATAAAAACAATTTTTCGATTTATAAAAACACGATTCGATTTGTAAAAATACGATTTTATCCCATCCCTTTGAGAAATGACATTTCAAACGTCAGAGGAACCATCCTACATTTTTTCTAGTATAGGAATGAATATGAACTAAAGGCTGATGTATTCAGTAAAATGAAACGGCGCATTCAGTGATTATTTGGGCATGTAGAACGAACGAACGAACGAAGAAATAAGTGGTAGAGTACAACCAAGGCTGGATCAAGTGGATTATATTTTGAAAGAAGCAAATATAAAAAAAAGTCTCTGTTATATTGCAGTAGTTGTACGGATGTAGATGAAGCGAAATATGCGTGTCGCGATAGGAAACTCGGGCGCTCTGTCATCTCTGTCTACTCCGACAGGGAAACGGTGTGATAGTTTATTTATTATTAAACTCTTTATAATTTTTTTTTCAAGTCATTTACACATTACAGGTTTCCTTAATTCGTACAATGAACACATCTAACGAGTACAAAAAAAAACGTGTGTAAAATAAATCAAAATTTAAAGACTTATTTGATAAAAACAATAGTAAACTTGTATATGTTACACTAAAACAGTATGGCATGTTAAATATGGTATGTTAAATACAATAATATAAAAAAAGAGGTTTTTCCATATACTCCTACTTTCATCTAGAGACAGGGATAATATCCATACACTTTCATGTCAACAGAGAGAACATCCATACACTTTCATGTTAACAGGAAGAATATCCATACACTTTCATGTCAACAGGGAGAATATCCATACAATTTCATGTCAACAGGGAGAATATCCATACACTTTCATGTCAACAGGGAAAATATCCATACACTTTCATGTCAACAGGGAGAATATCCATAAACTTTCATGTCAATAGGGAGAATATTCATACACTTTCATGTCAACAGGGAGAATATCCATACACTTTCGTGTCAACAGGGAGAATATCCATACACTTTCATGTCAACAGGGAGAATATCCATACACTTTTATGTCAACAGGGAAAATATCCATACACTTTCATGTTAACAGGGAGAATATTCATACACTTTCATGTCATCATGGAGAATATCCATACACTTTCATGTCAACAGGGAGAATATCCATACACTTTTATGTCAACAGAGAGAATATCCATACACTTTCGTGTAGAGACAACGGAGAAAATATATATGTATGCAAGTGTATGTATGAGGCATATCCAGAAAGTAAGTGTACTGAATTTTTGTAGGTTACAATTTTTTTTATTTAAACAAAAAAATTACGTGGTTACCGTAGTACATATGTAAGCTATTTTTCGACATATTCGCCATTCCTCTCAATGCAGGTGGTGAAGCGGGGTATCAACTTTTTGATGCCTTCCTCGAAGTGGTTTCCCGCCAACCCCTCCGTCCACTTCTCCACCTCCTCCTTTACCTCCTCGTCGGTTGAAAACCTTTTTCCACCCATGTGCAGCTTCAGGGAGGTAAAGAGATAGTAATCTGAAGGTGCTAGGTCAGGGGAATGCGCGGGATGTTTCAGGACATCCCATTTAAACGAGGCGAGCAGTTCCTTCGTAGCGTTGGCCGTGTGTGGTCTGGCATTGTTATGCAGCAGGCAGACTCCCTTTGTCAGCATGCCTCTCCTCTTGTTCTGAATCGCCCTCCGCAATTTTTTTAGGGTCTCACAGTATCTTGCAGAGTTTATGGTCTCCCCTTGAGGCATATATTCAATTAAAATTATGCCTTGACAGTCCCAAAACACGGATGCCATGATTTTCTTGGCTGAAATTGTGGTTTTGAACTTTTTGGCGGAAGGTGAAGAGGTGTGACGCCACTGTTGAGTCTGCCTTTTGGTTTCAGGCGTGTAGTGTGCAACCCAAGTTTCATCTCCAGTAACGATGGAGCGGAGAAATTCATCTCCATGGAGTTTGCAGCGCCTCAAAAACTGTTGCCTTTTTACAAAATTTCGCACTTGAGGCGGGAGATTGGTTTGACATTTTTCACGAAACGTGTTATCGCGTCGACACTTCTCAACGTACTGACCTCGAACCGGTCTCGTTGCGGAGGGGAAGGGTCAGGCTACATGGAAGTGTAGCCAACATGTCGAAAATAAAATCCATCCGGTCGTGAGAGCCTCAGTACACTTACTTTCTGGATACGCCTCGTATTATACTCGTATTATCTTTATAATGCTGATAACAATTCTACAGATATATCAACTTATGAACATTTAATGTGATTATAAATCATTGGATAAATTATAATTTATTGAATTGCTTTTTGGTAGATAGCTAATTACGATTATCTCAGTAGCAATGAGTACCTATCAATCAATATTATATAAAGTAATCGACCCATATTAAAACAAGACATGCCCCACATCCATCCAACTTAACCTCGACATTTTATCTTTTGCAAAACATATGTCAACAACTGTCGGTTTTCCAAACATGTTTTTATCTGTGGATTTTCCAGTATACGTGTTTTATTCAATATTATGTTTCAAATTTATTAAGTGACCTCCTTACCCTAGTTAGTATGACGTCAGTCTTCCAATCCGGGAATTGCGGGTTCGATACCTGCTGGAAGAATTTCAGTCTGGGTTTCATTTACAGACGGCCCTCGACTTTCGCATATAATTGGTTCCTGAAAATGTGTGCGAATGTTGAATGTTCGAAAGTAGAGGCATGTAAAAAAAACATCAAAAATTCTATTTCAAAATATTTATTTATCAATATACATAATTAAGTTAACGAGGCGTGTTTAAGTGCTTTTAGGTGTTTTCTTTATAAACTTGTCAAGAGTTAGTTGAATACCACCCTTTTCTTTTCTTGATAAAGAGTTCTATAGTATAGCATACTTGAGATATACGTTCTCCATTGGGATCACATTCATCCATGATAGTCAAAAAATTGTCAAGATGCATGAAGGCTTCATTCATATTTTTGATTGTCAAAGTCTTGAGGATTTTATCAGCTTCTTCTTCCTCGCTTTCATTGTGTATTTCATTTAACTCTTGTTGCTCAATTAAGACATTTGACATGAATATGTACTGAGTGAGATTCAATCAACTCATTAACATTTTCGTTGTTGACTTCCAAGTTTAGTACATTCATTAGGCTAAATATTTCATCTGTGATAGTTTCTGGAGTTTCTTCAGAATTTATAAAATCACTCATCATTTGTGGGCATAATTGTTTCGAGGAACCTTTCATTGTTGACTCTTTTATTTCAGCCCACGAGTCTCCAATATTGTTTATTGCGTTCCATATATTATAGTTCTTCAAAAAAATGGGAGCGACTGCATGGAAGCGAACAAATTTTTCATTATCGACAAAAATCTTAAAAAAATTGAATTTTACAAATGTGCGAAATAGCGAATTGTCAGAAAGTAGAATGTGCGAAAGTCGAGGGCCGCCTGTATGCCATTTCAACATCTTTCTGAGTTAGTTGGAAGAGATTGTCACGTGGCAATAAGCCCGCCAGGTTGTACAGTATACAATGAAAGTGTAATATAATACACTTTGGGAAAAAACTGTTATTAGTCAAAATCGACTAAATATTTACTCGTAAATTGACAAGTAGTTGGGTCAAAAATAGACATTTATTATTGTGGAAAAGTGGATTTCGCGTGATTTCGTAATAAATGAACGACACACGACCCAATTCAAACATTCCAGACAGTAATAAATTATCTGTTTACAAGGTTAATATTTATTTATTTTACACATGATAAGAAATATACATAATATGCGAAAAAAACAACAGTTAATTTAATTTGGACACACAATTTTAATGGATCTGGGTTTGTTGCCTTTCATTTGTCGTATCCTCGGTAAACTAGGCTTTTGCCTGTATCTCACTAAGGACATATAGCATGAAAAAATAAATCGATACTTCTCTCCGATTTTTGATTATATAAAACCCTGTTGCACATTCTCATCAACCTGACAAACAGTGACACTCAATTACATTTTTATTTATTTATTTATTTTTTCAAAACAGGCTTAGCCCAATTACTTTGAAAATACAAAACATCAAAAAAGAAGAAAAATTACATAGAGGAAAAAAAATAAGTTAAAAAATTATATAAAATAAAAAATAATGCATATGCATACAAACGAGTATATACACACACACATATTATACACATATATTCAGTCATTTAGGTATGTTGATGAGTGCCTTCTAACGCGCTCAATCTAAGAAGAAAATTTACTTTTGCTTTTGGTAATGTGATATGAAATATGTCAATATCCGAAGCAGTCCCGTTCAGAAGAGTTAAGGCCCTTCCAACAGGCATAGCGGCTGGAAGACCCGTTCTTGCGTATGTTATTGAGAACAGTTCTTGCCGGCGCAGTCTAGTGTAATTGTTAGGAACATTTAACGCTAATCTTTGTAGTAATGCTGGACAGCTCACAACTTCTCGAACGAGTTTGACAACGTATACCAGGAGACGCACATCTCTTCTTACGCTCAAGGAGTTATACCCGAGCATGCCCAGCAGGAACTGAGTAGGATAAAGCCATTGATAGACACCGAACTCTCTCATATAGAGATATCGTAGATATTTTTTTTGTACTTTCTCCACCATGAGCGAGTTCTGCGCCCCCACTGGGCTCCAAATGCAAGTATTGCTTTCTAGTTTACTACGGATCAATGAATTAATATTGTATGTATACATCACGCGAATTAAATCCCTCACACTTTAGATATCATTAAAATGTGTTTTGGGGGCTTTCGCGGTTATTTGTATCAATTATTGAATAAAGTCTTTGGGAAATTGTATCGCGTGATTTGGCCAAAGCACGCGGTACAACACTTCGAGAAATCTTATCTAATTGATCATGGAAATGTTGATTTTCTTCCAAGCATAAATATAAAGAAAACCTGTTTTATTTTTTATCAACCGTATTTTAGAAACAGATATGTAAATCTATTAATATCACAATTATATGAATTAACAAAAAAGAATCACTTCATAAAAATATTTCTTTGGCGTCAATCGACCACACATACTCGTACTTCTGATAAAATTTGACACCAGTTACACATAAGCATTGCTCTCGTGACAAACTAAGTCAGCCCGCCTAGGGAGTTTTAGATTAGGAAGTAGAAACACGTGTTAAGTGTAATAAAAATTATAATTTGTTTAAATAGTCCAATTTTACATTTGATTGAATCATAACTCAAGACCCATTCATGGGCACTATAGTTCGGAAAATCTAGGATGAACCGTATGACAGCTCACAAATTTGCTCCAATACAACCTTGTTACGATGTTCAGTAATTTTAATTATTTTATCAACTTTAATATAAGCCTCGATTCTAATAAATAACAAGGTATTTAGGTAAATACATTACATGAAACTAACAATAATGACAAATTAATACATCTTGTCACAAATTAATAAAATGTGGCAGTTTGTTAAAATCAAATAATATTTGGTGACGTTTGTTAAAAGTCACTACGTTAGTCTGCATTGGCTAGGGATGGGGTATTCGATAATTGGATTTTCAAAAATCGATTTTAATTAAATGTTCGTAATAAGTACTAATTCATAGTGGATCTTGGCCTATTTAAAGATAGATACAAATCATACAATAAATTAGAAAGTCAGTATAATGAAAATTAGGAATTAAAAAGTCAGTTTAGAGAAAAACAATTGTTCGATTTGTAAAAAAACTATTCGATTTGTAAAAAAAAAACGATTTTACCCCATCCCTTTGTGACAAACGTCGCATGGTTCATCCTAGGCTTTCCAAGTATAGTCAGCAATATCGAGTGTGAAATCTAGGAATAGTTTTATGAAGAGTTTTTGAAAGAAAAACATCTGCCAACTGGAAGAGCTCTCGGGAAATATGGTAACAGGAGAGCTGTCTTAGCATTCTTAGAGAACCCTGAAGTCGTAGGGGTGTCAAGATGCAAAGTGAACATGTAGAGATGGGGAAATTAGTATTGAATGTGACTCTGGGGCTATACCATATAGGACTCGCAACACATGCTAACTTGTCCGAGCATCGGGACTGCATGCTCGAAGCAAGTCCTAATTGATTCGAATGGTTGGGCGACCTCTTCCCTCACACGTGATATAATTATCATTTGATGACCCGGACACGAAAATGGACGAACGATGGAAAATTGCGTATTTTTTCACTGGTTTTAATTATATGCCAAGTTATTGCACATGTACATGCTGAACTCGCATTTTTCGTATCGCTGTATTAGCAGTGACATAGATAATTTCGTATCGCTTTATTAGCCGTGACATAAATAATTTCATTGCGCTGTATTAGCAGTGACATAGATCGTTTCGTATCGCTATATTAGCATTGACGTAGATAGTTTCGTATCGCTATATCAGCAGTGACATGATTGTTTCGTAAAGTGTATTAGCAGTGACATAAATCATTTCGTATCGCTATATTAGCGTGACATAGATAATTTTGTTGCGCTGTATTAACAGTGACATAGATCGTTTCGTATAGCGATACGATATTAGCAATGACATAGATAATTTCTTATCGCTATATTAGCAGTGACATAGATCGTTTTGTATAGTTATAGTAGCAGTGACATAAATCATTTCGTATCGCTATATTAGCAGTGACGGATAATTTCGTATCGCTATATTAGCAGTGGCAAATAATTTCGTTTCGCTATATTAGCAGTGACAGATCGTTTCGTACTGCTATAATAGCAGTGACGTAGATAATTTCGTATCGCTATATTAGCAGTGACAGATAATTTCGTTTCGCTGTATTAGCAGTGACAGATCGTTTCGTACTGCTATATTTGCAGTGACATAGATCATTTCGTATCGCTATATTAGCAGTGACATCAATTTATTACTATTTATGATACTTATTCAATTTTATATATGAAGTGCAAAGGCTTGGTAAAGGAATACCAAGGAACATATGGCTGGATCAAGTAAATGATTATTTTGAAAGAAAGTACCGTAGAAAGTCAGAGACATCGTAGGAGTTGTATGAGAAGATGTATGAATGTAG
Source organism: Odontocerum albicorne (assembly GCA_949825065.1). Classification (NCBI taxonomy): domain Eukaryota; kingdom Metazoa; phylum Arthropoda; class Insecta; order Trichoptera; family Odontoceridae; genus Odontocerum; species Odontocerum albicorne. The sequence continues at coordinate 28,421,595 of OX463860.1, forward strand.
AAGAGCCGAAAGATGTGTGTCGATATAAAAATCTGGCGTTCTGTCCTTTCTCCCTAACCCGACAGGGAAATGACGTGAGGGTATGTATGTGTAATATTTTTAATCTATTAGTAATAGTGGGTCTCGAGTTATTGCGCTCTTGAGAAGAGCCTGCTCTCTAAACGGCGCTATATAAGTTGTCCTATGTTAGCAGTTTGGCTCAATTGTTCAACATAGACAAATTAACAATTAACAATGCGTAATATTTATTCAATCTTAAATACTTGTCGCGTTTTACCAGTGTTTACTTTTTCTTATTCAATTTTTATTTTGTTATTTTTTTTCGCATAGAAGGTTTCGTCCCACTGCGATTACCACGCGGCCACTTTTTATCAGAGAAAATTATTAAATGTCGCGCTATCTGACGGCGTTCCACTGAACTGAATCCGGCGATGTCCAGTTTGAACTGTCACCATTTCCGGTTCCTCCCTAGCGTTGAGATATGCACATGTCCGATTTGAGACAATATGACATTCGAGATCGAAATCAATTATAATTTTTCAAGAATACTCGATTTCAATATTTTTCTTCGCGTGAAATTATTTCAAAAATAATATTATCAAATATATAAATACATTGTATCAAAATAAATCATTCTATAATACGAATGATATAATTATCCTAGAAACGAACGATCAACATGTGAATGTGTGCTATTTAGTTCCCTAGTTTTTTTAAAATCATAATTCGAGACTGATCGACTAGTTTTGTTTGAATTTTCTCATTTTTTTGTCTTTGACTTGCTAAGATGTTTTTCTCTTAAATAATTTATGTTTAAAGTAATAAAAAACGTCATCACTTGTCACTGGCGTATACTCCTTCATATATAGGAGTTCACGGCTATTATTCAAAGAGAGAGACAGAGATAATAAAAAACGTTTCTTACAGTACGACTAACGTGACATTTCCCGCATTTTTTAAAAACTTTTTAGTTATGCTTCGAAAACCGTAGGAAAAACTTTTATTGCGTATAATGTAACAAGTCAGAGCTAAATTAATATTAAAATATGATGCCCAGTATGATAGAAAATTTTGTTAAATAATTCGTCTTAAATGGTATTCAATATAATAATAAATAAGGAAGGAAAAAAGATCTTCAAATGAAGAATATAAGCATTGTCTATTATTATTTTTTATTTAGTAATAATTTATGGCATGGAAATATAATTTTTATTGTCAGGTTCGTAATTTTCTCCCATTACGAAAAGTTTAATTATTTCGAGATGCGTGCATTGATGATAATTTGTGGAGGGTCAATGTTTGAAAGAAGGCAGAATGAAGACATCGGAATTAAATGCATAGATAAAATGAATGTTTTAAGTTAGATGAAAAAAGGAGCTTTAAGATGGTTTAGACATTTTGAGAGATTGAATGACATAGCGAGTATACAAGTCAGACGTGCAAAGCATGCGTATAGGAGGTAGACTGAATAAAATGTGGCTAGACCAAATGGACCAGATTTTGAAAGAAGGTATGAATAAAAGAAGATTGTGTGTGATGAATGTGAAAAATGCGATAGTTGTGTGCTTGGATAAAAAAGTTTTGAGATCTGTTCTCTCTACCTACCCTGGAAGGAACATGGCGTAATGATCTGTACGTATATATGTAGACAGTAGACTTTCTTCAAAGGTTGTCTAACTCAGAGTACGAATCCACTATCATTGATTGATTAAAAGTGTTGTGGAGTTAATAGAAAAATTTCCAACTCTGGTTCCGACTCCAATTAAAGTATAGATCATTCAGCCAGAAGAGTCATTTTGCAATAGTGTGAGTAACAGTGCGTTTGCAAAAACTTGTCACTTTATTTTTTTAATGAAGTGAAAATGCAAAAAAATAATATTTTACATTCAAACATTGAAATGAACACACACGTTTTGTAAATTAAAAATGTTGTCAGCTTAAATTGTAATAATCATAAAAATGAAATGAAATATTAATTGTTTAGGCATGGCAAATTCTAAGAAACATTAAATAACAATAATGGAATTTTTCAAGATTAAAAATAAACACAAGTACAAGTACTATAAAGTAAAAATGTTCATCAGCTTTAATTAGATTATAGCACATAAAAATAAAATGAATGTAAGATTATTTAACATATTAATGTATCATAATTACAATGGCAAATAATAAAGTTTTAAAATAATAGTGAATGGAGTGGTACTATTGTAAATTCTAGGAAACTTTAAAATATAACAAAGTACATACATTCTAAGCTTTGGAAAATTATGGCCTTATATATTACATTAGACAAAAATCGCACTAATAGATTGCAGCACCTTTTCGACCGATCCCTAATTATTATCAATCATTACCCAAATTTAAAAAAATCTTTCCATGGCCCGAAAGCGGTTTTCCCTTTCCTAATTTCGACATGGTAGTGTTTTTCTAATCATCGGTTATTTTAACAACAATACAAACGTGCGCTCTGCGCGAACCAATCGTGTGGCATTCTAAAACCAATACCACTACATAAATTGTGTAATACAGATAGCTTTACGCACACTATTGCAAAATGACTCTTCTGGCTGAATGATCTATACATATATTGCTAACCATATTAATACTTAGTTACGTGGCTTAACTACTTAAATGTAGGTTTTACTTAAATAATGTCTGTGAGGATTCCCCATCATACTACACGCTGTTTGTACTAAATGGTACATGTTCATAATTTTGTAATGTAATTTATGTAGCCAGCAAATTAAGAAAAATTGAAAAAATTAAGTCAGATTGGAATTTAGAGTATCATCTTCCAACTTCGACACTGATTCCGACTCCACATAAAATCAACTGACTCCACTTAAAATCAACCGACTCCATATAAAATCAACTGACTCCACTTAAAATCAACCGACTCCATATAAAATCAACTGACTCCACTTAAAATCAATCGACTCCATATAAAATCAACTGACTCCACTTAAAATCAACCGACTCCATATAAAATCAACCGACTCCACATAAAATCAATCGACTCCACATAAAATCAACCGACTCTACAGTCCTGGATCAAAAATACTAAAAAATAAATAAATTGAGTTGTAGGATAGGAAAGTGATGATGATTGAGTATCGAAATTATATGAAAAAAATTATTTAAGATATTGAATCTAATTTCTAAACGTTGTGATATTGTCAGATGGAGCAGCCAAGCGAGTGGAGGCCGCCAACCCCGTTGTGGAGATGGACGGAGATGAGATGACCCGCATCATCTGGGAGAAGATCAAGGAGAGGCTCATCTTCCCCTATGTCAAGGTAATGTCACTGTTACATGTTTTTACTTTGCGGCCTAAAGCAGTGCTTCTCAATTACTTTCATGTAACGGCCCCCTAAATCTGAAGTAATTAATTCCCGGCCCCCCCCAAACCTAAAAACTATACTCACATGAAACAATTTAATACTCACATGAATATTTGTACATTGTACTGAATATTTTTGCGATCCCCCACGAGAAATCCCGCGGCCCCCAATTTGGGAAGCACTGGCCTAAAGCATTATGATTTGTTGTACGATGCTCGGTGCCTAAATTGTTGGTTCAAAGAAATGTTTACATCACTATCTTGGAATTGTACGATTTCAAATGATCTGCTTTTTTACTTTACGACAGTGGATTTTAGATTTTTTTAATTTCATGGTTGGCGTCTTTTTTTTTTTTAACCTGGCGAGTTTATTACCATGTGGCAATCTCTTCCAACCAACGAGAAAGATGTTTTTTATAGGCCCTAAGTGTTAACCAGACTGGAATCCTATTTACAAAGTCTGGGTTCCAGCGGGGATCGAGCCCGCAACCTCCGGATCGGCAGACAAGTGTCTTACCACCAGGCCACGGAGATCGTCTTTAGTGTAAAATAGACGTTTTCACTGCCGCCCCTTAAAAATATATTTATTTTTTTTAATTTTATTTATTTTACACATGAAAAGAAATATACATAATTTGCGAAAAAACAACAGGTAATTTAATTTGGATACAATTTTAATGGATCTGGGTTTGTTGCCTTTCATTTGTCGTGTCCCTAGTAAACTAGGCTTTTACCTGTATCTCACTGAGGACATACGGCATGAAAAAATAAATCGATACTTCTTTCCGATATCGGATTATACGAAACCCCGTTGCACATTGTCATCAACCTGACAAACAGTGACACTCGATTACAACTGGAAACATCACGCGAAATCAAACTTCTCACACTTCATCACTCCAGACATACCAAAACATTCATCCCACAATATACCGCACATAATCATAAAAACAAAAATATAAATATAAAACAACAAAAAACACCACACTCAAGAGCTCACATAATTTGCTGCTGCAGTTTTTTAGCTGCAATTTGCATCTCACACAATTTACATTCTATCACGCTGTTTCCCTGTCGGCAGAGCGCCAAACAAATATTGCTAAGATTCATAAATTTCTGGACTCCAGTCTGTTTTCAATGCAGCTGATATAGTATAGTTCGAAAATTCTAGGATGAGTCTTGTGACAGCTCACAAATTCGCCCCAATACAACCTTATGTAATGTATTTACCTAAATAACTTGCTATTTACTAGAATTGAGGCTTATATTAAAGTTGATAAAATAATTAAAATTACTGAACATCGTTGCAAGGTTGTATTGGGGCAAATTTGTGAGCTGTCACAGGACTCATCCTAGAATTTCCGAACTATAGTCATATATATGGAAGTCATACATATTTTTATTTGTCAACTTCTTCAAAGTCTACACTGACTTAAGTGTCAAGAATAGATTGATTTCAAACTTGGTCTCTTTGTGTTCAAATCCCTTAATGGTATGCCTCCATTGTATAATATCTTTCGAATCTGACTCTGAGAGATGTTCCTTCGAAGAGAAGTAGAACTTAAAGTTCGATTTCCTTTTCATCTAATAAATTGGTTGCTCCAAATCGTTCCAATTGGGCAGAGTATTACGAGAGAGCTTTTGTCATTGCTGGTACTGTGGTGTAGAATAATTTGCCTTATATTATTTACACTTGTACAGGAAATGTATTTTTAGCAATTTAGTTTACCTTCACCTGATGATGAAGACGGTGGTCTTTGAAACCGGTAGTAAACCCAAAAATAAACCAGTGGTGAACACAAAAATATAAAATAAGTGTTTTATTTACTTATTTTTCCTGTTGTTTATAGTTATGGCGGTTTGTGGAGGTTTAAAGACATTGTAATTTATTTTTATCAAACACTGTTTATTTCACTTTTTTGTAACGGTATAACCCTACTGGTTTCAAGGCTTTCACCTCATCTTCAAGGGAGTACAAATTTTTCCTTTTACATATATATATATATATTTATTTTGTAATATTTAAAATCTGTTAATAATAGTGGGTTCAAATCTTGAGTAAGAGTGCCCTTGAGTTGAGTTTGCTCTCTAAATGACGCTATGTAAAAATATATTGGCGCTACATAACTTATATTTACTAAAATATTAACCTCAAACGTCGATGCCATTTCATACTTAAGGTATTTTGTCTGTATAACAAAAAAAATGATGCGTGAACATTTGATCCATAGGTTGACTGCAAGTACTATGACCTGGGTCTGCCACACAGAGACGCCACAGATGACCAGGTGACCATTGATGCTGCCAATGCCATCCTGAAGTACAACGTGGGCATCAAGTGCGCCACTATCACTCCCGATGAGCAGAGAGTGGAAGGTGAGTCAGATTTTATATTTGGAATGTTGACGAGACATTTTGTTACACACTTCATAGGAAAGATTCAAAGAAAGTGTACAGGTCAAGTCCCACTTTAGCGAATTTTGAAATTCATGCAACCATAAAGAATATTTTATTGAATTACAATGTGTACAGTCTTTTATCGACCATTAACCCTTTAACGGGCATAAGGAGAAATGGGTGGCATATGCGACCACCCTTATGGTTATACTTATTAGGATTCATTTTCTTAATGAAACGTTTTTAACACGTTCCGCGCCGCGTAGGTCACCGGTGACCTACCATGTTTTTGACCAGGGCGCCACATAGGTCACCGGTGACCTACGTGTTTTTTTTTTTATAAACAGTCCCAGTGCGCCAGCGGTCACATTTACTACGAATTTTAACATTGAATGTAAACTATACGGCGCCCCTGAATATAATGCACATAAAAACTTCCAAGTCCTGAGGCGAGCTAGAGCTGACAGGGAGTTGTTGTCCACTATAAAAGTTAGAAAGATTTCATATCTGGGTCACGTGCTGCGTGGAGAGAAGTACCACTTGCTCCAGCTTATATTGAAGGGGAAAATCGAGGGACACCGGGGGCCCGGAAGAAGACAGATGTCCTGGCTGCGGAATGTGAGGGAGTGGACCGGCATCCGGAGTGCAGAGGAACTATTCCGGGCGGCTCAGGACCGAGACGGATTCGCCGAAGTGATCGCCAACGTTGGGGGGACCCGACAGGGCACTTAGAAGAAGAAGAAAAACTTCCAAAATTTTGTTTGAAAATGCAATTATTTTTAATAAACCTCCAGGTGTACATGAGCAAGCTATATAATTAAAAATTAAGTTTAATTAATAAATGATGTAAGGAATATGAATTAAGAGGGTACAATATCATCTTTTCTTTTTGTCATCTTTGCCATCCATTTGTCACACTCTGGACATTTATGAGGGTGCATTGTCTATGCAACATTGTGGAGCTATTGTCTCAGTAATCATAAGAGATTATTATGTTATGGCGTAACACTATAGCATATTACATAAATAAATAAAAAAATATAATAAGTAATAAATTAGGCATGCTACAATTTGTTTGGACTACAAAAGTTTATGTTGTATATACATGTATTACCGTAGGACGCCGCGCTACGCTCACAATATCACCTAAAATCAGTTTATTTTTAAAAATAAATCATTATTTATGAAGCCTATATATGTATACATAATATAAACTATAATTTGTTTAGTGGCGCAGGTACTTATTTTCTCAAAATGTACTGCAACATGGAACGTGTTAAGTAACACAAATGTCAAATTGGCAAATGTAGTGGACGGGCAGAGGTCTTATTTAAGACGGATCGTTGTGAAGTTAGCTGCATGTTCAGTAGCAACGATCTAAACATCCGGTCAATTCATTGTCAATAATGTAAACTAATTGCAACCTGTGAAATATTCATGGAAGTAAAATTAATTTTACATTTATGAAAATATATATTCATAAATGTAAAATTTGTTTATACATATCATTTATACATGATGATGATGACACACCGATTGAACAAGTAACAAAATTTAAATACTTGGGTGCTAGCATAATGTGCAATAATGACCTCTATGGCGAAGTGCTTGAACAATCACAAAAGGCCGCAGCTATTTCCGGATGTTTAAAGAACACTATCTGGAAAAACATGAACCAGTTTATGAACATCCAAAGCAAGGTGAGGATATACAAGACCTGTGTCCGCCCCATAATGACATACAGCATAGAGTCCAGAGCCGACACTGTCAGAACCAAAAACCTCCTTCGAACCAGCGAAATGAAGGTACTCAGGAGTATCGCTGGCAAAACCCTTCGTGATAGAGTACGTAACACAGAAATCCGAAGGACGTGCGAAGTTGAAGATATTGTCAGATGGGGATGACAGAGAAGAAGGTTCTGGAACGAACACGTATCCAGAATGGCGGAACCGAGAGCCGTAAGAATGGCCAGGGACAGTATCCCCCAAGCAAGCAGACCTCCAGGACGACCTCCCAAAAGATGTAAAGACAGCTGGCAGTCGACGTCGCAAGAGGCAAACAATGATGCAGGACCATAACAGGCCAACAGGCCTAAAATAAGATAAAGAAGAAGAATAACAAAATGTATAAAAACCTCGAAAGGGCCACCCAAAATCTTAAATTCGGCCACATGGGGCCCACGGGCCACCATTTGGACACCCCTGCCTATACTATATATTTATAATACATTTCCATTACTATTTATGAAAAAGTTAGTATCATTGTCATCATATGCGTTCTTCTCAAAAGACCAAAGAATTCATGGGTGGTGCAAAAAGATAACCTGATGCAGAGGCACGGCCTGGGGGACGTAGTCCGGGATAGAAGAGCATACAACCTGAGGACGAGGAGAGCTGACCCCAACAGTATTAGCAGACAGTGAGTTGGGATGGAGCCAGGGAGAAGAAGAAGAAGATATGCGTTCTTCTCAATATTGGACTAGATTAATATAATTCGATGTTTTTCTTTTAGAATTCAAGCTAAAGAAGATGTGGCTAAGTCCCAATGGAACCATCCGTAATATCTTGGGTGGCACAGTCTTCAGGGAACCCATCATCTGCAAGAACATCCCCAAACTGGTGCCAGGCTGGATCAAGCCCATCGTCATTGGGCGTCACGCCCACGGGGACCAGTACAAGGCGCAGGACATGGTCATCACCAAGCCTGGACAGGTGAGAGATGATGATTTCATTAGTCTTTCTTTCTTGAAACCTGTCTAATAATAATTTTGAAAATAATAAAAAAAGAAAATTTATATAACGTTGTTCAGAGAGCAGACTACTCGAGGGTGCTCCAACTCGGGACACGAAAAGAATAAAGATAGGAAGGACGGTGAGTGTAAGAATAGGAAGATAGTATCTACCGTGTAAATCGAGGGATGGGTGTATATGCAAATTTTATACGCAATAGTTCATTTGAAAATGAAAATGTAAATTCTATATACAAGATTTCATTTGAAAATGAATTCTATATGCAAGAGTAAGTTTGAAAATAACTATATTTAAATTCTATATGCAAGAGTTCATTTGAAAATGAACTACTCCCTTGATCAAAAAGTTTTAGGACTTTATTCATAAAATCGAAAATACAAGTTTATTCATCAAAATCGATATGGTCCCCTTTAAAGTACTCCCCATCGACTGCAACGCACTTACGCCAGCGCTTGATCCAATCCTCGAAACACCGCTGGTACTCAATTTTCGGTATGTTCATCAGAGCCGTCTTCGATTTTTTCATGACATCCTCTCGGGTGCTGTAACGCGTTCCGCGAAGCGATTTTTTAAGTCGGTTGAACAGGAAAAAGTCGCAGGGAGCCAGATCAGGTGAATTCGAAGGCTGCTGGATAGTATTCGTGTTGTTTTTGGTAAAAAACTCAGGATTTTATTCATAAAATCGAAAATACAAGTTTTTGGTAAGAAAATCATGTCTTTCGCGATTTCAACGCGGTCCTTTTTTTGCATGAAATTGAGGTCTTTCGGTACCAGTTTTGCAGCGACACGTCTGAGGCCCAAATCACTAACCAAAATGTCTTGAGCGGATCCATAAGCGATGTTCAAGTCCTCTGCCAGCTCTCTGATGGTCAATTTGCGATTTTCGGCCAACATTTCTTTGATATTATCGATGTTTTCATCGGTTTTCGACTGCCACTGCGTTCGTCATCCTCGACCGACTCACGACCACTTCTAAAGCGTTCGTGCCATCGAAAAACACTTCTCCAACATTTCCAAGGTCTGCGGACCGTTAAATCCGTTTTTCACACAAAATTTAATGCAAACTCGTTGATGCACAGTTGATGCCATTTTCAAACTTGTAAAAAATCGATAACACGCACAAAGGTAGATAGATATACTCAGTACAGCGTAATTTTTACAAATGTCAAGCTATGACACTGAAATTTGAAGAGAAGTGTCAATGATAGATGTGGTAACCTAACAAAAAAAAAAGAATTCCAATCGGGTGACTGACAGCGCCACACGGTGGCCGGTCCTAAAAATTTTTGATCAAGGTAGTATATGTATATAAATTCTATTTACAAAAGTATATTTGGAAATTAATTACATATACGAGTATATAAATTGTATATGCAAGAGTTAATTTGAAAATTAACGTTATTTAAATTCTATATGCAAGAGTTCATTTGAAAATTATATTTAAATTCTATATGCAAGAATCTATTTGAAAATGAACTATATTTAAATTCTATGCGCAAGAGTTCATTTGAAGATAGTATCTACCAAATAGGAAGATAGTATCTACCGTGTAAATCAAAGGATGGGTGTATATGCAAATTTTATACGCAACAGATCATTTGAAAGAGATCATGAGTACCTTTGAAAATGAATTACATATATATAAATTCTATATGCAAGAGTTAATTTGAAAATGAACTATATTTTAATTCTATATTCAAGAGTTTATTTGAAAATGAACAATGTATAAATTCTATATGCAAGAGTTTTTTGAAAACAGAAAATGTATATCTGATTCTCGATCTAGTAGTGTATTTCCATTTCTTCTTTAATGTTCTTATTTTTTACCTTGATCCTGACTTACTGGCATATTTATCACGTGTATAGCAAACAGTCTATCTCGCGTCTAATCGTACTTCAGCCATAAATTAAACAGTCTCTGTGACAACACGTGAGTGGACATGTGACTGGCAGATCCACCAAGACGAGAACAAATCACGCAGTGCAATCCCGCGTAAGTGATAAGGACAATATGGAAACTTTACAAGAGTGATTAGAATCATGTATTTAATTTATTTACATTTTTTTATATGTTCTGTTGTGCAGTGAATGTCAAAGTATTTTGATCGTGCACTTAGTTAACCCTTCCCTTACGGTGTTAATATTGAAACGCGTGCTCCGGTGTTGGGTAGTGAGTACGTGATCAAAAATTAGCGATTTTAAATCGGAAAAATAAGAACATTCATAGATAATCCCCTTAATTATAATTGAAGTTAAAAATTATAATAATTGAGATTTATTTGCTGAAAACATTAAAAAACTATTAAAAACCATCTGGCAACGCTCACGGAACGGGCGTACGTCTAACCTATTTGCAAGCCTAGAAGCTACTGTGGTGCGGAACGTCAGTCGCATACCCCGGCGCTTACGCTTATGCTTGCGAAGTTGAGACAATTCAGCTCCTCGCAATTCAGTGGAGTATGCAAGAGTGAGATGCGAATATAGTGTCGCGCTTCCCGTATACTATTCACCTATCGTCAAGACACAAGGTCGAGGCACTCACAGCGTTTAAATGCGAATTTGTTTCCGATATCTTCACAAAATACCCACGATGTAGTCGATAAATTCTGATTATTATTAATATTATTTTTTAAATCAATGCGTAAATATATTATGGAGGAATACCTAAAATCTTAACCTTGTATTTATAATATTTATAGAGATATTGATGGTTATTAGAAGCAACGTGTAGAAGATACCCAACACAGGGAAGGAAAGGTTAATAATATACAGGCGGTCCGCGACTTTCGCACATATGTTGAATGTTCGAAAGTAGAGGGATGTAAAAAAAACATCAAAAATTCTATTTTAAAATATTTATTTATCAATAATAATATTTATTTATCAATAATATATTAAAAGTATTTATTTATCAATATACATAATTAAGTTTATGAGGTGTGTTTAAGTGCTTTCAGATGTTTTCTTTATAAACTTGTCAAGAGTTAGTTGAATACCACCTTTTTTTTCTTTTCTTGATAAAGAGTTCTATAACATGCTGTGTCTTTCTCAATCGCCCTACGTACTTGAGATATACGTTCTCCATTGGTATCACATTCTTCCATGATAGTCAAAAAATTGTCAAGATGCATGAAGGACTCATTCATATTTTTGATTGTCAAAGTCTTGACGATTTTATCAGCTTCTTCTTCCTCACTTTCATTGTGTATTTCATTTAACTCTTGTTGCTCAATTAAGTATTCATTTGACAGAGGTACTGAGTGAGATTCAATCAACTCATTAACATTTTCGTTGTTGACGTCCAAGTTTAGTTCATTCATTAGGCTAACTATTTCATCTGTGATAGTTTCTGGAGTTTCTTCATAATTTATAAAATCACTCATCATTTGTGGGCATAATTGTTTCCAGGAACCTTTCATTGTTGACCCTTTTATTTCATCCTACGAGTCTCCAATATTGTTTATTGCGTTCCATATATTATAGTTCTTCCACAAAAGTGGGAGCTACTGCATGGAAGCGAACAATTTTTGCATTATCGACAAAAATCTTTAAAAAGTAGAATTGTGCGAAAGTAGAATGTGCGAAAGTTGAGGGCCGCCTGTATATTTAATTCTTTTTTGTTGCGTCTTATCTTGTTCATATCTACCTATAATGACTGCACTTTGTCCAAAGTACGGTTGCAGGTGTTCTCACCACAATGTATTTATTTTCTTTGAGATGGTTTCATATGTGGAGACAATCAGCAACGAAAGAATAACTAAACAACTTTGTGTAAAGATTGTAGTTTAAAGTGAACGTGGAAATATACTCAAAAGAGTCAAATAAATGGTGTAGAAATGCATACATTTAGAAGACTACATGAGGGGACAATATATGACAGAATACGGAATGATGTGATAAGCATTCATGCAAAATAGTGTAAACACTACCACATGATATCTTCAGGATGTCAGCTATTTCACGCAACTTTACTTTGCGATTTTTCATCACGATTTTGAGGGTTTTTTTTTATGTTTTCTGGTGTAACAGCCTCATTTGGACGACCAGAGCGTTCAACATCATTTGTGTCTGTACGACCGCGTTTGAAATCAGCACACCACCGACAAATGGTTGTTTCCGACGGAGCAGAGCCTGGATAACACTTTTCAAGCCATCGCTGAGTTTGAACGGTATTTTTTCCCATTAAAAAGCAATGTTTTATCATATCAACACACGAAATTCGGTGTTTTCCATTGTTTTGAAAATAGCAAAAATAGCATCACTAAAACCACTGTGACTCAATGACACAATGTTGGAATGTCATGAAAGTTTGACACGTAACTTCTAAAGGCTGGTACTAACTGAGAATATTATGGATTTGTTATTAAAGGCGCCATCTGTTGTTTAGTCCCGGGACTTATTGATCAATGTATTACTCGTATTTACAAAAAAATTATTTGCAGCGTATCTGTTAAGGAGTAATATCGAAGTGTCCCCATTAAAAACTGTAGGTAGAATAGAACCGTAAGTAAAATCCATACTCTATAATAAACGGGGCGATGGCATGTACGAATTCGTATAAAAGGTGTTTGGGAAACTCTGAATTAACTATGTCAAGATCTAAGAATGTGCTTGTTGACAATGTCACTTGATGATTATCTAACGTCACGTAATAAAATTGGACCGACACGATTTACCACTTAACACTACCGTCAAATATTGTGTCATATCGCTTTCATGATAATGTTAAAATACCAGTATTATCACGATAAACCAAATATTTCCAGTCCAAAATAAAATCATTTTAAAACATGTTGCAATCTATTTTATCTGGAAGTTTTATTCTGGTTTTATCTAAATTGTTTTACAATGAAAGAAAAATGTTATCATGTATGCGTTTGACAAAGATACAAATTAACTAGTCTATATTATTTGATTTATGGGAGTGAAACGTTGATGTGGAACGGTACCGAAAAGAGCCGGATATAGAAATAAGTGTGTGAAGAAAGCGTGAGGTGACAATTTATGAAAGAATATGGAATGAAGCGATAAGGGATGAATGTATGAACTAAAGTTGATGTGTTGAGTAAGGTGAGGAACATGCTGAGACGGTTTGGGGAAGTGGAACGAATGAATGAAGAAAGACTAAAAAAAAAGAATTGTATAGTCTATACTACTACCTTGATCAAAAAGTTTTAGGATTTTATTCATAAAATCGAAAATACAAGTTTATTAATCAAAATCGATATGGTCCCCTTCAAAGTACTCCCCTTCGACTGCAACGCACTTACGCCAGCGCTTGATCCAATCCTCGAAACACCGCTGGTACTCAATTTTCGGTATGTCCATCGGAGCCGTCTTCGATTTTTTCATGACATCCTCTCGGGTGCTGTAACACGTTACGCGAAGCGGTTTTTTAAGTCGATTGAACAGGAAAAAGTCGCAGGGAGCCAGATCAGGTGAATTCGAAGGCTGCTGGATAGTATTCGTGTTGTTTTTGGTTAAAAACTCGTGGAAATCATGTCTTTCGCGATTTCAACGCGGTCCTTTTTTTGCATGCAATTGAGGTTTTTCGGCACCAGTTTTGCAGCGACACGTCTGAGGCCCATATCACTAACCAAAATGTCTTGAGCGGATCCATAAGCGATGTTCAAGTCCTCTGCTAGCTCTCTAATGGTCAATTTGTGGTTTTCGGCCAACATTTCTTCGGTTTTATCGATGTTTTCATCGGTTTTCGACTGCCACTGCGTTCGTCATCCTCGACCGACTCACGACCTCTTCTGAAGCGCTCGTGCCACCGAAAAACACTTCTCGAACATTTCCAAGGTCTGCGAACCGTTAAATCCGTTTTTCACACAAAATTTAATGCAAACTCGTTGATGCACAGTTGATGCCATTTTCAAACTTGTAAAAAATCGAAAACACGCACAAAGCTAGATGTACTCAGTACAGCGTAACTTTTACAAATGTCAAGCTATGATGCTGATTTTTGGAGAGAAGTGTCAGTGATAGATGTGGTAACCTAACAAAAAAAAAAATTCCAATCGGGTGACTGACAGCGCCACACGATGGCCGGTCCTAAAACTTTTTAATCAAGGTAGTACATAATTTGTGAAAAAACAACAGGGAATTCAATTCGGACACACAATTTTAATGGATCTGGGTTTGTTGCCTTTAATTTGTCGTGTCCCCAGTAAACTAGGCTTTTGCCTGTATCTCACTGAGAACATATAGCGTGAAAAAATAAATCGATACTTCTTTCCGATTTTTGATTACATAAAACCCCGTTGCACGTTCTCATCAACCTGACGAAACAGTGACACTCAATTACATGTGTATACATCACGCGAAATCAAACTCCTCACACTTCATCACTCCAGACAGACTAAAAACATTCACTCCCCAATGTACCGCACATAATCGTAAAAACAAAAAAAATATATGTCATATGTGCATTGTTTGTAAAAGACACAGTTGTGTTTTAAATTAAATGAATAAATACATTTTTTTTTAGGACACACTATGGAAATACGAGGAATCCAAAATCTCTAACAGTACTTTCTCACTATTTATGAGTTTATTATATATTAAATTAGTTGCGACTGTATTTTTTCTGGTTGTCAACAGGTGGAGATGGTATTCACTGCCGAGGACGGCACGGTACACAAGCAGCTTCTGTTCAAGTTCAAGGGAGGCGGCGTGGCCCTGAGTATGTACAACACCGATGAGTCCATCAGGTCCTTCGCTCATGCTTCCTTCCAGGTAATACTCCTCGATACTGTTTTATTGAAACATTGAAATGACATTTTTTACAGAATACGAGAAGTACGAGAAATTGAAATACGTGTATGAATGGTACTTGAAGCTAACTGTGCTTGGGTAGAAAGGTGTCTAGATTTATGCTCTGCCTATCCAAAAAGGGACATGGTGTAATGGTATGTATATATGTACCTTCTTCTTCTTCCTAGTGTCATGTCAGGTCCCCCCAACGTTGACTATCACCGGAGAGTAGGCATCTTTGTCCCCGGCAGCCCGAAAAAGATCCTCAACGCTCCTATACCAGTCCAATCACGTATATTGCGGAGCCAGGAGATTTGCCTCTTGCCAACATCTCTTTGACCCTCTATTTTGTCTTGGATGATCAGGTGTAGTAATTTGTACTTTTCTCCTCTAAGTACATGACCCAAATAGGACACCTTTCAGATTTTAATATTAGTCAGCAACTCTCTATCAACTTTGGCTCTTTGAAGAACCCTTGTGTTGCTGACCATATCCGTCCAGGGTATCCGTAGCATTCTCCGGTGTATCCACATTTAGAATGCTTCCAGTCGGTTCATACTACCAACTTTGAGGGTCCATGATTCCACTCCATGTAGTAACACTAACCAAACGTAGCATTTGACTAACCGTTGTCGAAGTTTCAAGTTTAGATTATCATCGCAGAATATGGTTCTCATTTTATTAAAAGTCGCACTAGATGATTCAATTCTGCACTTGACTTAGGTTTCTGGGTTGAGGTCTTCCACTAGGATACTTCCGAGGTATTTAAATGTTTCCACTCTCTCTCTGTTACAAACTACTCGGTTTTATAATGAGAATATCAAGATAATTTAACAGCACCGATATCCTCCGAAACTTATATAATTATCTAATTAGAACCAAATTAGAATATGCATCTACGGTTTGGGCTCCTCATCAGCTCAAATATAAAAACAATATAGAACAAATACAAAAAAAATCCTCAGATAACAGATATCTCGATTACCCAAAATATGCTCACCATGTCGAACTTCTCACGGTGTGTAACTATAGAAGTCTCGAAACAAGAAGGCAAGAATCCATTGTGATATTCCTAATAAAGGTTTTCCAAGGTTCCTTTAACTGTCTCGCGATTCTAGAAACACTAAGTTTATATGTACCCAATAAATATAGCCGTGCAAGGAATCACCCTCTGTTCTACATACCAACTTACAGGACGAATATCATGGCTAAACACTCAGTCACGCGTGGTATAGAGATATTGAACCAACTGAATGACACTGTTGATATATTCTCGGTACCGCCTAGCAGTATGAGAAGAATCCTGGCTGATATTATTCCTAACGAATAAGCTAACGCTAGAAGCAGACGCTCTTTGTGTAACAGGATAAATCCGTGCAGTGGATAAAAAATAAAAAAAAATAAATAAAAAATATCAACACCGTCACCAGCAATGTAAGACGTGATCCTGCCGGCAAAACACCATGAACTTAGTTTTACACACATTCATGTTCAGCCCTAGCCTCACACCGGCTCCATTGATTCTATCTATGGCGCAGGGTTTGAAGGCCGTCAATACTGTCTGCCAGAACAACCGTATTATCTGCGTACCTGATGTTATTGACACATATGTATCTACTTGCGTATATTTATGAGACATATGGCCACACGGTAATGCACTGGACTTCCGTGTAGAAGGTAGCCAGTTTGAACCTCGCCCTGTGCTACTTCCCTCAAATAGCACAGGATCTTTGCTGCCTAATATTCGGGGGTATAAAGATACCTATGACTTCAATCATATAATATATTGTTTCAAAAAAAGCAAAAAAAGACATGTCGATGTGCTCCAATATTCTCACTTTGCTATGCCATCAGATCCAGTACAGCGGTGTGGCCGTTAAGTTCGTAGGTGTGCTATGAAAGTAAATAATAGATTTTTAATAATAAAGCCACTATCAGAATGGACTGACCTCCGACGCTTGTGGCACGGTATGTTTTATCGTAGTTGCAATGACCCATATAATTTTTTACGCAACATTAACATCAACATAAAAAGTAAATTTATGTTCACAAATGTTACATTATTGTTGATATACTTGGCATGATAAAAAATCGTGAATGTTTTTTTAGGATTTCGTGCAATATATTGTATTACAAAGTTATATTCATTCTTTCTGAAACTAAATTGTCTTTATAAAAATAACTATTTTTATTTTTATAAAGACAATTTAGTTTTTTGAAAATTGATTTACTCACATTTTGTGTGTTGTGTTGTGCATTCTGCAGGGTATTTGTTAATCTTTTAACACGTTCCGTGCCGCAGTACATTTTGAGAAAATAAGTACCTGTGCCACTAAACAAATTATAGTTTATATTATGTATACATATATAGGCTTCATAAATAATGATTTATTTTTAAAAATAAACTGATTTTAGGTGATATTGTGAGCGTAGGTCACCGGTGACCTACGCGGCGTCGTACGGTAATACATGTATATACAACATAAACTTTTGTAGTCCAAACAAATTGTAGCATGCCTAATTTATTACTTATTATATTTTTTATTTATTTATGTAATATGCTATAGTGTTACGCCATAACATAATAATCTCTTATCATTACTGAGACAATAGCTCCAAAAAAAAAGGGTCACAATGTTGCATAGACAATGCACCCTCATAAATTTCCAGAGTGTGACAAATGGATGGTCCCATTCATTATGTTATCCCTGGAATCTCTTCTATACCCCCTAGCCTAATTGTAGAGGCTAGTTTATCCTTGAAAAAAATAAACCGTAATAGCTTGCTCATGTACACCTGGAGGTTTATTAAAAATAATTGCATTTTCAAACAAAATTTTGGAAGTTTTTATGTGCATTATATTCAGGGGCGCCGTATAGGTCACATTCAATGTTAAAATTCGTAGTAAATGTGACCGCTGGCGCACTGGGACTGTTTATAAAAAAAAAAACACGTAGGTCACCGGTGACCTATGTGGCGCCCTGGTCAAAAACATGGTAGGTCACCGGTGACCTACGCGGCGCGGAACGTGTTAAGAGTTGATAAAAGTTTGAAATGAAAAAGTATATATGAGGGAGTAATGAAAGATTAGAGAGAGAGAGTTAAGATATTCTGCTTTTTAGGCTGTATTTTCTCTTGACAGCGGAAGAGTTACGAGGAATATCGAAATGCAAGTAGCGATAGGATATAACTTCATTGGGGCAGTAAAACATATATACAGTACCCGGCGGTAAGTAATACACATCAGTCTTAAGACTGTCGGCCATAATCAGCGAACTACGGCTTTGTAGTGTGTCGTCTCACCGAGCGACCACACCCTAGAATACTATAGACAGCGACTGACAAATCGCGACGGAACACGTGTATGAATGACGGAGACGACACTCTAGAAAGCCGAAGTTAGCCGATTATGGCAGACAGTCTCTTTCTTAAGCCTTCCCTTACGGTGATAAAAATAATACGCGTGTTACGGTGTTGGGTAGTGAGTACGCAATCAGAAATTAGCGATTTTAAATCGGAAAAAATAAGAACATTCATAGATAATCCCCTTAATTAATTATAATTGAAGTTAAAAATTATAATAATTGAGATTTATTTGCTGAAAACATTAAAAAACCATCTGGCAACGCTCACGGAACGGGCGTAGATCTAGTCTCGTTGCCAGCTCAACAGCTACTGCGGCGCGGCAGGGCTGGTGGCTAACTCGGGCGTGGCTTACACTTGCGAGGTTGAGACAATTGAGCTCCTCGCTATTCAGTGACGTATGCAAAAGTGAGATGCGAATATAGAGTCGCGCTTCCCGCATACTTTTCACCTATCGTCAAGACCCAAGATCGAGGCACTCACAGCGTTTAAATGCGAATTTGTTTCCGATATTCACGAAATACTTACGATGTAGTCGATAAATTCTGATTATTATTAATATTATTTTTTAAATCAATGCGTAAATATATTATGGAGGAATACCTAAAATCTTAACCTTGTATTTATTATATTTATAGAGATATTGATGGTTATTAGAAGCAACGTGTAGAAGATACCCAACACAGGGAAGGAAAGTTTAAGCCCGATGTGTATTACTTACCGCCAGGTACTGTACTTGAACTGGACATCTGCTATGATCCACAACAGTAGTTTAGTACCAACGGTTTTTGGGAATGAAACATGGACAAGGACTAAAATGAGCCGAATAAATGTTGTGGAAACACGTGCACTGAGAAGAATAAACGGATTCACAATGTATGACAGAATGAAGTTATTAGGGATCAATGTGAATTTAATCCTGATGTGTTAAATAAGATGAAAAAGAGTTTTCTGAGATGGTTTGGGCACGTGGAACGAATTAATAAAGAAATGTAAGTGGAAGGTGTCATAGAAAGAGATGAAGGAAAGTATGGTTAGATCAATTGAATGATATTTTGTATGATATACTATATACTGTACGTCACGGGCTGTTAGTGTTAAAATTTCCCATTCATATTTCAATAGTTCGGTTCTAACTCAGGTTATCATGTTACACGTTCCTTGTAGGCCCAGCGATAATGTTGATTCCACAACGACATAGTTACATCAAAATCATTTGTATTCAACATGATTACACAGATTGGGCAATCAGTATTGGCATTGTATGGATTGTCATATAATCTTAGACTTAACCCTTTAAGTGCCGGAAGTTATTAGTATGGCCGTACCCAGCAGGCCGGGATTTTTTCAACAAAAATAAAACCTAAAAAATTTATATTATTTGTATACAGATATATAAAGGATATTATGAAAACTTACTAAATATATACACCGTGGGGCGTTTGAGCTGCCGTTCACTCAGAAAAATACAGTTTAAAATATTCACAAAATGTCAGGGTTGTCGCAACTTGACACAGAAAACACGTTTACTTATAAATATAGTGGAATATAATATACTTTGTAAACTAAAATCAACAAATTATCTGTATGATGTATAATAAAGCACAAATGGTAAATAAACTATAAAATAAAACCGTAAAAAGTCTATATAAACGTCGTATTATGCCGCAAAACTACCGACAATAACCAAAGAATACATGAAAACACACTTTGTAAATAAATAAAATAAAAATTTTTAAATAAAAAAAATTAATAAAAATAACGCACAAAAGTTAAAAATCAACCATTGAAGAAAACTACAAACGAAGTCATTATAAATCATCGCAATTACGTCGCAAAAAACTGTAGTCGGTAACCCTGTATCAGAGACACGTATTGACTGTCAGTGAAAGCTTTTAGAAAGATGACTGTAACTTTGATAATATCGGTAAATTGTAATATTTAAGTATTTCTTGACCATCCCAATAGATGTCACTATGTGTTACAATTTATAAATTATTACAATTGGATTTGATATTAGCTTGCGACAAGCTCAAAGGAGAGCGCGTTTACACGTTCATTTTGTATGGCCGGCCTGGCGAGCACTGAATCGGAGAGCGCGTCAAAGCGCTCGTGGAAGTGAACCGGTTAAGTGAAGAAGTTGTTCTCTGTAAAATCTCTACACATGCGTAAAACAATCGCTGAAAAACTATGATGTATACCGGAGTAATTAATTGCATGACGTATATCATACGTAACGGGCTGTTAAAGGGTTAAGACTATCTATGGAAAAGGAGCTTTTTAACCTAACAAAATGTTTTCGGTTTCTTCAGGTAGCCCTCCAGAAGAAGTGGCCACTGTACATGTCAACCAAGAACACCATCCTCAAGAAGTATGATGGCCGCTTCAAGGACATCTTCCAAGAAGTCTTCGAAGAGTATGTATACATTTCATTTGCAGTATTATTTATACGGTATCTCTCTAGTAAATCTTCTATAGATCTAAGAAACTACTACCCAAATAGCAGAATTCTTTAACTTTCTCCAATCTTTCCTTATTCACCCATATATCGCATTTACATTTTTCTGGTGCCTGCTTTCTTAGCTTGAATGCTAACAATCAGACCATGGACGACAACATTTCAGATAGTATTTGCAGATTATAATGATGAGCAGTAAAATAAATAATTCGTATAAGATTTTTGCTGTTGGAATGTAATCTTTTCTTAGAAATACACTTGAAAAACTATTTTCAGTCGAAGTTACGTCAGAACCGTTCAACCGAATGATTTCTAAGAACCAATAAATTTAATGTCTTTGACATGATTTCTAATTTGTTCAGCAGAAAAATTGGATTTTTGCCACAACTGAGATCGAAATAATACTGCAAATATCTAAAATAAAATCATGAATTATCGTTACATAATATGAATAAAAATATGTAAAAAATATTCGACCCGCAAACACATTATTTTTAGTTCACTTGAAATATCCAACTAAATGTGCATCTCTCATGTATATTGCATCTTTAATACTCGACTGTCGCAAGTCGAAATTCTTCCTAAAATAACAAAACGTAAAGTCCAGTCACATAACTTTTTGCTGTTCATGAAAAATACTTTTATACGAGGGTTGTTACTTAAGTTTTGAGACAGACAAGTAAAAACAAATATTTATCATCGAAAATGGCTTTATTGTTTTTCAAAATACTCTCCATGAAGATCAATATACTTTTGCATTTTGAACCAATTTTCGAAGCACTTTTTCCACTCCGAATGAGGTAACTTCAAAACATGCGTTTTGAACGCATCATCCGCTTCTTCAGGCGTCGAAAAACCTTGACCTCGCAATTTATTTTTGATGTTCGGGAATAAAAAGAAGTCATTGGGTGCCAAATCAGGGCTGTACGGCGGATGACTCATCGATTCGATGTTTTGAGTGCTCAAAAAGTCATTTGTTTGAGCCGATGTGTGAGAGCTCGCATTGTCGTGGTGGAGAATGATCCGTCTTCGGCGGTTGGTTTTCCTCATTTCTCCGAACACTTCTGGTAAACAAATGGTGGTGTACCATTCAAAATTGACCGTACGACGTTCCACTAAAGGCACTGTTGCGACATGACCATTTATACCGAAGAAACAACCATTTGCTTCGAAGTGCTTCATGTGCGAACAACTTTTGTTAGATTTGGCTCGTCTTGAAAGACCCATACAGTCGACTGCTGTTTAGTTTCTGGCTGATCCATGCATAGATCCATGATTCGTCGCCTGTCACAATCTTATAGGCGTCTGTTGAAACACCGCGATCAAATTTTTTCAACATTTCTTTGGACCAATTGACACGAGCCTTTTTTTGAGCGATTGTCAAATTATGCGGTATCCAACGCGAACAAATATTTTTGACGGCCAAATGTTCATGCAATATTGAATGTATGCGAGTGGAACTAATGCCCAAACATGCCTCAATCTCACGATAAGTCACATGACGATCTTCCAATATCAGTTCACGCACAGCATCGATATTTTCTGGCACAACAACCGATTTGGACGACGTCCTGGAGCAAAGTAGCAACCCTCGTACGCAGAGTGCGATATTGAGTACAAGCAAGCAATAGAGAGAATGGTTGTTTATTATCATCGTAGTAATTTTCTGTGAGAGAACCGCTTGATCTTAGATGCGCACTTCCTCTCGCAGACATGCTTATCTTGCTGAGCCGCCTGCTAATGTTAACGCATGTTCGCAACACGCTGACTGTTTCTCATGGATGTAACTGTTGGGAGGCTATCAGTTCAAAAAAGATATCCACTTTCCACGATCTTGAGTTCTCAGTCTTCAAGTGCCCCAAAGTCAGAATGTTGAATTATCAAACATTTTCTATTCTTTAGACTTAACTTAGAGAAAAGAGACAGGGTGGCCTAAGAAACGAACACCATAAGTCCAATCTCAAACTTTGTGGTATGCATACCCAGAGTTGCGTTGTAGCGGTACAGAAGCGCATCCAGTGGAGATACCCTTTTTGAAACACTTTTTGAGACTGTGAGACGCGACCGTGAAAAGGGAAAGTGCATAAGGGGAAACGAGCACCGAGTCGTTATATGCTGGAACTAGAAGTGTGTACACACTGTGGAAGGGTGAATTAAAAAATAAGTGAGCCCAGAGTGGCCTTACGGCACTGATGTGAAGGTTATATGGCAATAAATTATACTTGCTTTTTAAATTTTTTAACAGCATAGTAATTATAAAAGAAATTATTCAGCAGCCAATGTGTTAATGTTGTTAATGATAATAATTGAATATTCCAGGACCTACAAGAAGGACTTTGATGCCGCCAAGATCTGGTACGAGCACCGTCTTATTGATGACATGGTGGCACAGTGCCTCAAGAGCGCCGGAGGATTCGTGTGGGCCTGCAAGAACTATGATGGAGATGTCCAGTCCGATATTGTAGCTCAAGTAAATATTTTCGTCATGTTCATTCTTCTTTTTCTCTTGTATGGTTTCTCTTTTATAGCCCAGTTTTCTTATCCGTGATACAGTAGCCTGATGGACCTCTTTTAGTCCAGGAATGAATATATTGAACATTCCACCACAATGTGACGGATAATATGAACCGTTCCACATAAGCAGAACGGGGAATCATTGAAACTCTAATGCAACTGTGGCCACACAAGACGATACAGGATCTGCCTCTATATGTTCGAGATATGGGTGGCGTGTGCAACGTTAGGAAGTATTTGAAGACAACCTTTTTTGGAAAGTCTTCAAAATTTATGATTGTATATGAACACTATTGCGTTGATATATTATTAAGAGATACAGTAGACTCGATTACCTGGGGTGATAGGGAAAAATTTACCTCGATAACCTATAACAAAAACTCACAATTTTATTTATATATGACAGCAAAGAAGTTTGTTTTTTCCCTCGGTTAATTTTTCAGTTAAATGGTGTTAAGTCGATTTTTGCGACATCAACTTGAGATGGGAAGATGTGAAATTGACACCACGACTCGAAAACTCGCCATAAGAATATTGAAAGTTCTAGAAAACATAAAACTAGAGCCGCATGGCTATGTGACACGAAAATACAAAATTGAGAATATAAAATACAAGTATAAGTAATAAAAATTGTCAATAATAAATGTCATGCAATTTTAACATACAATTTTATATAATGCATCCACCCAGTTGCATCTTAAGTAAACACTGATCTAAATGTGACCTAATAATAATTTGCAATATTATCGACTGAGATTTTTGTTTGATAATATCTTTGCAATTTCACCAGTTTTATTATCTGTTACATATTACCAATTTTGCCAGTTTTATTTTCTGGTACATGTTGTATTCAT
The DNA here is from genome assembly GCA_949825065.1 of Odontocerum albicorne. Taxonomy (NCBI): domain Eukaryota; kingdom Metazoa; phylum Arthropoda; class Insecta; order Trichoptera; family Odontoceridae; genus Odontocerum; species Odontocerum albicorne. Next base: position 28,446,030 of record OX463860.1, read on the forward strand.
TATGTAGTCAAACAAAAAAAAATATTTTCTCATTTTCAATAACATTTGGAAATATTATTAAAAAAAAAATTAGAATTTTTTACTGCCCTTATTAATCCGCAGTCCTGTTAATGCGAACCCGGATAATTGAGAGTCTACTGTACCTTTTTTTTTACTGATCCAACTATTGAATTGCAGGGTTATGGAAGTCTCGGTATGATGACTTCAGTGCTTATGTGCCCTGATGGACGCACCCTGGAGTCAGAGGCAGCGCACGGCACCGTGACGCGCCACTACCGCGAGCACCAGAAGGGTCGCTCCACCTCCACCAATCCCGTGGCCTCCGTGTACGCATGGACCCGTGGTCTCATCCATCGTGCCAAGCTGGACAACACACCTGAACTGGAGAGATTCTCCCTTGGCCTCGAGAAGGTAATTCTATGTCCCTTGATTCTTTTGCAACGACTTCCGCTAGAGGTTTGTGCGTCATCAGAGCTATTCAGAATGGTCTACCTGTGGAACTGTATGTGCTTGAAGGGCAATTTTTTCCATCCATGCAGTGGTTTAGCGAGGGTCTTCAGCGCCCGGAGCAAGACACGAAATATGCGTCCCCTTGCACAAAGCGTATGCTAATCGTTGTTTGAGAATAAGGTGGAAACTCAACCATCCAAACAAAAGACTGTACATGCATTTAAGTGTACAGTACCCGGCGGTAAGTAATACACATCGGGCTTAAGAAAGAGACTGTAGGCCAGGCCTGGCCAACGCAAATTACCCCACGGGCCGCATTGACGACCTAAAATTTTCCAAGAGCCGCACTTAACTAATAATAATTGCATATTTTGTTCCAATATTTTTTTCGATATCTGGGTTTACAACGAAATTCGTACTTATTTTTTTTGTAAGGGATTGATTTGGATGCACAGAGTACACAGAAAGTGTTCAATCAGTGCAAATCTGAAAAAAAATACTACAATTAGATATGAACAGAAAACATGTATTGAGCCAACAACAAAATGTATTTTTATGGAAATATAATGAATTAGAATTCTAAGTTATTCAATCGTCAATATATTTTTATGATAAAAATAAATTAATTCGTCATATATGACTGCGGGCCGCACATAAGGGCGCCGCGGGCCGTGGGTTGGCCATTCCTGCTGTAGGCCATAATAGGCTTTTTAGAGCGTCGCCTTTGTCCCTAGAATGGTTGACAACGACTGACAAATCGCAACGGAACATGTGTATGAATGACAGAGACAACGCTCTACAAAGCCAAAGTTAGCCAATTATGGCCAACAGTCTCTTTCTTAACCTTTCCCTTCCTGTGCTAAAAAAAATCAGCGCGTTCTGGTGCTGTGTATTCAATACACACGTAAAAATGAGCTATTTAAAATCGAAAAAATAAGAATATTCATAGCCAATCGCTTAAATTAACTAAATTTGAAGTCAAAAGTGATAAGAATTGAAATTTAATTGCTGAAAACATCGGCCGACGTTCACAAAACGGGCGAAGAAACCACCTCAAATGGATGGCCGAGAGCTACTGAAGCGAGCGAACTGAGATTCTATTTCTTGCGTTTCCATGTACCGAAGTAGAGTGAGAGTGAGACGTGAATAGCGTCACTTCCTCACCCATAGCGGTTTTTTAGAATGAATATACCTACGTCACACACTGGCACACGTTTGAGTGTATCGCTGAATGTATTCCCGATTTTCACAAAATATATCTGATGTGGCCGATAAGTGCTAATTATTATTAATATTATTTTTTTCATTCAATGCATAAATGTATTACGGAGGAATACCTAAAATCTGAACCCAGTATTTATTATATTTATAGAGATATTAAAGTTTTTATGGTAGAAGCAATGTGTACTAGTTACACATCACAGGACAGGAAGGGTTAAAGAGATTTAGTAAAGATTATATGAGTATTGTAATGCTCACTATGGTCTAACTATCTTCGGAACCTGTCACGCCTTTTATAGTGTCCAGTCCTTTGTAAGATAAGCGTTGGGTTATTTGCAGTTCCTGGAACTTTCCTTTGTTTCAAAGTGTTTAGAAGCAATGTGTACTAGTTACACATCACAGGACAGGGAGGGTTAAATCCGATGTGTATTACTTAGTTTCGGGTACTGTAAATTCTTTTTGCATATATACAGATTGTCGATAATAATATGCATACGAGTCCTCCAATTCTTTCGATTCATTGCTGGTGACTAAGGAGACAGTTGGTAGAGGCTTGTGGGCACTGGAAGTATGGAAAGATATTGCACAAAAGGAAGAGTCCCAATGCGTTGGACTGACCAAGTGAGAGACACAACAGGACCACCCTGAACAACTGCCCTTCGAGCTGCGGAGTGCAGGGATGGATGGAGAGAAGTTGTCAATGGGAGTCACGATGCTCAGTCATGAGCTACACTACAGGATGATGGATGATACATAACATCACACCGTTTCCCTGTCGAGGTAGATAGAGGAGAGAGCATCAGACTTTTGTAGCGAGATGCTTAACTTGATACGTCGTGATGATTTTGATATGTCTTGTATTTAAAATAAATACAAAACTCAGGAATGCGGATAAAAGTGAGAGTAAATAATCAATGAATGGTCGAGTGAATAATAATGTTTATTTGTCTACAAGTGGGTATTTTATAGTTGTGCGTGAATGCGCCCGCGATATATACTTTGTCTCACTCCTGCGCGTGCCCCAGTATAGCGGGTAGGATATTTATTTGCCGAAACGGCGAGACAAAGCGATGCGCTCTCCCTCTACCGTGGAATGCAGCGTAAATAATATTTGCGTGTACACGGTGTTGACGTTTCTGGTATGTGACAATTGTAGATGTCCAGAGGTTGATTCATCGGTCGTTGACCCTGTATGTTTGACAATTTATTTAGGGACGTAGGTACCCTACAGTTTCCTATCTCAGTACACATATTTCGCCTCTTCCACATTCATCACTCATACAAGATTTCTGACTTTACATTTCTTCATACAGAATAGTTATAACTAACCCTAGGTCGAGTTATACCATTATATCAAGTGTTTGACTAAACAAATTACAATGTCTTTAAACCTCCGGTGTTAATGCCTTAAATAATTTAAAACAATGACTTGGTTATTTTTACTACTACGTTTTGTATCAACATATGTTATATAGAACAAGTTTTGTATTTTTGTCAATAATTTTAAATATTTACTTGCCATTTATTTTACACATGACAAGAAATATACACAATTTGCGAAAAAAACAACAGGTAATTTAATTTGGACATACAATTTTAATGGATCTGGGTTTGTTGTCTTTCATTTGTCGTATCCCCAATAAACTAGGCTTTTGCTGCCTGTATCTCACTGAGGATACAGGCAAAAGCCTAGTTTACTGGGGATACGACAAATGGTCCTGCATCATTGGTTGCCTCTTGTGACGTCGACTGCCAGCTGTCTTTCCATCTTTTGGGAGGTCTGCTTGCTTGGGGGATACTGTCCCTGGCCATTCTTACGGCTCTTGGTTCCGTCATTTTGGATACGTGTTCGTTCCAGAACCTTCTTCTCTGTCATCCCCATCTGACAATATCTTTACATTTCGTTCTTTCAAAATATTATATACTTGATTCAACCATTATTTCCTTGGTCTTCATCTACCACGCCTTCCACTCACATTTGCACTGCTTTCTTTTGTTGATCTTCATTTATTCATTTTACATATCCGTAACCATCTCAGAGTGTTCTTCGTCATCTTACTGAACACACCAGCCTTATTAACCCTTCACTTACGGTGATAAAAATAATACGCGTGCTCCGGTGTTGGGTAGTGAGTACGCAATCAAAAATTAGCGATTTTAAATCGGAAAAATAAGAACATTCATAGATAATCCCCTTAATTAATTATAATTGAAGTTAAAAATTATAATAATTGAGATTTATTTGCTGAAAACATTAAAAAACCATCTGGCAACGCTCACGAAACGGGCGTACGTCTAGCCTAGAAGCTACTAGTGGCGCGGAACGTCAGTCGCATACCCCGGCGCTTGCGCTTATGCTTGCGACGTTGAGACAATTCAGCTCCTCGCAATTCAGTCTACCATGCAAGAGTGAGATGTGAATATAGTGTCGCGCTTCCCGCATACTATTCACCTATCGTCAAGACGAGGCACTCGCAGCGTTTAAATGCGAATTTGTTTTCGATCTTTACAAAACACCTCGATGTAGTCGATAAATTCTGATTATTATAAATATTATTTTTTAAATCAATGCGTAAATATATTATGGAGGAATACCTAAAATCTTAACCTTGTATTTATAATATTTATAGAGATATTGATGGTTATTAGAAGCAACGTGTAGAAGATACCCAACACAGGGAAGGAAAGGTAAAGTTCACATTCATCCCTTACGACTTCATTCTGTATTGTGTCATACGTTGTTACCCAATGTACGTGATCGGGAAATATATTGGAATTATGCGAAAATATGAAGGAGCGTTGGGATTGTTAAGCATGTTAAATAATGTCGACAGAATATGAAAGTTCCTTCGCTGCATGATCTTAAACCAGCCATTGAAGTCTGTTTTGAAACTGATTATATGTTTATTAATGTGTTTAGTTAAGATTATGAAATCTACCAGCTTAAAGACAAGTGTTAACCTTATTAGTGACACACATAACATTGTCTTTGACTAGAGTAAATAAGATTGAATATATTTTTCAGGCCTGCGTTGACTGCGTGGAGAGCGGCAAGTTGACCAAGGACTTGGCCGCAGCCATTCACGGGCTGCCCAACGTGAAGGAGGGCATGTACCTCAACACACAAGACTTCCTCGAAGCCATCGCCTCGCAGCTGGAGCACAACCTCTCCAAGTAGAGGAGCCGACGCGTCGACTCGTCTTAATCTTAAGTAAATCAATTGTCATGTGCGAGCTGGGTTTAGATAACGATATTAAAGAGTTTTGTATCGAGAAATGGCATCTTAAACTTGACGTTTAAGTTAGAAATAAAAAAAACTTTTTGTACGATTCTATTAACACTTGTACGCATGCATGCTCATACGAACACAGAGATGTGTATATGAGCATACCCTCAATTACAAACATATACACACATGTATACATTTAACACATATATATGTGACGACTTTCGTAACCTAGTTAATATACCTGTGTTTTGATCCAGGCGGGTCCGATTCCAGTGTATTCAGTTTTTATAAAAAAATATCAGACAGGTTTTGAATTTTATTGGTTGAAAGAAATGTCATATAGCAAAAATTCTGCCAGATTTTACTATATTATATCTGTGGCGTTATGACAGAAGTTGATATGTCCATTTTTTGTCATTTTGTGTTTATTCTCCCAATTTATAGAAAATATTTCTCAGTATGTTGTGGTAAAACTTTGTGTATCAGCCATTATCCAAACAAAATATATATTGTTTGGAAAAACTTAAAAAATGCCTATTTGTACTGATTTTAATAGCTTATTAAAGTTAATATTGCTTCTCCTGTAAACTATGGTAAAACGGACATATCAACTTCTGCCATAACGCTACAGATATGAAAGTGTTATATGACAAAGAAACACGTTTATACATTCAGCACACATGTGGGGTTACTTTCAAATACATATGTAAATTCACACATATACACACACTATCTAAGACATGTCAATTTGACATTTAGTTTACACACTATCTAAGACATGTCAATTTGACGATATATGACAATCTTTGTGGTCTAGTTGGGAAGACACTTGTCTTGTCCCTGGGAAATTTCAGATTTGATTCCTAATGGTACCTAAAAAAAGATCCCTTTCCACAGATTTAGGGATGCATGTTAATTAATTTATTTATAAATGTCATAAAGTGTTAAGGGATAGATGCAGATCCTAGTTTTGATCGACGATTGCAAAATGACAACATGTACGACCACATGGTTTCTTGACGAATACGTGCTGGACACTGTCAAAGCAGCCTTATATCACAAACGGTCGATAATGTCTTTAATTAAGTCTTCTGAATCCGGCTTTGAATTAGATAATACAAAATAAATTTAATTCACATTCTTTTAGGACGTACGAGTCCTATTTTAATTTTGTATCGGAAAAGAAAAAAAGTTCCTCTGATCTAATGATTCCCAAACAGAGTGTTATCCATTTGCTTCTTCTTCTCCCTGGTTCCATCCCAACTCGTTGTCTGCGAAGACTGTTGGGGTCGGCTCTCCTCGTCCTCAGGTTGTATGCTCTTCTGTCCCCCAGGCCGTGCCTCTGCATCAGGTTATGTTTTTGCACCACCCATGAATTCTTTGGTCTTCCTCTGGTTGTTATTCGAGGAAGATCCATGGAGATTGCCTGGTTCACAATGTGATCGGGTGCTCTGCGTCCAAACGTGCCCATGTCATCTCAATAGAGTGTTATCCATTTGCGAATGCTGGAAGCCGAAACAGGCGCCTTCTACCGATTCTGCATCGAACCTCGACCCTCCATTGATGACAAGACAAATTAAAACAACCAATGGTGTGAGGGAGGGGTTCAAAAAGGGTTTGAGAATCATTGTTCTAAACCGATCTTTTTTTACAATTGTGGCATAAAAAAAAATCATTCATTAATTCACTTTCATAAAAAAAAAAAAAACTTGATTGATATTTTTTTGAAATTATTTTTTAAGTGTTTGTGGGCTTTCCAAATCTCCACGTGCCATTTAGAATTTTTTTTCGACGTGGATTGTGAAAATTACATCCGTTTTTTTTTTTGTATTTTCATGCATAAACTTTTGTGCAATATTTAATAAATTCTCGTAATCTCATAAATCTTCAAAGTATTATATTTAATTTGGTCTTATTAAATTATTATAATGCGTCAAATTAACGACTGCTAGTGATTGTATAAGATGTATCTATTTTCAAGTGTACCTGATGATCTCAATGGCCTAATTGGTAAGACTTCTGTCCTATAATCCGGGAGTTGCGGGTTTGATTCCCGTTTTAACAGAGAAAAAAGGATTCTAGTCTGGTTTCCATTTAAGGCCTCTTTAATACATTTCTAGTTGGTTGGAATAGATTGCCACATAGAAATAAACCCTCTAGATTGTACTGTATACAATGGAAGTATAATTAATACAATACATTATCTGGGATCGCATTAACCAGGTTACGAATTAACCTGGGTAGAAAGAAATTCAAATGTTTTTTACAACATTTCGAATTGTTTAAAATATTGTTGATTTGCTATCCAGTCAAGCGACCCCGGATAATGGAGAGTCTATTGTACTTTGTTATTTATGGTACACATTAAATTTAAAATTAGAAATGCTTTTTTTTTTATATCTATTGTGAAATTTACTTGACATAAGTAATAACTGAAAACAAGTTTTCATGTAATATTTAGTAAAAAAGCACAAATATACATAATTATATTTCTAGCAGTCATATGTATTTAATTCGCACAATAGCTGAATAATATAATATATTTAAAATGTTGATTATGTAAATCAATAATATTTTAATACTAATATTCCTCAGATAAATAAAAATAATTCTATAAAATATTTGTTCGAAATTTGTGATATTCTTACAGAAACCCGTTTAAAGACATTTTTTCAAGGAATATGATAGATATTTTCAAATATACAATCCAAAAGTTCCCTTTCGTTCAATTAACACATTGATCGCCAATAGGATTTTCGTAAAATGTCCAAAAAATGTTTTTACGTTTTTAATTTAATATAACCTACCTATCACATTCATGAGTATATCTTTTAGAACCATGAAGATATCTTAAGGCCATATCGTAGTAAGATAGAGAAGGGCCGTGTCGGCCAAGTTAAATAGTAGTTTAATACAGAGTGCGTAGCCGACGGACAGGATGACACTCTGAAGTTAGGTATGCCGTGTCGGCCACCGGTGGCTGACACGGCCCAATTGGAATACCTCGGTGTCGGCCAGCGGTGGTTGACACGGCGATCAACGTGTTAAGAAAACAGAGATGCTTAAAATGTCAATCCAATTTGTATCCCGGCACTCTGTGTCCTTTTGCATGTTAGGCCAAGAACATGTATATTTTTATCATGAAATGGGCATCCAATTTGTCGAGTTTCTAGTGAGTGATAATAACACAGCTGTAAGCCAGCTGTCAGTTGGCATTATTAAGCTGTGAAACAAGTGTTCTTCAAATGACTACAAACAGTTTTTGAGTGTAATTATGGAACGTCACACTAGCATTGTTTCACTAACAATCAAATGTTGGAATTCCTTAATCATTAACCCTTCCCTTACGGTGATAAAAATAATACGCGTGTTACGGTGTTGGGTAGTGAGTACGCAATCAAAAATTAGCGATGTTAAATCGGAAAAATAAGAAGATTCATAGATAATCCCCTTAATTAATTATAATTGAAGTTAAAAATTATAATAATTGAGATTTATTTGCTGAAAACATTAAAAAACCATCTGAAAATATTAAAAAACGCTCACGGAACGGGCGTACGTCTAACCTATTTGCAAGCCTAGAGGCAACTAGTGGCGCGGAACGTCAGTCGCATACCCCGGCGCTTACGCCTTTCCTTGCGACGTTGAGACAGTTCAGCTCCTCGCAATTCAGTCTAGTATGCAAGAGTGAGATGCGAATATAGTGTCGCGCTTCCCGCATACTATTCACCTATCGTCAAGACGAGGCACTCGCAGCGTTTAAATGCGAATTTGTTTTCGATCTTTACAAAACACCTCGATGTAGTCGATAAATTCTGATTATTATTAATATTATTTTTTAAATCAATGCGTAAATATATTATGGAGGAATACCTAAAATCTTAACCTTGTATTTATTATATTTATAGAGATATTGATGGTTATTAGAAGCAACGTGTAGAAGATACCCAACACAGGGAAGGAAAGGTTAAAAAAGCAAATTGAATGGGAAATAAAAGGCATAATTTGTGCGAGGTTCAGGTCATCGAAAAAATACTTCTTAGTCAGGAGAAAAACATCTTAAACGGGTTTTTCTGTATTTTTTTTTTTAATTTCACACAATATTCACAAAATTCAGGTACGATATTTTAATATTAAATTCACATTATGGCTGATAATAATCTATGTAAATTTAATTTCATTCAATACAGTCGCAATAATTTATATTTTATCGATACAATAGCGATGTTTCTTGGCAATTTTTCGTGTATCATTAGCTAATTTCTGATCATAGCTAATTTAATTTTAATTTAAGGATTTTCAAAGGAAATAAGGGCGAGCAATTTGTCAGTCTGTCTTGACGGTCTGTCAGGTTGTTAAGTTATACAAACCCTGCATTAGTATCCTTAAATTAAATCAAAATCAGTTTTAACCTCTCGAGTAGTAAGTTTTAAAAAAAATTTCAAAACATTGTTCAGTTGGTAAAACATGTAACTAGCCGATAAATGATTTAATTGTGTGGTATCATCAATAGATGTCATTGGTACTCCAAATCCTGACATAATCTGGGAATATTCGAGAAATAATCACTGCGCCCCAACCACGGGGCCATACGCTATCTGACTCAGTATTTCATGGCCCCACGGTTGGGGCAGTACACACGGAGAGGTTAAGTTATATGCAAATTAGAAATATGTGTTGAATGGTTAGTTTGCTTTGAAAATGTTTTTTTTTTGAGTAACTGAAATTTGAATACTTAATTTTGAAAGTAGATACTTTTCAATTTGTGATTTTTTTTATGTTGTGAATAAAAAAATGAGATAAAATGAAATTGTGTATTTGATAATTTTGTGAATATTTTTGACTGATTGTAATTTTTACACCCATTTTTGATGCCGTGTTTTTTTTTTACAATGTTGGTCTGACATGATAGTATTTTATTTTTTTAATAATAAATCAATTTGTACATTACGTACAAGAAATAAAATATACAACTTTTCATTCCTCTTAATACCTTTCCTTAATACCTGTTCCATTTTATGGTTTACACGTTCAGTGCTAAAAACGCCTATAGGCGTTCGTAGAAGCTTTTGACGGGTGCTCAAAATGCCTATTGTCATTCTATTCCCAACTTCTTTGGGAGCCCAGAGTGGCCTACCGGTACTGATAGAGTTTGTAAGGGTTATATGGCAATGAATTATACTTGCTTTTTAAATTTTTTAACAGCACAATAATTATAAAAGAAATTATTCAGCAGTCAATGTGTTAATAGATATTCTTATAAATATTGTAACTGACGTAAAACAACTCCAGGACCCAAGACAACTGAAAAGGGAAAAACCATCAATAGCGAATATTACATAGCGTTATTGGAGCGTTTGAAGGCAGAAATTGTAAAAAAACAGCCCCATATGAAGAAGAAACAAGTTCTCTTTCATCAGGACAATGCACCGTATCACAAGTCGATGGCCAAATTGCATGAGTTGAACTTCGAAATTGCTTCCGCACCCACCGTGTTCTCTAGATTTGGCCCCCAGCGACTATTGTCTGTTCGCAGACCTCAAAAAGATGCTTAAGGGAAAGAGACTTGGCTCCAATGAAGAAGTGATTGCCGAAACTAACGCCTATTTCGAAACCAAAGATAAATCGTTCTACACGGCTGGCATAGAAAAGTTAAGAAAGCGTTGGAATGAATGTATCGCTCTTGAAGGAGACTATGTTGATGAATAAAGAAGAATTTTGGCAAACAAATGTTGTTTTAGTAGTTAGTCCCGGGACTTATTGATCGATGTGTTATATATTATATTATCTATAGTTAAGGACACTGGATATTTAAAGATGTTGTAATTTTTTTAGTCACTTTTTTCTGGGTTTCAAAGTTGTAAAACGTTGAAACCGGTAGGGTTATACCCTTAAATTGGAATAAACAGTTTTTGACTAAACAAAATACACACAATATATCTAATTATTTTTTACTATACATTTTTTCGCAAGCATAGGGAAAGAGAAAACCCAAAGTGTTCACAACAGTTTCATAAAATTATAAAGGATTTTAAATTGAAAACAAATTTAAAAATACAAAATTTTATTAACGGAATATTTACAAAGAAAAGGATTAATATACATATATTAAAAATATCTCAATATATAATATAGTCGTTGTTCTGAAAAAAGCATTAAAGTCCAAATATTGAGTTTTGAGATAAATGCAATTTAAGTTTCGGAAGGCGATGTAAAATCAATTTAAGTTTCGGAAGGCGATGTAAAATCAAGTTACAGCCAAACCTCCGGTAACGAACGTCTCTAGTCACGAACAAATCGGCTTAGGAACACAATTTGCAAACAAATTTTGACTCAACCTGCGTACAATGCCTCGGCTCACGAATTAGTTGTAACGGCGCATTACGCAATTACGCACTAGTTGTTCTCAGGCGGGCGCGTTGTGAACATTGTTTGTCGTTGCGTTCGTTGTTCTTGATACAATTTTTTTTCACTTTTTATATACATAATAACCAGTATATATAAAATATATTTTGCATTAAATTAACCCTCATTATTAACCCAAGAAAATGAATTTCGGTTTGCGAACATTTCGTCTCGCGAACAGAATCAAAGAACGAATTAAGTTCGTAACCCGAGGTATCACTGTATATGACTTTTTATCTTTTCATAACAGCGAAACCATATAACTTTTGGACATAAATATTTTTTTCCATGTGTAGATATTTTTATTTTAAGTAAAATGGCATCAAAAAGTCATTTTAAGCAAAAATGGATTTAAATGCTTTACGCAGAACAACGACGATATGATATACTTTCTAATCTGACTCCTCATTCTGCCCGTCACTATCATCAGAATCCGATTCCTCGTCGCCTCCGTCCGATTCCGACTCACTGCCCAACCACTCCGGGAGTCCTGCCTGAGTCATCATGGTCTTCCATCCATCCAGTTTGTGAAGATCTAGAAAATGCATACAGTCTTAATGAGACATCTTAAAGGAGTCACATATGAGGGTTTGAATTTTCAAAAAATATTCAAGTTTGGATTTTACTTAAGGTTTCTTTAACACCTTACTAGTTGGTTGGAAGAAATTTTAACATGGCTCTAATTCAGCCAGGTTATATTGCGAACAACTAAAGTATAATATAGGGTGGCGCAGAGGAAACGCATGTTTTTTGAATGGCTAGTATTTTGCAAAGAGAGAGGTGACGACCTAGCCGCTCCGCTCACGGACAGTTCAGGTAATGCATTTTCAGTAGCCATGGCACTGTGGACCTTGGAGCATCGTGTCTTTGCCGTCGAGCAGTTTTTCAGAAACAGTGATTCTGCAGTTACTGTGCAACGTCTTTTCCGTCAGGTGGCGCAGAGGAAACGCATGTTTTTCATTTAAGCGTAACATTGTTTATTTTCAAGATAATTTTTTGATTAATACAGGTAAATGAAGTAATAATATTGCACCTTTAAATTAATTGTGAAAAATAATGTCAGGCAAGTGTTGCCCTTCTTCGCCCACTGAAAGTTTCTATTCGTCGAGAAATCAAAGGAATACCAGAAGAAATGTTTGTGAGAGTGATGCGTAACTTTCAATAGAGGCTGCAGATATGTGACCGCAAAGAAGGGCTAAAAACTGCTCGACGGCAAAGACACGATGCTCCAAGGTCCACGGTGCCATGGCTACTGAAAATGCATTATCTGAACTGTCCGTGAGTGGAGCGGCGAGGCCGTCACACCTCTGCAAAATACTAGCCATTCAAAAAACATCAGTTTCCTCTGTGCTACCCTGTATAATGAATGAATGAATGTCCATAGCCCATGATGAGTATAATAGAAGGCAGAATACAAAGTGGGAGATCGTGATATCTAATGTTAGCGCTACTGGAGATGACTATGTAAGCAAGTTAGTGATAGGCATATTCAGTTGCGTATAGGGCAAGGAGTTTCAGTACTTGCAATAGCTTGTCTGTGTCTTCTTTCTCTATTGGGGTCCCTGATAACTAGCGACAGTTCCACACCATTTGGCTCTATCTGCTGCTCTTTGCTCCCAGTTGTGCCGATCATTAATGTTTTAAAGCGATTCATGCGCTGATTACCGTGCCTCATTCTGCTCTCTTTCAGCTCGCCAAAGAGGACTTTTCTTGGAAGTCTGTGCTCAGGCCACGTGTCCGGACCAACACAGGAATGCACTTGACACCACAATCTTGATGCTACAGCGGTTTACTCTTTTCAAAACCTGATAATTTAATATTCTATGATACCACTGAATCTTCATTATTTACCCGAGGTATCTTTGTTGACATTTTTCAAGTGTTTTAATATATTGTATGTAGGAAACCCATGATTTGCATTCATACATCAGGGATACTGAACACCTACAGAAGTACTAAAAATATATAATACAAAACAGTCATCCCTTGGTATCCACGGGGGATTGATTTCAGGACCCTTACAGATACCAAAATCCTCAGATGTTCAAGAAACTTATTTACAGTTGCGTAGTATTTGCATATAACCTCCATGTACTATGCGTATCCAGAAACTAAGTGTACTGAGGCTCTCATGACCTAGGTTGGCTACACTTCCGTGTAGCCTGACCCTTTCCCTCCGCAACGAGACCGGTTCGAGGTCAGTACGTTGAAAAGTGTCGACGCGACAACACGTTTAGTGAAAAATGTCTATCCAATCTCCCGCCAAGTGCGAAATACGCGGCGTCATCCGTTATCTCGTTTGGAAGGGAAAACCTCCGGTTGAGGTTTATAATGAGGTGAAAACTGCATATGGTGTGAGTGCGACACCACTTGTACGAGTGTGTACAAGTGGTGTCGCGAGTTTAAAAACGGTCGTACATCTGTGCATGATGATCAGAGGAGCGGAAGACCTCCAATTGTGACTGACGAAATTGTGTTTTGGGACTGTCAAGGCATAATTTTAATTGAATATATGCCTCAAGGGGAGACCATCAACTCTGCAAGATACTGCGAGACCCTAAAAAAATTGCGGAGGGCGATTCAGAACAAGAGGAGAGGCATACTGACAAAGGGAGTCTGCCTGCTGCACGACAATGCCAGACCACACACGGCCAACGCCACGAAGGAACTGCTCGCCTCGTTTAAATGGGATGTCCTGAACCATCCCGCGCATTCCCCTGATCTAGCACCTTCAGATTACTATCTCTTTACCTTCCTGAAGCTGCACATGGGTGGGAAAAGGTTTTCAACCGACGAGGAGGTAAAGGAAGAGGCGGAGAAGTGGACGGAGGGGTTGGCGGGAAACTACTTCGAGGAAGGCATCAAAAAGTTGATACCCCGCTTCACCACCTGCATTGAGAGGAATGGCGACTATGTCAAAAAATAGCTTACATATGTACTACGGTAACCACGTAATTTTTTTGTTTAAATAAAAAAAATTGTAACCTACAAAAATTCAGTACACTTACTTTCTGGATATGCCTCGTACTTCAAATCATCTCCAGATCTCTTATAACAAATAACATAATGAGTGATTGAATTGTAGAGTTTGATAAACAAATTTTATGAGAGATGCGAAGAGAAAGATATGAGAATGAACGTTGCGAAATTCATATCAAGTCACAGTGATAGAAAACTGTGAAAAGTAAATGCAATATATGGAGGAGCAATGAAAGATTAGAGCTAGTTAAGAAATTATGCTATTTAACCCTTTTGATCCCAGCATATTTTGCAAAAAATGTGCGAAAAATCCCAAGCATTTTTTTTTGGTAAAAAACAGTAGTTTATATTTTATTTTTTATCTCAGTTAATATTTAGTTTTAAAACCTATTTTTTTTGTGGAAACCTCCCTAGAGTTTAAAATAATAAGTAATTTTTATATATTGGTTAAAATATGAATAAATACAGTGAAACCCCGTTTTTACGTGCCCGGAATTCACGTTTTCCCGCTATTTGCGTTAAATTTTTACAATCCCGTTTTATTTTATTACATTTAGTACCCGCTTTTACGTTTTTATTTCCCGCAATTTACGTTTGAAATATTTAAAATGCAAATAAATTTATAAACATGTTTAAGTAAATGCGCGACGATTTAAAATATTTGAAATTAATATTAGGAAGCAGAAATATGTTGTTTCTATTTATAGACACGTGTGCACCTGCAGCTGCAGTACTCATGGTCAAGGTCACACGAGTCGTGTAATACAATGCAATTGGTGGGAAATTTAGCGAATCAGGAGCAGGCAGACTGTATATGTATTTGGTCAATCTATGTTTGTGTTTTAAACGCGTCGGTCGTGTACATACAATTTCAATAGTCAATTGTCGTGTATTTCATGTGTCAATTTACATTTTTTTAATTTCTTTTATTTTTTCGTTGAATCCCTTCAAATAATGTCTCAGCAAAGAAAAAAACATTATCGATTCAAGAGAAAAGGAAAATTCTCGAAAAAGTGAATAAACACGTTGGTTCACGTGTTTCGCTCGCGCGTGATTTGGGGATACCCATTACAACTTTGGCTACGATAATAAAAAATCGCGAATCGATTGAAAAAAGTTTTCCGATTTGCGTGATTATCTAAATAAAAAATAATTTTCTAACCCTTTTCTAAATTTTCAAATTTTTTTTCTAGCCCCGAATCTACGTTTTCCCTTTAATTACATTTTTTTATCAGTCCCTTCAAAAACGTAAAAACGGGGTTTCACTGTAAAAGAAAAAAATTGCTCAAATATTTAAAAAAAAAAAAAAAATATTAATTTTGAGTTCGATTCGTTATAAACCCAACAATGTATGTTTTTATAAAAAAAAAAAAACAATTGAATACTCGTATGAAAAAAAATTGTCAGTAGGAATACAGAAAAACTGGATTAAAAAACATAAAATAAAAAAAAGTTGAAAAAGAAATTAGTAGACAAGATAACGAAATTATCTAGTAGACAAGATAACGAAAATAGAACTAAGTTGAAAATTGTTAATATCAAGTACCTGCTTTTGTTTAGACACGCTTCGCCTGACGTAATCCGACCCTTTTTGGGAAGCATAATAAACCACACGTCAACAGTCAACGATTCACCCGCGGGTATTTCATATACGGTAAATGCATTAATTTAAAAGAAAATAAAAAAATATTTTTTTTGCATTTGTTTTATTCAACATAAAACCTTGTATGAAAACTTTGAGGCATTTAATCGGCCCCGTGGGACTTTTCGCATACACCAGTTGGGGCCGATAATCGGCCCCGTGAGATTAAAAAGGTTAAGTAGTATTTTCTCAGATCATGGAAAAGTTACACGAAGAAAAGGACTTTGAGATGGTTTGGATACGTGGAAAATAAATATACCGTGCAGGAAGGCGTGGTAGAGGAAGACAAAGGAAAGTATGGTTGTGTGGCGACCGTATGCGCGGTCACTGAACCCACGAGACGACCTTTGCACACCTTCACAATCCGAGACAATCAATGGACAAAGTCCACGCGTCGGTCATTCAACTCGCTACCAACTGAGAGCGCATTCCATAAGGAAACGAGAAAGCAACACATCTTTCACACTGTCTCCCAAAACAGAAAGAATACATACACGCGACAACAAACGTATTGTAAACGCAGAGAGGAGACAGCGATATATTGAGCGCGCATTCCCCGCACACATTCAATAAACATTATAAATACCGACGTCTGTCAATAAAATTCCTCTTTACACATTCCGATTTCGACGAGTTTTTATTTATCAACAATCATCCTCATCATCTCTCCTTTAACCTTTCCTTCCCTGTGTTGGGTATCTTCTACACGTTGCTTCTAATAACCATCAATATCTCTATAAATATTATAAATACAAGGTTAAGATTTTAGGTATTCCTCCGTAATATATTTACGCATTGATTTAAAAAATAGTATTATTAATAATCAGAATTTATCGACTACATCGAGGTGTTTTGTAAAGATCGAAAACAAATTCGCATTTAAACGCGGCGCTGCCTCGTCTTGACGATAGGTGAATAGTATGCGGGAAGCGCGACACTATATTCGCATCTCACTCTTGCATACTAGACTGAATTGCGAGAACCTGAATTGCCTCAACGCCGCAAGCATAAGCGTAAGCGCCGGGGTATGCGACTGTATTCCGCGCCGCTAGTAGCTTCTAAGCTTGCAAATAGGTTGGACGTACGCCCGTTCCGTGAGCGGTGCCAGATGGTTTTTTAATGTTTTCAGCAAATAAATCTCAATTATTATAATTTTTAACTTCAATTATAATTAATTAAGGGGATTATCTATGAATGTTCTTATTTTTCCGATTTAAAATCGCTAATTTCTGATTGCGTACTCACTACCCAACACCGTAACACGCGTATTATTTTTATCACCGTAAGGGAAGGGTTAAAACATCCATTTTATCCATGCACTCATTTCTAATGTCTTCATTCCGTCTTCTTTCAAACATTGACATGTTAAAAAGTTAGAGAAATCATAGGAGTTGTATTAGAAGGTCGATGGATGTAGAAGAGGAGAAAGATGGGTCACAATAAGACTCCAGAGCTCTGTTTTCTTTATCTGTCGAAACAGGGAAATAACGTGATGGTATGTAACATAAATAATATGAATACCTAAACAATACATATCACTGAGAGTAAACTGCTTCTCCCCCTTTTCTACCAGTCCCCCATAGAGGTAGAGGACAGACTTCTGCACGGCCATCATCGCATTCATGCGGGGGCTGGGTCCCGAGTTGCTCTGGTCAGGGCTGTCTCCGCTCGAGGATGGTGACGCGGCTGTCGAAGGTTTGTTTGTGGATCCCGCTACTGTCATTGTGAATATACCGTCCGAGCAAACTGGAAATATTAATAGAGAATTATACTAAATGTTTGTATGGTGAAACAAAACTGGAAATATTAATAGAGAATTATACTAACTTCGTATGGAGAAACAAAACTTATGGCATGTAAAGGGTCTTTCGAATTGAACGGTTTTCTTGATTAAAACTTTTTTATTTCTTGAATAAAACACACAATTTGCTTTGATTTCAATAAACTTTTTATTGGTCATTGAAGTATAATGTATGACATTTAAACACAAAAAACAATATTCGCCAAATGTCCCTCTCTTGCAGATCCATAGATGTCCACTCTTTTGTTTAAATTTTCGATGACATTTTGGCATAATTGCGGTTTTAACTCACCAATAACGCGAATAATTTTATCCTTCAGCTCAGGAATTGATCGGGGGTCATTCTTATAGACCTGGCTTTTCACGTAACCCCAGAGAAAATAGTCCAACGGTGTCAGATCACATGATCTTGGTGGCCAATTAACATCACCGTTTCCGGAGATTACAATACATAAAATAATTCAACAATTTGAACGCGTTGTTGTATTGTATACGATTCTATTTTTATAAATGTCTTACATTACACTTCTCAAATGTCACAAGATCCAGGCAAGTTCGCGACGCCATCTGTGTTTTATCCAAGAATTAAAAAAATCGCTCAATTTGAAAGACCCTTTAGAAAACAAAGATGATGATGAAATTGCCCTCAAGTTCTACTTCTCTCAGAAGAAACATTTTTCAGACACTGATTCGAAAGATACAATGGATACATCTCATTAAAGAACTTGAATATAAGGAGACAATGTTTGAAATCAACCCATTTGAGATTTTGAGCTAATGTAGACCTTTTAAAAGCGGATTAAAATGACAATATTTATGACTGAAAACCGCAGAAAACTTACGATGGGAAAACGAACCACAAAGAAACCTTTGTAGATCTTCTGATATATGATAGTGACGTATTCAGTTTAAGGTTTAGTTTAGTGAATGTGCGTAGTATTCATATATATTCATGACGACCTCCGTGGCCTGGTGGTAAGACACTTGTCTGCCAATTCGGAGGTTACGGGTTCGATCCCCGCTGGAACCCAGATCTTTTTTAAATAGGATTCCAGTCTGGTTTTCACTTAGGGCCTATTAAAAAACATCTTTCTGGTTGGTTGGAAGAGATTGCCACATGGCAATAAACTCGCCAGGTTTAAAAAAAAAATCATTTTGATAAGACCTTTCAAAAAAAGGTTCTCTTCAAGTGCTTCCTAAAGTTTCACACACCACCCATATTTCTACCACTTAGGCTACGGCCACACAGGTAGGAGCCTCGCTTGGTGCTAAGAGCTACGCTGCGAGCTAGGCGACATATCCTAGCGAACCAACGTACCGTATACTATCGCAATGGCCACACCGCACGCTTCGCGCCACGCTACATGACGCTACATTAGTCACCTAGTGAGTCTCCCAGCGAACAGACGTGTTGGTTAATTTTATTGTGTTACCAAGTGATTTTACCAGATGAAAGAATTTTTAATAGGAGCAGTACACAAAAGGGAACCTTTGTGGAACCCATCGAGCAAATTATACAAAAATGTATTCATCATATTTCCGCAATTCTTTGTAGAGAAGTTGAAACTCTCCACTCCATACTTCTAGATAACATTAACATTATGCACCCAACAAGTTCCAATTTGAGATGTTGGAAATTTTAAACTTAAATTCTCTGAGAGAGGTAGCTTTCTGGTTAGTTTTGAGTGGCATCGTTTGTTGATTTAACCGCTCTCAAATGTCAAATGAATTTGTATCAAAGCACGTAGCGTGCAATGTGGCAGTAAATGTATCAAGTAGATAAGCGTAGCACCTAGCTTAGCACTAAGCGAAGCACTTCGGTGTGGCCTTAGCCTTAAGGGCAGACCATTCCACGCCACAAAACCTTAGGTGAAGTGTAGTGTATGTGTGTATTGATCTCCAAAAAAAAAGGTTGTCTTCAAGTGCTTCCTAAAGCTGCATATCTCTCTAACAATTACTAAGATAAGTCTCATCTAAGATAAGTCTCTGACTAAGGATAAGTCTCATCAGTTATTAAGGTAATGTTCACACCTGTAACAGGATTAGCTTCTTCAGTATCCATATTTTCGCTGTCTTCTTCCTTTTCCTCCTGAACAGGCTTCTGCGACTTGCTGCTCTTCTGTCTCATGGCGACACTTCGCCACACCCCGCTGTCCAGCTCCAGGCAGTGCAAACTGTCAAACATCTCACCCAGCAGCATCTCCTCTGTTTCTTCCGTATCCTTAAAAACCATTAATTTGATATAAATACGTATATACTGGTCAAATAGAAATGGAACAAGTATCAAAGAGGTAGAGAGGGAAGTAAAATAAACGTCCGTAAATAAATGGAAGCATTCGAAATGTGAATGCACCAGAGAATGCTACAGATACCCTGGACAGATATGGTCAGCAACACGAGGGTTCTTCAAAGTGCCAAAGTTGATAGAAAGTTGCTGACTTATATTAAAATCCGAAAGGTGTCCTACTTGGGTAATGTACTTAGAGGAGCAAAGTACAAATCACTGCACCTGATCATCCAAGGCAAAATAGAAGGCCGAAGAGGTGTTGGCAGGAGGCAAATCTCCTGGCTCCGCAATATACGTGATTGGACTGGCACAAGGGGCGTTGGAGATCTTTTTCGGGCTGCCGGGTACAAAGATGTCTACTTTCAGGTGATATTCAACATTGGGGGGGGACCTGACATGACACTGGGAAGAAGAAGAAATAATAACATCGATAATTAGTAATTCAAATTTTTCGCTATTTTCTAGGTCCCCGAAATCGGCCTTTCGTAATAATTTCTACTGATAACTAGAAAAACAGCGTATTTCGTAATGTTTTTAGCTAAATAGTCAAAATGGTACTCTAACTGGACAGTATCAAAATCTGATGATAGTCCACACTAGCATTTGAGTACCGATTTTGATATATGGGAGAGAAACAAGAACCGTAAAAAGACAATGAAAGAACCTAAAAAAATATACTGCAGAAATGCATGCACTGAGAAGAATACATGAGATAAAACCGTGTATATAAACCGTTATGTTTTTTGCCAAAAGGCATTTACGATTTTATTTCTGAATTTGGTCCATTGAATTTAGATTGAATGCACTTTTAATATATTTGTTAATCTTATTGAATGCCCATCCTTATTTCAATTTAAGAGGGAATTGAAACGTTACTCAGAATATCCTTTCAAACTAATTTTCTATGATTCCCTTCCTTATCGTTGAATGAATTCCTGTAAGACAACAAGAATTCGTTCTAATCCCTATCAATAATGTTAGAATTAGAGTTTTTACATTATTGATAGAGATTAGACATTTACAGTAGCCGGCAGTAAGTAAAGACTGTCAGCCATAATCGGCTAACTTCGGCTTTGTAGAGCATCGTCACAGTCACACGATAGCTAATAGTCCAGTTGATAACAACTGACAAATCGCGACGGAACACTCGTATGAATGACAGAGACGACGCTCTACAAACCCGAAACTAGCCGACAGTCTGTTTCTTAAGCCTGATGTGTATTACTTACCGACGAGTACTGTACTTAGTCCTGCGCCATATATTTTGTCACTCATTATTAGAGGTATAATTTAAAAAATCTACAATTTGGAATGTCAAAAAGATAATTTATTTCTTCTTCCTCTTTTAGGCCTGTTATGGTCTTGCGTTTCCCTCTTATGACGTCGACTGCCAGCTGTCTTTCCATCTTTCGGGACATCGTCCTGGAGGTCTGCTTGCTTGGGGGATACTATCCCTGGCCATTCTTACAGCTCTTGGTTCCGCCACTCTGGATACATGTTCGTTCCAGAACCTTCTTCTCTGTCGTCCCCATCTGACAATATCTTCAACTTCGCACATCCTTCGGATTTCTGTGTTACGTACTCTATCACGAAGGGTTTTGCCAGCGATACTCCTGAGTACCTTCATTTCACTGGTACGAAGGAGATGTTTGGTTCTGACAGTGTCGGCTCTGGACTCGATGCTGTATGTCATTATGGGGCGGACACAGGTCTTATATAATTTATTTATACTAAACAAATAATAGTAGAAGCATAAAAAAAAATCATCATTCGAAATGTCCACCTTTACCTAGGTCACTAGGCCACGGAGGTCGTCATCTTGATGTATGGAAGTGAAACATGGACTTGATAGAAGAAGGATAAGAGTAAGATTAATGCTGTTGAGATGCGTGCACTAAGGGAAATTTGTGGAGTGTCATGTTGATATGTGGGTACATTTTGTATTCACCATATTGACAATAATCTGTGTCACGATGCTCTGAATATATTTTGTCCAGTATTGTTACAAGTTTGTCTTGCCCTATATAAGAGCAAACCATGTATCACTTGTGTCCCGCATTAAATAAACTTAACATGTCAATGTTTGAAAGAAGACGGAATGAAGACATTAGAAATGAGTGTATGGATAAAATTGATGTTTTAAGTAAGATGAAGAAAAGAGCTTTAGGATAGTTTGGATATGTGAAGAGAATGAATAATGAAAGAATGACAAAGTGAAAATAAAAGTCAGTAGTGCAAGGTGTGTGTGGAAGAGATTGAAAAAGGTAAAGTGAGAAGTATGAATAATAGACTGAATGGCGAGAGCTAAAGTTGTGTACTTGGATAGAAAAGTTTGGAGATCTGTTCTCTCTCCCTACCCTGCAAGGGACACGGCGTGATGATATATGTATGTAACAAAGAATACCTGAACTCCACCAAAGACATAAGCCTTATTCCCTGCTGCGAGACATGCCGAGAAAGAAGACCTCGGTGGAAGGGGTCGGTTGGGACCTCCTTTAAGGATCTCCCATTTGAGCTGAACTTCCCCGCCTAATGCGGAAGTGGCCTGGGTAGAAGGAGCCTTGGGCTGAGCTAGACGGAACAGATCCCCGTGAGTGACCCCTTTGTCTGTCTTGCCTTCACGGGTCCTGCTGTAACCTCCGTAGACGATCAACTGAAATGTAATCAAAATTATTTATATAATTCCATCACATTTATAAATATTTTTAAATAATTACCAAGCTGTCCAGATAATTGTGATGTCCAGATTTATTTTTAAATAATTACCAAGTTGTCCAGATAATTGTGATGGTGATTCTCAGTGTCCAGATAATTGTGATGGTGATGGTGTCCAGATAATTATGATGGTGATTCTCAGTGTCCAGATAATTGTGATGGTGATGGTGTCCAGATAATTGTGATGGTGATTCTTATCTCTTCCTGATTCTCATTTATAATTATTTTTAAATAATTACCAAGCTGTCCAGATAATTGTGATGTTCAGATTTATTTTTAAATAATTACCAAGTTGTCCAGATAATTGTGATGGTGATTCTCAGTGTCCAGATAATTGTGATGGTGATTCTTATCTCTTCCTGATTCTCATTTATAATTATTTTTAAATAATTACCAAGTTTTCCAGATAATTGTGATGTCCAAAATGATTTATATAATTCCATCACATTTATAATTATTTTTAAATAATTACCAAGTTGTCCAGATAATTGGGATGTCCAGATTTGAAGCTCCATCTCCCGATATTCAAAGGTATTGTATTGTATTGCACTTGGACTTGTCAATGTTTGACAAGTTTATCGTATGGTTAAATTTCCCATTTATTATTTTACTTTTATAAAATTTGGACTCCTTTGAGGCTTTCCTTTTTTTTCGTTCTTGCTGACAGTTAACCTGAGGTGGTACATGTGGGTTTACTTTTTGTTTTGTTTTCTGCCAAATAAATATACATATATATTAGGTATACAAATAAGTTTCCGTCGCTTTTTATCAAAAATTGGGAATTTATTGTGAAAGAACGGAACCTCATGTTTTATTCCAAGTATTGCCCATCACTTGCCACTACTTTTTCCCACCTTTCTGGCAGCATACGGATACCGCGTCGGAAGAATGCTTCATCTTTTGAGGCTATCCACGAATCGACCCAATTTTTGGTATCTTCATATATATGATGTGAAGTGCTGCTCAGACAGGCCATGCGTCATCGATCGAAACAAGTGGAAATCAGAAGGAGCAAT
This sequence comes from Odontocerum albicorne, assembly GCA_949825065.1. Classification (NCBI taxonomy): domain Eukaryota; kingdom Metazoa; phylum Arthropoda; class Insecta; order Trichoptera; family Odontoceridae; genus Odontocerum; species Odontocerum albicorne. The sequence continues at coordinate 28,469,775 of OX463860.1, forward strand.
GTCTGGTGAATACGGCGGGTGGGGCAAAACTTCCCAATTGAGTGTTTCCACATAGATTTTGACCAGCGCGGCAACATGTGGACGAACATTATCACGCAGGAGAATAAATTTGCCGCGTCTGGAGTAGTAGTGGGTGCGCTTTTCCTCGAGTGCTCGACTCAATCTCATCAATTGTGTTCGGTAGACAGCCCCAGCAATGGTTTCGTTCGGTTTGAGCAACTCATAATACACGACACCAAGCTGATCCCACCAAATACACAACAAGATTTTTTTTCCATGAATATTGGGCTTAGCTTAGATGTTGAAGCATGGCCAGGGGGTCCCCATGATTTCTTCTTTTTTGGATTATCATAGTGGATCCATTTTTCATCACCAGTGACTATACGGTGCAGAAAACCCTTTCGTTTATGCCTGGTAATCAGCATTTCACATGTGGAAAATTGGCGTTCAACGTTTCTCGGTGTCAGTTCATATCGAAACCAATCTTTGTACCACGCTTTAATTCACCCAAGTTCTGCCAGTCAAAATTGATAAAGGAATCTCTTCACCTAGCAGTCACCAAGACACATTGGAGTCACGCCAGAACCTTTGAGGATTGAACGACAACCATCCCCCTATTTTAAACCATAATATTTGCGAGTAACTCTCTGCTTAATCCAAATGAGTAGAGTGGAAAATATATATAACATGCTTACAGTGTCAATACCGCCAGGCATGAGTAAGCAGCCACTCCTGGGACAGGGTCCCATTCCCGTGGTCTGCACACGGGTCCACACCCTGGAGTCAGTGCAGAAGAGATGCAGGTCTCCCAGGTATTTGTACACACGCCCATTGTCATTGTAGCCTCCGAACACCACCAGGTTGCGACGCAGTGCACACATTCTGTGACCGGAACGAGGGGATGGCGCACCAGGACGATCCACCTGTGAAATTAAGTATATTAATATCGAATATTGGAGGTATAAAACAAATTATTGGACACAGATCATATAAAAAAGGATTATCTTATCCAAGATATTCATTTTCCATCCCCTGATGCACAGAATCCCAAACCAAATCCTTGGAGCCTTCTGATCGAGAAGACACTTTGTCTACTTAAATACGAGAAACGCTATCAGCTCCAGTAGTTAAATTATTTTTTAAATGTTTAAGTTTAAAGCTTTAAAAAAATATGTTAATACATGAATACTACACTCCACCTAAAGCCAAATATATCTATAAGATCTACAAAGGTTTCTTCGCAGTTCATCTTCCCTTGATAAGTTTTCAACTGTTTTCTTACCAAACATGTTTTTTTAAACATATGTAGATGCGGGAAAGTTCCTAATGTAATAGTCGCAGCCAATATCTCTCTAATCTTTCCACTTACCAGGTCTATAAATATGAAACCAGAATTTGCTCATAGATGGCTCTAGTTGTTAATGTAGTGACTGTCAAACCGCGTCATTGGCGCCTTTTTCTTGTGTTTACATTTGTCAAAGACTTTTAACTCGCAACAATACAAGTTTAATACATCTACATATGTTTTCATAGCGTTGAACATGTCTGTTTTTGTGCCTGAAAACTACAATTTGCGGACAGCATTGATTTTCTGTTACCATTTGAAGAAAACTGCTGCAGAATCGCATCGAATGCTTGTCGAAGCTTACGGTGAGCATGCTCTTGGTAAATCACAGTGCTTTGAGTGGTTTAAAAAATTCAAAAGTGGCGATTTTGACGTGGGAAATGAAGAACGTAGAAGACCACTGAGAAAGTTTGAAGACGCCGAATTGCAAGCATTGTTGGATGAGGATGACGCTCAAACGCAACAACAACTCGCGGATCAATTAAATATGACACGAGAAGCCGTCTCCATACGTTTGAAAGCCATGGGAAAGATCCAGAAGGTGGGAAAATGGGTTCCACATGAACTGAATGAAAGACAGCAGGAAAACTGAAAAACCATTTGCGAAATGCTGCTCGCCAGGTACAAAAGAAAATAATTTCTCCATCGAATTGTGACTGGCGATGAAAAATGGATATGTTTCGAGAATCCTAAGCGTAAAAGACCATGGGTAACTCCAAGCAAACCAGCGACATCGACTACAAGGCCAAATCGCTATGGACGGAAGACAATGCTCTGTGTTTGGTGGGATCATAAGGGTGTTATCTATTATGAACTGCTAAAACCTGGCGAAACCGTTAATACTGAACGCTACCGACAACAAATGATGGATTTGAAACAAGCATTGCGTGAAAAACGACCAGAATATCAAAAGAGGCAACACAAAGTGATTTTGCTTCATGATAATGCACCATCGCACAAAGCAAAACCGGTCAAGGAAACGATTGAGGCGTTTAGTTGGCAAATACTTTCACATGCGGCTTACTCACCAGACTTGGCTCCATCCGATAACTACTTATTTGCATCGATGGGACACGCACTTGCTGAGCAGCGCTTCACTTCTTACGAAAATGGCTCGATGATTGGTTTGCCTCAAAAGAATTTGGCGGAATGGTTCTGATGGGACGTATTGATGATTTTGATTGTTTGGTATTTAAATAAAATACGTCAATTAGCAATGCGGAAAGAGAGAGTGAATGAATAATGTTTTATTTATCGGTAAGTGGGTATTTATACATTTCAGAATGGGCGCGGGAGTGCACCCGCGATATATTTTTATCTCGCTTCTGTGCGTGCCGAAATGGTCGATTGCAGTATTGCAGACATCGCAAACAATATTGTGAGTAAATAATTTGTTTGCGGAAACGGCGAGACAGCGTGATGCGTTCTCTTTCTACTGTGGAATGCATCGTAAATGGTATTTGTGGGTAAACAATTTGTTTACGGGACTGGCGCGATGTACGGCCGCGTCAATGTTTTGGTATGCGACCTTTGGACATATCCAAAGGTCGTTTCGTCGGTCGTTGACCGTGTGTGTTGACAATATTCAGCGACGACCGTTCCCACAAGAGCAACAGTTTTTTTGGCGTGTCATCCACAAATTGCCAGAGAGATGGGAAAAATGCGTAGCTAGCGATGGGCAATACTTTGAATAAAATATTTTTTACCATTTTCACACAATAAATGTGTATTTTCTATAAAAAAAATCCGGTTTCATATTTACATACCTAATAACCTGTTTAATATATTTTTAATCTGTCAACGTAGATTCTGGTTTTGAGACAGAACGTACATTGCATTGACGAACTAGCTACAGAATCAGAGAATTCCCACCTGGATTGGAAGACATCCGTTGCCATACAACCACCAAGAGATGTTTCGATATCCCTGACTATAAAAAAGGAAGATGCATTTGTATTCTACTGACGTTTGCAATATTAGTCAAAAGGATTAAAAAAATGAATCCAGTTTCTTTAAAAACTTGGATTGATCCTGAACCAAACATATATAAAGAAGGCAATCCTACCTTTTCCCACTTCCTTTCAGCTAAACTGAATAGCCACAGGTCTTTGTAATGGTAGAACTGCATTTCTGAGGGACTGGTGAACTCACCACCAAATACCCACAGCTCACCCCTGCAATAAAACATTTAACGATTATTAAATATGCACATATCATCAAGCCGTTTCCCTGTCGGGGTAGGCAGAGAGGACAGAGCTTAAGACTTTCCTATCTCGACACACATCCTTAGCTTCTTCTAGATCCATACACTTTTTTATACAACTACACTTTTTTCTAACCTTCAACATTTATTTCTTTCATAATATCATTCACTTGATTCCACCATACTTACACTGTTTATTCCATTTAACATAGCAAAATAATTCTACCGGTTTCAAGGTGTTCACCTCATCATCAGGGGAGCACAAACTACAGGCTTGTTCCACGTTCCCAAGGTCTCACCGCTGCTTGCCGTAGACATCTGCCTCCCTCCACCCAAAACCCGCATTCTGAATTATTACCATTAAATGCGACTAGCCTGTTGGTGTCAACTCCAACGTAATTTAGTTTTGTTTATGCTTCTCTGATGATGAGGTGAAAGCCTTGAAACTGTCAGGGTCAAACCATTATCTTAGATTAAGATTTCTTTGTAGTTCGTCTTCTTTTGTTATGTTTTTTTCGGCTTTCTTATCATATACAAATGCGGGGAAGTGTCTAATCTAACAAACGCAGCCATCACCTTCCTACACTTACGCTCAAGTTACTCAATACAAACATTTTTAATTTGTCAATATTAGTGAGTTTGAATCTCGAGTGCCCTTGAGAGAAATTTGGTCTCTAAATGGCCCTTTATAAATTGTGCTAGAATTGAAAAGATATGCTTGTTTTATCAACCCGGGGTTTGAGGATTCCAATCATGCTTTATATAATGCGACTGTGGTGGGAACTTTTATAAAATGCGACTATGGTGGGAGCGTTTATGTAATGCGACTGTGGTGGGAGTTTTAGTAAACCAATTGAAAGGAAAATTTATTTGATTAGTAGCAACATTAATACTGACTTGTTGGATGGCAGGGCTACAGCCTGATGTGCACTCCTGGGAGGGGGTGCTCCGGGGGCCTTGATCACGCGCCATTCTCCTTTCTGGATGTTGTAGACGTACAGGCCATTATACACATATGTCTGAAATTAAATATAAATTATACAGTATTAAACTTTCAAGTATCTTGGGTCACTCATCCATAGCGATGGAGAATGTGCAGCAGATGTAACACATAGAATTAGTGTGGTATGGATGAAGTTTAGATCAATGACGGGAGTTCTATGTGATCCGAAAATGCCAGTAAAGTTAAAAGGAAAAGTATACCAAACGATTGTCAGACCCGCACTCCTCTAAGGCTCCGAATGCTGGACGATGTATAACTCTTACTTAAGGCAACTAGAAACTGCTGAAATGCGCGTGCTAAGATGGTCAGCTGGTGTGTCCCTAAGAGACAAAATAAAAAGCTCACGCATTCGTGGAATCCTAGGTGTTGCAGACATCAACAGCAAGATGGAGGAGAGGCGATTGAGATGGTATGGGCATGTTGGACGCAGAGCATCTGATCACATTGTGAACCAGGCAATCTCCATGGATCTTCCTCGAATAACAACCAGAGGAAGACTAAAGAATTCATGGGTGGTGCAAAAAGATAACCTGATGCAGAGGCACGGCCTGGGGGACGTAGTCCGGGACAGAAGAGCATACAACCTGAGGACGAGGAGAGCTGACCCCAACAGTCTTCGCAGACAGTGAGTTGGGGTGGAGCCAGGGAGAAGAAGATACAGTATTAAACTTTTGTCATAAACAGTACAACCTCTTACAATAAATCAGAAAGATGTTTTTAAGAGGCCTTAAGTGAAAACCAGGCTGGGTTCCTATTAAAAACAAATTGGTTACCGATGGGATTCGAACTCGCAACTTCATACGATAGGTGTTTTACCAACTGGGCTACGTAGGCTGTCAATAGGAAGGATAAATAGTGATGTTAAAGTTACAGTAGACTCTCAATTGTCTGGGGTCGCATTAACTGGGTTGCGGATTAACTTCAAAATATAAATTTAAAATTAAAAATATGTTTTTTTCGTTCATACAATATTTACCAAAAAATTCAACTGGCCAAATTGGTAATATGTAATTGCGACCTCAGAGTAAAATATGTTGGAAGATTTTCATAGCTGTTTTCCAGTAATTCAAAATGTTTTTTTTTTAAGTTAGTGCCATGCTGAAGCGCCTTAAATGATGACCAACGTGTTGAACGCATTGCAGGCTTCATCCTCAGGGTAAATACATCACGTCATTTCTCTATCAGAGTAGGCCGAGAATAGAGTGCCAGACTTTCCTATCTTTAGCTTATTCTACATCTATACACCTTTTCATCAATTACTACAATTTCTGACGTTTTACGTTTCTATTTAAAAAAAAAAAGCGACACAAAGTCATCAGAAATGAATGCATGCATAAAACGGATGTTTTAAGGAAGATGAAGAAAAGAGCTTTAAGATAGTTTGGACAGGTGGAGAGACGCAATGGTGTGGTTGGAAGAGGTAGACCGAGGAAAACGTGGCTGGACCAAATAGACAAGATTTTGAAAGAAGGTAAAGTGACGACCTCCATGGCCTGGTGGTAAGACACTTGTCTGCCGATCCGGAGGTTGCGGGTTCGATCCCCGCTGGAACCCAGATTTTTTTTAAATAGGATTCCAGTCTGGTTAACACTTAGGGCCCATAAAAACATCTTTCTGGTTGGTTGGAAGAGATTGCCACATGGCAATAAACTCGCCAGGTAAAAAAAAAAAGTGAGAAGTACGAATCATAGAAGATTGTGCATGACGAGTTCTATATATATGGAGGAATCGAAAGTTGTGTATTTAGGTAGAAAAGTCTAGAGATCTGTTCATTTTGCCTACCCCACAAGGGACATGTGTATTTTTTCAAAATATAATTCACTTAATCCAACCAAACATTCCATGGTCTTTCTCTATAACGACTTCCAATCCCATTTGCACTATTTATTTGTTTTGGGTGATGTTAAAAATATGTATTTTGAGTATATTTGTTTAAGAACCACATTGACTTTGTTTCCTATCGCTACATGTCATCTAATATCTCTTGTAATTTTTCAAACATCACAAATGACTAGAATATTAAGAATAAAAGAGGATATTACCATTTTCCCATCATGGTGTTCCCCGCCAAAGAGAATCAGCTCCGCAGTGTTGGTTGGATGTGGCACCAGACTGGCGCTGACCCTCGCTGAAGGAGGGGCTATCACAGTCTCCACTACCGCCAATCTTTTGGCTTCTTCCCGCTCTATACTTGCTACTATAGCTTCAATATCTTCCTGCAAAATTAAAAGATGAATGGTGTTACATGGTTGTTGGTATTAGAATAGTAGTGACATCCATCTTAGTAGATTTTGATACTATCCAGTTCAGGTATATGTTTTAGTACCCCATTGACGTTGTTTTCTATCACTACATGCCTTTCAATATCTCTTGTGACTTTTCTATAATTTGAGAAAAATAGTACCTTAATAGCAGAATTCCTTAACTCTACAGTGCGCAATGATGCACATGTGAATCAACCAAAGTTTTTCTAAATATTTTTGTGTTGTGGTATAAACACAATGACTCACGCACTGTCAATAATATGATACAATAATTTCCATGCTTTAAAACCACATAGGTTTAATAGAAAACTGTTTTACCGGTCAATTTGGCAGTTGAAGTTTGACTTGTTGCGCGTAGATGACTTTTGTGATTTGTTCCAGTTTGAAATCAAGTTACTTTATTATTGGTGATCAAGGTAATCTTATTTTTTTCTTTTATTCTTTAGTACATATGTGTAAAATAAGTTAAGTTAAATATATAATTTCATTTATATCATTATATCATATCCGCAATGATTCATAATCCGCAAATCCGCAATGATTCATATATGAACCATACTCTTTTTTTTTAAAATATAAATATATAACAAAAAAAATATATGTTTTATTGTATTTTTCATGTTCCAGTACACATTTAATGCATAAATATATTTTTATTTTTGAAATAAAAAATTGGCGCATTATAGGGTAAACTTTTATTTCTCAGCCATATACTATCACATTTACATTACCTTTTATACTTTTCTATCACCATGACTGAATTTCGCTGATATTCATTCTCTTATCTCTCTCTTCACACCTGTCATACAGTACTTATCAATCTCTGTCATTTATCCTCATTCTCTGTTAGCACTACCATGTCATCAGCATACAGTGATCCGCATACATTCCCATTCGACATTAGTAAACCGACCATTACCTCTGTAGTTTCTTCACACATGAATCTATGCAAATATCAAATAACCAGGGTGACATAACACATTTATCCTCATTCTCTGCTAACACTACCATGTCATCAGCATACAGTGATCCGCATACATTCCCATTCGAGATTAGTACACCTACCATTACCTCTGTAGTTTCTTCACACATGAATCTATGCAAATATCAAATATCCAGGGTGACATAACACATTTATCCTCATTCTCTGCTAACACTACCATGTCATCAGCATACAGTGATCCGCATACATTCCCATTCGAGATTAGTACACCTACCATTACCTCTGTAGTTTCTTCACACATGAATCTATGCAAATATCAAATATCCAGGGTGACATAACACATTTATCCTCATTCTCTGCTAACACTACCATGTCATCAGCATACAGTGATCCGCATACATTCCCATTCGAGATTAGTAAACCGACCATTACCTCTGTAGTTTCTTCACACATGAATCTATGCAAATATCAAATAACCAGGGTGACATAACACATTTATCCTCATTCTCTGCTAACACTACCATGTCATCAGCATACAGTGATCCGCATACATTCCCATTCGACATTAGTACACCTACCATTACCTCTGTAGTTTCTTCACACATGAATCTATGCAAATATCAAATAACCAGGGTGACATAACACATTTATCCTCATTCTCTGCTAACACTACCATGTCATCAGCATACAGTGATCCGCATACATTCCCATTCGACATTAGTACACCGACCATTACCTCAGTAGTTTCTTCACACATGAATCTATGCAAATATCAAATAACCAGGGTGACATAACACATTTATCCTCATTCTCTGCTAACACTACCATGTCATCAGCATACAGTGATCCGCATACATTCCCATTCGACATTAGTACACCGACCATTACCTCTGTAGTTTCTTCACACATGAATCTATGCAAATATCAAATAACCAGGGTGACATAACACATTTATCCTCATTCTCTGCTAACACTACCATTTCATCAGCATACAGTGATCCGCATACATTCCCATTCGACATTAGTACACCGACCATTACCTCAGTAGTTTCTTCACACATGAATCTATGCAAATATCAAATAACCAGGGTGACATAACACATTTATCCTCATTCTCTGCTAACACTACCATTTCATCAGCATACAGTGATCCGCATACATTCCCATTCGACATTAGTACACCGACCATTACCTCAGTAGTTTCTTCACACATGAATCTATGCAAATATCAAATAACCAGGGTGACATAACACATTTATCCTCATTCTCTGCTAACACTACCATGTCATCAGCATACAGTGATCCGCATACATTCCCATTCGACATTAGTACACCGACCATTACCTCTGTAGTTTCTTCACACATGAATCTATGCAAATATCAAATAACCAGGGTGACATAACACATTTATCCTCATTCTCTGCTAACACTACCATGTCATCAGCATACAGTGATACGCATACATTCCCATTCGACATTAGTACACCGACCATTACCTCCGTAGTTTCTTCACACATGAATCTATGCAAATATCAAATACAAAGGGTGACATAAAACATCTTTGCTTTACCCTTTTTTTGTAATATTTAACCACTCAATCAAGTCTAATGATAAAATTGGTAATTAGAATCTAAAATGTTATTCACTATTAAAATATACAAAAAAAAAACATTATTTTTAATCTATGCTTTCTTATAAAATTAGGAAAATGGCACATGGTGTAGTAAGCCACATCTAGATTAAATGTCATATACCGAAGTGGAGTGAGACGTGAATAGTGTCGTTTCCTAACTAATAGCGGTTTTTATAAATATACTTACGTCACACACTGGCACACGTTTGATTGTATTGGTGAATTTATTCCCAATTTTCACAAAATATCTCTGATGTGGCCGATAAGTGCTAATTATTATTAATATTATTTTTTCATTCAATGCGTAAATGTATTACGGAGGAATACCTAAAATCTGAACCCAGTATTTCTTATATTAGGTGTACAAATAAGTTTCCGCCGTTTTTTATAAAAAAATGGGCATTTATTGTGAAAGAACGGAACCTCATGTTTTATTCGAAGTAGTACCCATCGCTTGCCACTACTTTTCCCCATCTTTCTGTCAGCATACGAATACCGCGTCAGTCATCATCATCATCTTTTGAGGCTATCCACGAATCGACTCAATTTTTGGTATCTTCATATGATGTGAAGTGCTGCTCAGACAGGCCATGCGTCATCGATCAAAACAAGTGGTAATCAGAAGGAGCAATGTCTGGTGAATACAGCGGGTGGGGTAAAACTTCTCAATTGAGTGTTTCCAAATAGGTTTTGACCGGTGCCGCAACATGTGGACTAGCATTATCATGCAGGAGAATAATTTTGTCGTGTCTGGCGTAGTAGTGGGCGCGCTTTTCCTCGAGTGCTCGACTCAATCTCATCAATTATGTTCGGTAGACAGCCCCAGCAATGGTTTCATTCGGTTTGAGCAACTCATAATACACGACACCAAGCTGATCCCACCAAATACACAACAAGAGTTTTTTCCATGAATATTTGGCTTAGCCGTAGATGTTGAAGCATGACCAGGGGATCCCCATGATGTCTTCCTTTTTGGATTATCATAATGGATGCATTTTTCATCACCAGTGACTATATGGTGCAGAAAACCCTTTCGTTTATGCCTGGCAAGCAGCATTTCACATGTGGAAAATTGGCATTCAAAGTTTCTCCGTGTCAGTTCATATGAATCCCGATTTCTTTGTTTTTGAATCATTCCCAATGATTTCAACCCATGTGAAATTGCTTGTTGAGTCACTCCTAATGTAAGTGCAAGTTCTTCTTGCGTTTGGCACGAATCTTGATCCAATAATACTTCCAATTCTGCGTCTTCGTACACTTTCGGCCTTCCGCTACGTTCTTTGTCTTCGATGTCAAATTCACCGTTCTTAAACTTTTGAAACCACTCACGACAACTTCTCTCACTTAAGGCAGCCTCACCATATGCTTCTACAAGCAATCGATGCGCCTCAGCTGCAGATTTCTTCAAATTGAAGAAGTAAATCAAAAGTTCCCGCAAATGACGCTTATTCAGCTCAAAACTTGACATTTTCGAACACAAAAAAATATGTTATACTGATAAAAATTCACTAATATTTCAAGGTCATGTTGTTGACAGATGTCCAACCTTACGATAATGACATTTTACATCTGACAATTTTAACCATAACTTACTGGTGGCGCCAACTTTTGTCAAACGGCGGTGACTTATTTGTACACCCAATATTTATAGAGATATTAAAGTTTTTAGAAGCAATGTGTACTAGTTACACATCACAGGGAAGGAAGGGTTAAATAAATCTGGGTTCCAGCGTCAACGAATTTCAATGACCAACTAGGTCAAGAAAGTCATACTTTATTTGAAATATGGAAAAAACATACATCAATCTGCTATATGTAAAAAAACATTGAGCGAGTTAAATTATATTTTCAAAATAGATTTTGAACATGTCCAGTTTGAACACCTTGATCTTCAAAAATAATAATTTGCACACAATATTACCTCTCCAATATTCGCAATCTCCTTTTTTCTCTTGGCTTCCAGCTTCTTCTCCGTCTTGGCAGCTGTCTTCACTGCTCCACTAACTTTCTTTTTGTCCTTGCTTTTCCCCATTTTTATGTGAATCTAAGAAAACAGATTGAAAATAACATATATTTTTAAAATTCTTATAATATTGAACAAAATACTTAGTTTCTCACATGTTCGAGAAGATGGTGCACAGATTCCAATACAAGAAACGATATCGGTACATTCAGTTATTTAATTTTTTGTAAGAAAATCCTCATCTACTTGTACATAATTAGGTAAGTCAGTTATAAATTCAGTAAATAAGTCAGTGAATCCAGTCAGTAAGGAATCGGCTGTCTGTGGGGCTGGGAGCTCTAACATATTCAATATACCATAGAGAAACAAATTTTCAAAAAAATAAACTATATTTTATTTAGTCTATTACTTATTTCTTGAATTAAAATTTTTGTTTATTGTTGAGAACTTTGTTATTGATGAACTTTTTTGTTAGTTGTTCATTATATTATAATTATCGACGCTGTTTTTGTTATTTGTTAATTACAATATTGTTGAACATTAAAGTACATTTTTGTTATTGTTTACGTAAAAAATTCATGACCGATCAAATATCTGATAAGAAAAGCTTTATCCAAAATTATATTATTAAATTATAATCCTGCTTGCAGGATTCCAGAATTAATAATTGTCGCCAGAATTAGGTCTTCGATTCTTTTGAAAAAATACCTTAAGATATTTTGTTAAATAAATTGTTCAATTAATGAATTTGATTTATTTATATTATCTTATATGCTACATTTTGTCATAGTGTTTTAGTCTAACATATACATGTCTTTTTTGTACTTGTTATGTTTGGTCCTTATACGAATTAGGGAAACCTGTAATGTGCAAAGGACCTGAAAAAAAAATTAATAAATGGAGTTTAAAATACCATTTCCCAAAATATACACTTTCTCCTATTTTACAAAATTTTAGACCTTATCTCCAGAAAATTGTAAAATCCAGGATACACTAGTTTAAATATACAAATTAAATCCAATTAGCTACAAAACATAAAGAGAAATATACAAAGTGTAAAAAAATCAAATAATAAAGAAATTGTTTAGTCTAAATGACTAACTCCCATTATTAAGAAAGCTCAAGTGTTTCAGCATTAAATGTGTTAATGTGAATCATTCTTAATGATTTTGTGGTTTTAGATTTTTGACAATTTATGGTGTGATATTTGAGGATTGCACCAAGGTTGATGGGCAGTATATTTATGTGTAATGGGCGAGTTGTGAGAGATATTGAAAGAAGGGTAGCGACAGGGAACAAGGTTAACACATTGACCGCCTTGTCAGTCACGGGTGACTGACACTGGAATACTCCGATGGGGCGGGGCTATGTCTGTCACCAGTGGCTGACACTGAGTACCTACTTTAACTTGCCATTCAGTGCTGTTAGTCACGAGTTCTGTGTTAAACGTTACTGGGATTGCTTGACGCGGCCCTTCCGCATGTTACCGCAACTTGGCCTCAGAGTTATTTTATGACAAAACTTGTTGGCAGAGAACGTGTTAACAAAGCATTTAATATTATATACAACAACCACGCAATATTTTTTTTTCTTTTTTTTTTAATCCACTTAGTACGGATTTTTCCCGTCACACAAAGAGGGTCTGATTCTAGCTTTAGTTTATTCGTTAGGAAGAATATCTAGCTAGGCGGGGCCGAGAATATATCAACAGTGTCATTCAGTTGGTTCAATATCTCTATACCACGCGTGACTGAGTGTTTAGCCATGATATTCGTCCTGTAAGTTGGTATGTAGAACAGAGGGTGATTCCTTACACGGCTATATCTATTAGGTATATATAAACTTAGTGCTTCTAGAATCGCGGGACAGTTAAAGCCACCTTGAAAAACCTTTAGTAGGAATATCGCAATTGATTCTTGCCTTCTTGTTTCGAGGCTTCTACAGTTACACATTATGAGAAGTTCGACATGGTGAGCATATTTTGGGTAATTGCCCTTTGTTCTGTACCAGTAGCAAAATTGACAATAAATACTAGTGTGTTGGTACCCCCCTTGATGTATGGAAGTAAAACTTGGACTTGGCAGAAGGATAAGAGTCAGATTAATGCTGTGGTGATGCGTGCACTTAGGAAAATTTGTGGAGTGTCGTCAATGTTTGAAAGAAGGCAGAATGAAGATATTTGAAATGAATGTATGGATAAAATAGATGTTTTAAGTAAGATGAAGAAAGAATGACTAAGTGAGTATACAAGTCAGAAGTGAAAAGAGTGCGTGGAATAGATATATCAAGGAAAACATGGCTGGACCAAATTAATCAGATTTTGAAAGATGGTCAAGTGAGAAGTATGAATAATAGAAGATTGTGCATGACGAGATATAAAAATGTGGAGGAAGCGAAAGTTGCGTGATTGGATAGAAAAGTTTGGAGATATGTTCTCTCTGCCTACCTCGTAAGGGACAAGGCGTGATGATATGTATGTACCAAAGTTGATGAATGAATTTAAGGTAATGCCAATAATGGAGGGCATCTTCAACATTTAATGAAAAGGAACACGAGGGACTTTAATGTGGTAGACTAACCCATGATTTAAAGACATGACATTCATGACCAGAAGAGTCGATCTCAATTTAATGAAAAAAAACTAGGTGAAAAAATAATACGAGAAAAGCAGAATAAAAGGAAATTTATTCTTGTTTTGGAGAAATAAGATTTTGAATACAATATTTTGAGAGTTCGTGAATAAATAGATAAAAAAATCACTGTCGATATCAATAAGATTACAATACAATGTTTTGTTTATTAACAATAAAAAAATACGTTGTGTATCACTGAATAAATAAAAACCAATATTTCTTATGGCTACTTTAAGAATGATTTGTACATTTTTTAACTAAAGTTACTTTTCATAAATCAGAATAAACTTAAAAGAAAAACATAAATCAATAATAACAAAATAATATAACCTTTAAAACACGCCGCGTGAAAATGACAGCCGAACACACAGATCAAAAAATTGTTTTATTTCTGGCAAATGTCAAAATGGTGACAGTGTTGTCAGTATTACTACTCAGTGATGGTCTTAGATAAGTAAAAAATGAATGAAATGGGGATTTTATTTCCTTATTACCAATTTATCTTAATCCCAGGATATTTTGCATAAAATGTGCGAAAAATCCCAGCATTTTTTGGCAAAAAAACAGTAGTTTATATTTTATTTTTTATCTCAGTTAATATTTAGTTTTAAAACCTATTTTTTAACGGAGACCTCCCTGTAGTGTAAAATAATAAGTAATTTTCATATTTCATGAATTTTTTTTTTTTTTATTCAACATTAAAACTTGTACGAAAACTTTGAAGCTGATGATCGGCCCCTAGGGATTTTTCGCATACACTAGTTGGGGCCGATAATCGGCCCCGTGGGATTAAAATGGTTAAATAGGAGATTCAAGGGAACCATAATTTTTTTAAGGGTATCTGAATCTGGTTCCAAACCAATATTCTGTTACTTACACATTCCTGAGAAAGAGTTATAACTTTTATGATTTTGTGCCTTCTTATGTAAACAAATATGTAATAAAATGGCTCTTTGACAGGGGGAGAGCAAGAAGGGATAACTTTTGAGTTTTTGAATAGGAATGTGAGTGAATGACTAATGCAAATGTTGAGCGTGTGATGAGATGTACTTGTTGAGTTATGATGCGGTTGGAATTGTGTATCTGATAGCTTGGGATTAGAGCGTGTGTAAGGATGTGAAGGCAGAGTGTGAATGTTTTAGTATTTAGGACAAATTTGTGATGAGTTCAGTGAAGAGCAATGAGACCACTTGAAGGCCTTGCCTAGTGAAGTGGTATTCTAAATTGTTATATTATTCGAAGAGCAATGAGACCACTTGATGCTTTGTCTAGTGAAGTGGTATTCTAAATCGTTATATTATTCAAAGAGCAATGAGACCACTTGATGTCTTGCCTAGTGAAGTGGTATTCTAAATCGTTATATTATTCAAAGAGCAGTGAGACCACTTGATGCCTTGCCTAGTGAAGTGGTATTCTAAATTGTTATATTATTCGAAGAGCAATGAGACCACTTGATCCCTTGCCTAGTGAAGTGGTATTCTAAATTGTTATATTATTCGAAGAGCAATGAGACCACTTGATGCTTTGTCTAGTGAAGTGGTATTCTAAATCGTTATATTATTCAAAGAGCAATGAGACCACTTGATGTCTTGCCTAGTGAAGTGGTATTCTAAATCGTTATATTATTCAAAGAGCAGTGAGACCACTTGATGTCTTGCCTAGTGAAGTGGTATTCTAAATCGTTATATTATTCAAAGAGCAGTGAGACCACTTGATGCCTTGCCTAGTGAAGTGGTATTCTAAATTGTTATATTATTCGAAGAGCAATGAGACCACTTGATCCCTTGCCTAGTGAAGTGGTATTCTAAATTGTTATATTATTCGAAGAGCAATGAGACCACTTGATGCCTTGCTTAGTGAAGTGGTATTTTAAATCGTTATATTATTCGAAGAGCAATGAGACCACTTGATGCCTTGCCTAGTGAAGTGGTATTCTAAATCGTTATATTATTCGAAGAGCAATGAGACCACTTGATGCCTTGCCTAGTGAAGTGGTATTCTAAATCGTTGTATTATTCGAAGAGCAATGAGACCACTTGATGCTTTGTCTAGTGAAGTGGTATTCTAAATCGTTATATTATTCAAAGAGCAATGAGACCACTTGATGTCTTGCCTAGTGAAGTGGTATTCTAAATCGTTATATTATTCAAGGAGCAGTGAGACCACTTGATGCCTTGCCTAGTGAAGTGGTATTCTAAATTGTTATATTATTCGAAGAGCAATGAGACCACTTGATGCTTTGTCTAGTGAAGTGGTATTCTAAATCGTTATATTATTCAAAGAGCAATGAGACCACTTGATGTCTTGCCTAGTGAAGTGGTATTCTAAATCGTTATATTATTCAAAGAGCAGTGAGACCACTTGATGTCTTGCCTAGTGAAGTGGTATTCTAAATCGTTATATTATTCAAAGAGCAGTGAGACCACTTGATGCCTTGCCTAGTGAAGTGGTATTCTAAATTGTTATATTATTCGAAGAGCAATGAGACCACTTGATGCCTTGCTTAGTGAAGTGGTATTTTAAATCGTTATATTATTCGAAGAGCAATGAGACCACTTGATGCCTTGCCTAGTGAAGTGGTATTCTAAATTGTTATATTATTCGAAGAGCAATGAGACCACTTGATGCCTTGCCTAGTGAAGTGGAATTCTAAATCGTTATATTATTCGAAGAGCAATGAGACCACTTGATGCCTTGCCTAATGAAGTGGTATTCTAAATTGTTATATTATTCGAAGAGCAATGAGACCACTTGATGCCTTGCCTAGTGAAGTGGTATTCTAAATCGTTATATTATTGGAAGAGTAATGAGACCACTTGATGCCTTGCGTAGTGAAGTGGTATTCTAAATCGTTATATCATTCGAAGAGCAATGAGACCACTTGATGCCTTGCCTAGTGAAGTGGTATTCTAAATTGTTATATTATTCGAAGAGCAATGAGACCACTTGATGCCTTGCCTAGTGAAGTGGAATTCTAAATCGTTATATTATTCGAAGAGCAATGAGACCACTTGATGCCTTGCCTAATGAAGTGGTATTCTAAATTGTTATATTATTCGAAGAGCAATGAGACCACTTGATGCCTTGCCTAGTGAAGTGGTATTCTAAATCGTTATATTATTGGAAGAGTAATGAGACAGCTTGATGCCTTGCCTAGTGAAGTGGTATTCTAAATCGTTATATTATTCAAAGAGCAATGAGACCACTTGATGCCTTGCCTAGTGAAGTGGTATTCTAAATCATTATGATATTCTAAATCAATTGTTATATACTTGCATTGAATGGTTCGCATTTACATTAAAACTATGTAAATAATAAATGCTGTATTATTGTAGAAAGTAAAAAAAAAAAATAATATCCAAGTAAAACATTTGACTATTTAAGTTATAGTAGGTATTAAAGGAGGTTATAAAATAAAAGCATCGTTTTCTACAATAATTTATTCAAACAATATAAAATTACATAGGAAACCATAGACAACACATAAAATCCATTTCATTTGCCGAAAAATGCAACTTGAAACTAATTAGTCTTAAGTTGCCAATGAATATTTCAATCTTTTAGAAGATGATTAAAATTTATCAACATTTCAGACTTAATTTTTATTTTCATAATGAACCATTAAATTGGTATTTAAAAAATAATCTGTCATTAGATTTCTAATATTGAAAATATTTAAGATAAGGAAAACAAACAAGAATTATTATGGACAAATAATTATGAATAAATTAATTATTAAGAGTTTTTTTAAACATAAATCAATAAATATTTATTTTATGGAGTGAAATCACAAAAATGAACAAATTGAACTTTTAACCTTTCCTTCCCTGTGTTGGGTATCTTCTACACATTGCCTCTAATAACCATCAATATCTCTATAAATATTATAAATACAAGGTTAAGATTTTAGGTATTCCTCCATAATATATTTACGCATTGATTTAAAAAATAATATTAATAATAATCAGAATTTATCGACTACATCGAGGTGTTTTGTAAAGATCGAAAACAAATTCGCATTTAAACACGGCGAACGCCTCGTCTTGACGATAGGTGAATAGTATGCGGGAAGTGCGACACTATATTCGCATCTCACTCTTGCATACTAGACTGAATTGCGAGGAGCTGAACTGTCTTAACGTCGCCAGGAAAGGCGTATGCGCCAGGGTATGCGACTGATGTTCCGCGCCACTAGTTGCCTCTAGGCTCGCAAATAGGTTAGACGTACGCCCGTTCCGTGAGCGTTTTTAAATGTTTTCAGATGGTTTTTTAATGTTTTCAGCAAATAAATCTCAATTATTATAATTTTTAACTTCAATTATAATTAATTAAGGGGATTATCTATGAATGTTCTTATTTTTCCGATTTAAAATCGCAAATTTTTTATTGCGTACTCACTACCCAACACCGTAACACGCGTATTATTTTTATCACCGTAAGGGAAGGGTTAACAACACGTAATACCAATGGCTAAGAGATCTAAGCTCCATTACATGCTCATTTTAACGCAGATTTGGGTAGATTTATGCAGTGCTATTCTTAGTACAGTAGTTCCTCTTTATCCACAGTTTCACTTTCAGCGGTTTCAGTTGTCCATGATCCAAAAATATTAAAAGGAAAATTCCAGAAATAAACAATTCATAGATATTCAAATATCCACTGTTCTGAGTAATATGATGAAATTACGAAGTCTCTTATTTTATTCCGTATAGAATGTGAATCATCGCTTTGTCTAGTGTATCCACATTGTACATGCGTATGTTATCTACCTGTTAGTCACTTAGAAGCTGTGATGGTTATCAGATTGAACAGTAGACTATGGGGAAGAGAGTTTGACAATAGAGACTTACACAAAGCAACCAGAATAAAAGTATACATGCCGGTTATTTTGCCATCTCCGCCGTATGAATGTGAAACCTGAGCCATCTATAGCAGACACGAAAAGTTTCATCAGAGATGCTTTGATCCTCGATATAAAATGACAGGACAAGTGCACAAATTTAAGCCTTTTTGATGAGGCTAAGACATCCAACATAGAAACAATAATAATAAGATAGCAACTTGGTCAGAACATAGCATTGTCAAGCAATTACTCTTCTCTGAACATAAGTTATGGGAAAGAGACTAGGATGGCACAAAAAAGAGATACAAGCACGGCTTTAAGTCCAGTCTCAAACTCACAATTGGGTTGCAGTGGCACAGCAGTGCGATCAGTGAAGACATGCTGTGGATGACGGAGTGACACTTTTTGAGACTGCGAGACGTGACCATGAAAATGAAAAAAAGCATTAAGTCTTCAAATATTATTTGGAAGAGTGTGTCCAATTGCGTGATGGTGTGCAATCCAAGATTGGACTTTTGAGCCACCTTAGAACGCACGAAAGGGAGTGACAAATCATAACAAATCTCGTCTGCGAGGGATTTTCTAATGTTGTTTATAGTAAATCATTAACGTTGTGGAGGTTTAAAGACACTGTAATTTATTTTTATTAAACACTGTTTATTCCACTTTTTTGTAACGGTATAACCCTACCGGTTTTAAGGCTTTCACCTCATCTTCAGGAGAGCACAAACAAGACTAAATTTTGTTCAAACTGGTACCGATATACACGATTCAACTGTTGGGGGCTGAGGGGTAGGGGAGGCATGGGACGATATGACGCAATATATTTAAAAGTGAATCAACTGAGTCACTTTTAAATCTATTGTCCCATGCCTCCCTTACCCCTCAGCCCCCAACCGTTGAAGCGTGTATATCGGTACCAGTTCGAACAGAATTTAGTCTTGTTTGTGCTCCCCTGAAGATGAGGTGAAAGCCTTTAAACCGGTAGGGTTATACCGTTACAAAAAAGTGGAATAAACAGTGTTTAATAAAAATAAATTACAAGGATTTTCTAAGTATCAGATCAAAAAAATCATGTAACCCATGGAGGTCTTGAAATGTGTCCACCGTGGATAAGGGGAACTAATGTTACCATTACAATTAAGGTAAAGTTGCTAATAAGATTAAAAAAATATTAAGATGATATCAAGTCTGAAAGTAAAATAAATCTAAAAGTAAATTTGCCACCTATCAAACCCGTGATGTCAGCTTGCTTAGTACGAATTATAACTATTAGCAAACAGGTATCATTAATAAATAAATAATATTAAATTATTTTTTTTCATAGATTTAAAAATGTGTTTGGCACAAAGACAATGTTGAAATGACTTAGATAAATGTAATTTTTCACACTACAGAATTTCATAGTTGTGATTTGTAATATTAGGTCCTTACATATGAAATTGGCGTTTTGCCGTACTGGCAACTTTGATCTCAAATATCTTCTCTTTGGTTAGGAATTCCAAATTAAAATTTATACAGCTATTTACTCAAGTATTTGTGTTTCGAAAAGTATAATTCATTTGTTTTTTCCTCAATTGTTTTTTTTCTTTGCGTCACTCAGTTTACAAAATGGAAAACTTGAAATATCGCGTTATTTACGAGTACGAGTTCCACCGTGGCACCAGTGCTGCAGAAACGGCTCGAAGGATTAATGATGTGTATGGCGACGGTGCCGCAAAAGAAAACACAGTGCGTTTTTGGTTCCAACGTTTTCGTTCTGGAAATTTCGACCTGCAGAAAAAGCCCCGTGGACGGCCGGAGACCAAAGTTGATAATGAAGAATTGAAGGCTATTGTGGAAGCGGATCCATCGCAAACCACGTCCGAGTTAGCTGCAGGCTGCGGTGTTAGTGATAAAACTGTTTTAATCCACTTGAAGCAAATTGGGAAGGTGAAAAAGCTTGAAAGGTGGGTACCTCACGAATTGAGTGAAGCAAATCAACAAACGCGCGTTGACTGCTGCGTTGCATTACTCAACCGGCACAATAATGAAGGGATTTTGAATCGAATCATTACCTGTGATGAAAAGTGGATCCTGTATGATAATCGGAAGCGCTCATCGCAATGGCTGAACCCTGCCGAACCAGCCAAACCATGCCCCAAGCGAAAATTGACTCCAAAAAAGTTACTTGTGAGCGTTTGGTGGACTAGTGCTGGTGTCGTTCACTACAGTTTTCTTAAATCTGGCCAGACGATTACGGCAGATGTCTATTGTCAGCAACTGCAAACCATGATGGAAAAGCTAGCTGCTAAACAACCGAGGCTGGTTAATCGCTCTAGGCCACTGCTGCTTCATGATAATGCTAGACCACACACTGCACAACAGACGGCTACCAAATTAGAAGAGCTTTAATTGGAATGTCTAAGACATCCACCGTACTCTCCGGACCTTGCCCCAACAGATTACTATTTTTTTCGAAATTTGGATAACTTCTTGCAAGGGAAAAAATTCAACTCCGATGGGGCAGTCCAAACCGACTTCAAAGATTTTATTGATTCCCGTCCGAATGGTTTTTTTAGTAAAGGGATCGATGAACTACCTATGAGATGGCAAAAGTGCATAGATAGCAATGGTACATACTTTGATTAAATAAATATATTATATTAAAAAAAAATCAACTTTATGTTCCTCCCAAACAAAACGCCAATTTCATATGTAAGGACCTAATATAAAATCAAAAACATACATTTCAGTCCTATTATAATACAAAGGTATCCCTCGCTTTACGTGATGAATTGGTTTTATAATAATTTGTGAATAGACCATTGACTGGAAATCACAATTTTACCAGTTTTATTTTCTATTACACATTATCAATTTCACCAGTTAAATTTTCTGGTACAATACATATTATGTAGGAGAATGAATTTTTGTTTTACATTTTAAATAATATTTCGAAATGTTATTAATAAAATTCGAATATTTTGAACTGCCTCCGGTTAATCTGAAATCCGGTTAATGTGATATTTGATGATCATTTTTGAACCAAATTTATATAATAAAACTGAAATAAGTGTTTTTTTATTGCTACACAATGCCCTGTAGTATATACCTTTTCTTTTTAATATGGCACATAAATTTATTAAGTGGTACAGTATTATAAAGATATAAAAATGGTAAATTAATTTAAATCATATTTCTTAATTGAACTAAAACTAATAACAACAAACAAATTAAACTCTAATTAAAAAAAAAAAACACTATAAAGAGTCAAAATATAAATGAAAGTACAAATTGGAATATTACCAGTAAAAGTAGGAATGTTGACAGTAAAAGTAGGAATGTTGCCAGTAAAAGTAGGAATGTTGCCAGTAAAAGTAGGAATGTTGACAGTAAAAGTAGGAAAGTACAAGAATTTGTTAACATAAAACAATAATTAAAATTATTTTTAAATTAAAGAAGAATAAGTAGATACTTTATTATGTAATAAGAAATATAATAAGTATGGAAAAATATACAGGAATATTTATCGAAAACAAAGATTTCATTAATTCTTTGTGAATATTTTTTGATATAATAGTTTTTCACCCTGGAATGTAAAATTATGTTGAAAATATAATCTTTAATATTTGTTTCTTTCCGCATAAATAAAACTATTGAATTATACAAAAGATAAATAAAAAAAACAATCAAATACTCAGCAGCAGTCTTTTAAATTTCAGATAATACCAAAATAATTTAAATTAATAAGAATATACACACATTTGTACGAGGCGTATCCAGAAAGTGTACTGAGGCTCTCACGACCGGATGGATTTTATTTTCGACATGTTGGCTACACTTCCGTGTAGCCTGACCCTTCCCCTCCGCAACGAGACCGGTTTGAGATCAGTACGTTGAGAAGTGTCGACGCGACAACACGTTTCGTGAAAAATGTCAAACCAATCTCCCGCCAAGTGCGAAATTTTGTAAAAAGGCAAGAGTTTTTGAGGCGCTGCAAACTCCATAGAGATGAATTTCTCCGCTCCATCGTTACTGGAGATGAAACTTGGGTTGCACACTACACGCCTGAAACCAAAAGGCAGTCTCAACAGTGGCGTCACACCTCTTCACCCTCCGCCAAAAAGTTCAAAACCACAATTTCAGCCAAGAAAATCATGGCATCCGTGTTTTGGGACTGTCAAGGCATAATTTTAATTGAATATATGCCTCAAGGGGAGACCATCAACTCTGCAAGATACTGTGAGACCCTAAAAAAATTGCGGAGGGCGATTCAGAACAAGAGGAGAGGCATGCTGACAAAGGGAGTCTGCCTGCTGCACGACAATGCAAGACCACACACGGCCAACGCCACGAAGGAACTGCTCGCCTCGTTTAAATGGGATGTCCTGAACCATCCCGCGCATTCCCCTGACCTAGCACCTTCAGATTACTATCTCTTTACCTCCCTGAAGCTGCACATGGGTGGAAAAAGGTTTTCAACCGACGAGGAGGTAAAGGAGGAGGTGGAGAAGTGGACGGAGGGGTTGGTGGGAAACTACTTCGAGGAAGGCATCAAAAAGTTGATACCCCGCTTCACCACCTGCATTGAGAGGAATGGCGACTATGTCGAAAAATAGGTTACACATGTACTACGGTAACCACGTAATTTTTTTGTTTAAATCAAAAAAATTGTAACCTACAAAAATTCAGTACACTTAGTTTCTGGATATGCCTCGTAATTTGTTTTTATCAAACACTATTTATTCCACTTTATGTAGGGTTATACCGTTACATAAAGTTATATTAAACACTGTTTATTCCACTTTATGTAGGGTTATACCGTTACATAAAGTTATATCAAACACTGTTTATTCCACTTTATGTAGGGTTATACCGTTACATAAAGTTATATCAAACACTGCTTATTCCACTTTATGTAGGGTTATACCGTTACATAAAGTTATATCAAACACTGTTTATTCCACTTTATGTAGGGTTATACCGTTACATAAAGTTATATCAAACACTGTTTATTCCACTTTACGTAAGGTTATACCGTTACATAAAGTTATATCAAACACTGTTTATTCCACTTTATGTAGAGTTATACCGTTACATAAAGTTATATCAAACACTGTTTATTCCACTTTACGTAGGGTTATACCGTTACATAAAGTTATATCAAACACTGTTTATTCCACTTTACGTAGGGTTATACCGTTACATAAAGTTATATCAAACACTGTTTATTCCACTTTATGTAGGGTTATACCGTTACATAAAGTTATATCAAACACTGTTTATTCCACTTTATGTAGGGTTATACCATTACATAAACCGATAGAGTTATACCGTTATATAAACCGATACCATTACATAAAGTGGAATGAACATTGTTTGATAATATACCGTTACATAAACCGATACCATTACATAAAGTGGAATAAACATTGTTTGATAAAACAAATTACAATGTCTTTAAATCTCCACAATGCTAATGCCTTAACTACAAATAATATATTATACACACATTATTAAAACATTTATCATCATATATTTGCATAAAATTTTACAAATATTACACTACTTTCCTAAAAGAAATATCATCAAAACAACTGTATGCATCTTATTTATATACATAACAAGAACTCTTCGTGACTTAGTAAGATATTTCTCTTCCGACCTGGGGTTTGTAGGTTCGATTCCCGTTGAAACACAGATTATTAAAAAAAAAAAGGGTTTCAGTTTGATTTTCGCTAAAGGCCAAATAATTCAATTCATCTTAGTAACAACGAACTCTACTAATGTAAGAGGTCGAAGTCACAAGAAACTCCACAGGACCAGGTCTACACAATACCCATACTGATTGCCCAATCTATGAAGTGATGTTATACAAATAATTAGTTAATTGACAAGATATTTTGGTGAAACATTATAGTACAGCGATTGTCTGTTATCAATATGATGATCATTGTGGCTTAGTTGATAAGAGACCTGTCTTTCGACCCAGGGGTTGTGAGTTAGATTCATGTTGTTACGCAATTTAAGATTCATGTTTAATTTGCAATTTTATCTTTTTGGTTGGCATACCAGATTACAGGATAAATTCATCAAGTGAGGCATACTACATGCTAAGGTTGTCATTCTGACTAATTCTGTGCAAGTATATGCTAACATGTTCGAATATGCATCTTAGCCAGGAGGATATTTTATAGGAAATTGACAAGGTAATTGTTTTTAGTACTAAATATTCTGGAAATGGGCATCATGACGATCCAGACATGAAAAGTGTCTAAGGAACTTGGTTTGCCATCTTCTGAAACAGAAAAAAAGTGCAGATATTAGTTAATGAATTGTTTGTTTATGGTTTGAGTGCCTTTTGCAGTAACTGCATATGTCAAAATCATCTTTCAACTGTTCTCATGCTGAAATTAAGTAGTCAAAACATGTGTGTGTCCTCATATAAACGTTTCTTATGCATCGCTCAACTCCTTCAGGAAAAAAATAATAAATTTAGTATTATACTTAGCATAATTTTATTAACATGCTATATTTTATTTTAATGTTATTTTTAATATAATTTGAAACAAATGTCTGGAGGTTTTGAATTATTTTCTATGTGTTGTTTATAGTTAAGGCATTAACGACAACGTTAAACCTCCACAAGGAGGTTTAAAGACATTGTAATTTATTTTTATCAACGGAAACGAGAACTCTGCGCGCTATTGCTGGGAAGACTTTGCGTAAGGAATAAGGAACACCACAATCCGAGAGGTCCAAGATGTGGTCAGATGGGGACGACAGCGTCGACGATACTGGTACCAACATGTACAGAGAATGAATTCCACAAGAATTCCATACATAGCTCTGCATGGGGTACCGGATGGACGGCGTCCGCCAGGGAGACCCCCGAAACGATGGAGAGATAGCTGGAGCTCAGCATCACAGGACAATCCTGCAGTAACAGACTCTTGAGAGTCTACAGAAAGTTTAAGAAGACTGTTTATTCCACTTTTTGTAACGGTATAACCCTACCGGTTTCAAGGCTTTCACCTCATCTTTAGTCTCAAACTCACAATTGGGTTGCAGTGGCACAGCAGTGCGATCAGTGAAGACATGCTGTGGATGACGGAGTGATACTTTTTGAGACTGCCAGACGTGACCATGAAAACGAAAAAAGCATTGAGTCCTCAAATACTATCTAGAAGAGTGTGTCCAATTGCGTGATGGTGTGCGATCCAGGATTGGACTTTTGAGCCACCTTAGAACGCATGAAAGGGAGGGACAAATCA
This sequence comes from Odontocerum albicorne, assembly GCA_949825065.1. Lineage (NCBI taxonomy): Eukaryota > Metazoa > Arthropoda > Insecta > Trichoptera > Odontoceridae > Odontocerum > Odontocerum albicorne. Next base: position 28,495,861 of record OX463860.1, read on the forward strand.
TAACAAATCTCGTCTGCGAGGGATTTTCTAATGTTGTTTATAGTTAAGGCATTAACGTTGTGGAGGTTTCAAGACATTGTAATTTATTTTTATCAAACACTGTTTATTCCACTTTTTTGTAACGGTATAACCCTACCGGTTTCAAGGTTTTCACCTCATCTTTAGGGGAGCACAAACAAGACAAACACGTCTTGTTTGTGCTCCCCTGGAGATGAGGTGAAAGCCTTGAAACCGGTAGGGTTATACCGTTACAAAAAAGTGTAATAAACAGTGTTTGAAAAAAATAAATTACAATATTTTCTATATGTTTTTTGTGCTTGTTAATCTATTTGTTAATTGTATGAATCAGGGAAATCTGTAATGTGCAAATGACTTTAAAAGAAAATAAATAAATGGAGTTTAAATAAATAAATAAAAATAAAATAAATATTTGTTGAAATTATATGTTTTTTTTATTTAAATTTGGAGAAATAAATGAATGACTAAATTCAGTTACAAATTCTCCGAAACTAAATTCCGAAATAATCATAGAAAACATTACATTGCTAACCAAGTTATGGAGTCTTGGAACAAACTGTCTAATAGTGTATCGAGTGCTGTGACATTGAATTAGTATAAAAACCAATTGGGCAAGTTTCTAAACACAAATCCTGAAGTGCTGTTTTGTTTCCTTTGCTTTACCTTCATGAACAAATGAAAGTTAAACTTGATATAGATATTAACCTTTCCCTTCTTGTCCTAAAAAAATCCACGCGTTCCGGTGCTGTGTATTCAATACACATGTTATTCATGAGCAATTTGAAATCGGAAAAATAAGAATATTCATAGCCAATCGTTTAAATTAATAAAATTTGAAGTCAAAAGTGATAATAATTGAAATTTTATTGATGAAAACATGAAAAAAACATCGGCCGACGTTCACAAAACGGGCGAAGCGACCACCTCAAACGAAAACCCGAGAGCTACTGAAGCGAGCGAACTGAGATTCTATTCTCATACACCGAAGTAGAGTGAGAGTGAGACGTGAATAGCGTCGCTTCCTCCCTATAGCGGTTTTTAGAATGAATATACCTACGTCACACACTGGCACACGTTTGATTGTATTGGTGAATTTATTCCCGATTTTCATAAAATATCTCTGATGTGGAAGATAAGTGCTAATTATTATTAACGTTATTTTTTTTATTCAATGCGTAAATGTATTACGGAAGAATACCTAAAATCTGAACCCAGTATTTATTATATTTATAGAGATATTAAAGTTTTTAGAAGCAATGTGTACTAGTTACACATCACAGGAAAGCAAGGATTAACAGCATTCGTGCTGTGTTTATAATGATAAAAATAATTAAATGTAAGTTGAAAGTAAGATAGCAAGATTAAGACAGATTTGACATGTGGAAAGATGAAGAATTAGTTACTAAAGAAAAAGTTGCTGGATCAAGAGATAATCCAGAATAAAAAAAGATTGTGCATGACAAGATGTATTGAAAGAGGTGTATCTGGATCTTTGCCTACTCTCAGCAAAGGTGATACGAATATTTTTATATTTCTGTCTTTGAAAATACATTTTTATTTTTCAGAAATACATATTGTCTCTACACATTGTCTATCTATTGTAGATTCATTTATTTATATACTGGCAACACAGTTTTCAGTTAAAATTTTTGATATTCAGAAAAAGCTCTATTATGTAACAAAGTTTGTTATATATTTGTTTGTGGGAAAAAATATTTTAATATGGCAATTCATTGTTACAAATTCTTTTCCTTCTATCTTAATAAAGTAATCCATAAAGAGAAGAGTGGCGGACGCCTGTTCATATGATAAGATGAAATTTTCATTACAGCTTTGAAGATCCTTTTTCGTGGTTGATTTTTGTTTTTATAGAGGCACCATTTGTGTCTCCTTAATGAATGTTGTTATTTTAATATTTGGTGTGATGGTCAAGAATTTTTTAAGATGTCATTGGAAGATTGTTTTTCCCGCCGAGAGGAGTCCCTGCCATTTCAAAGAAAGAAGTAAAGTCTCTCCATAATGGGGAAAAATATGAACCTGGCAATGAGGATTATATTTTCATGCCATAAATTGTTATTAATTTAAAATTCTAACATTCAGAACAAATTTAAATAATGAAGTTCATCACTTGACACTGGCGTATACTCCTTCATATATAGGAGTTCACGGCCATTATTCAAAGAGAGAGAGAGAGAGAATAATGAAGTTTGTTATTTTATTGGGTGTGGGATTTTTTTTTGTAATATTGCAATTAATTGTAAAAAAATCCTCTTTTTTAATAAATCCCATAGAGATCAATATATAAAGACATTTATTGTTACAAGTAATAAGCAATAAAAATATTGTTTTTTTTTATTGTTTATACATATTTGACAGATAAAAACAAAAAATAAATGTTTAAAACTGGAGATTTTACATTTATTCTAAATTATTTATATAATTTAATTTAATTATTCTGGTTTGAGATAGTACATTAAATATTCTTGGCAATTTTATCAAAATAAACATTGCTGTAAAATTAAAAAAAATTCATATAGTGAAATAAAATATTTACTTATTTCAACTAAATCATTTCAATGAAATGATGAGATTACTCATATAAGTCAATTATGAGAATAATAAATTATAAGGAAAGATGGAAAATAAAAATTTGTAAGTTAACATAAGTATATTTTATTGTACGAGTAATTTTTAGTTATAAGTAGCCTATAATTAATTTAGTACATCGAAGGCATAAGACCATGTCCAATTTTTATCTAAATTAAATTTATAAGGTAAGGCTAAGGCCGAGGCCATACCAAAGTGCTTCGTTAGGTGGTAAGTTAGGCGTTACGTGACTAATATACTAAGTGAAATCATGCGTGGCCATACCAAAGTGCTATGCACAAATTCATTTGACATTTGGGAGCGGTTGAGTCAACAAACGATGCCACTCTCAAAACTAACCAATTTCATTACAATTTACCTTAACTTTATTTACTTCCTGTGCAACTTCATTCCAAAGTGATTTTATTACAGATACGTTTTTATATAATTTTCTCGATGGGTTTCACAAAGGTTCCCTTTTATACACAGCTGTTATTAAAATTTCCGCCATCTTGTAAAATCACTTGGTGATACAATAAAATTAACCAACACGTCTGTCACTAGGAGACTCACTAGGTGACGACTAATCGACTAATCGAAGCGTGCAGTGTGTCCATTGCGATAGTATGCGGTGCATTGGTTCGCTAGGATATGTCACCTAACTCGCAGCGTAGCTTTATGCACCAAGCAAGGCTCCTACTTGTGTGGCTGAGGTCTAAGTGAACGTAATTTTTTATTTCTAAATAGTTTTACAATATTTATACACATTTTTGAAAATATATATAAATCGAAATGAAACGAAAGAATCTTGAAGAAAACTATCAGAATTCTAGATAAAGAACTCCCAGCTTTTGCACCACGATAATGCTCCGGCTCACACTTCACTTCTAATTCGTGAATTTTTGGCGACTCTTTTCTGTTCCCAGATGAAGAGGACATTGAAAGGACATTTTGCGAGCATAGAGGAGATAAGGGCAAATCGCAGGGTGAGCTAAAGGCTATTCCTAAAAAATGCATTTCACAAATGTTTTGCCGATTGGAATAACGTTTGCAAAAGTGTATTTTATCCTATGGGAACTACTTTTAAGGGGACAATATTAATATTAATGATTCAATAAATACTTTTTGATAAAAAATTTAATTTTCGTTATTTTTTACGTAAACTCATAAATGATTTTATTAAATACAGACTGTTTGACAAGAACGTGTACGGCGAAAAAACTATTTGGGATAAGGCATTAAAAAAATATATACACATACTACATGATATAAACTGTAATGCTTTATTATTAACAAGTTGTCCAGTCGCCTCCACTAGTAATAATTGCCCGGCATCTCCGAGGCATACTTTCCACTAATTTTATAGCATCATCTAGGGGCAAAAGACTTCCATATAAGTCGAATCTGTCGAAATAACTGCTTGACATTCCAGATCTTTTTCCCTTGGAGCTTGAACTTCATGAGTGCCTAAATATTTTCTATGGGATTTGCATTTGATGACTGTGACGGCCAATTTATTACGTCAACGTCATTATCCTGTTTCCATGCAGTACAAAGACGACACCGATGTTTTGGGGCATTGTCCTCTTGCAGTAGTCAATTTTTATTTTTTCTTATAAACCACCTTTGGGCAGATGGTAATAAAGCCCTCTGATATATTTGAACCATTTTAGCAGCGTTCAAATTATTTGTGATGATGTGCAAAGTGCCAAATCTCCCCTTTGAGAAATAGCCCCAGACGTGGACTTTTACCGGGTGTTTAACGGTTTGCTGGATGAGGTGTGAGTACATCAGGTATGATTGATGGAAGAACGTGCCCAAAGCTTCGTTCGAAAAAATTACGTTGTCCCAATAGCAGTCTAAATTTTCTTTCGCCCAAGTGTCTGTTTTTCGGATAGTAGTTGTTTCTTCACCGTACTTCAAAATTTTACTCCACGAGCTAGTAAACACCTTCTTATAGTGTCTTCTTCTCCCTGGCTTCATCCCAACTCATTGTTTGGGAAGACTGTTGGGGTCAGCTCTCCTCGTCCTCAGGTTGTATGCTCTTCTGTCCCGGATTACGTCCCCCAGGCTATCTTTTTGCACCACCCATGAATTCTTTGGTCTTCCTCTGGTTGTTATTCGAGGCAGATCCATGGAGATTGCCTGGTTCACAATGTGATCGGGTGCTCTGCGTCCAACGTGCTCATACCATCTCAATCGCCTCTCCTCCATCTTGCTGTTGATGTCTGTAACACCTAGGCTTCCACGAATGCGTGAACTTTTTATTTTATCTCTTAGGGACACACGCGCATTTCAGCAGTTTCTAGTTGCCTAGAGTAAGAGTTATACATCGTCCAGCATTCGGAGCCATAGAGGATGGCATAGAGGATTTCATTGATCTAAACACCTTATAGTGTCACATGATACAGTTAAACCCTTTTCACGCAAAACCACCTGTCCGCTACGCAATGATAGACGAGGAGTCTTCTCAAAAAGCTGTACAATCACTCTGTCTTCCTTTTTTGTCGTTTTCTGTGCAGTGCCACGATCTGGCAGGTCATCGACATTTTTTACATCGAAATAGCATTTCACCCACTTACTTACAAATGTCTTTGACTTTCTCATGTATTTAGCAGCGGCTCCGTACGATATTTTCGGTCCTTTCGGATATGTACACAGTAACACGGCTTCGTAACGTGATGCGTACACGGCACTCATGGAGAATTATGTTCTTGTGTAACCAAGATCGAATGACAACTGAGTTTTTCTATACAAAGCATCTTGGGGGAAGGGTTCTGCTACCTGCTCGTGTTTCAATCTACCCTCTAATGATTTCTATGAAAAAATGTAGCCATATCCGCTCTTGTCAAACAGACTGTGTATATTTCAATAATATATTTTCAGAACTAAATATTCTCACTATACAGAAGAAGAGGATTTATTAATAATCGGATGGATACAAAGGTACCCCGACAGCAGCAGAAGACTGAGAAAGGGAAGACTTATGTGGCTGGAGTTAGAAGCTTATTTAAAAGCCATAGGAAAAAGTAAGAACATTCTACAGGGTGTGTGGTGGTCCAAATGTAACGAAGGGGTTTGAAGTCTAAATAACTTTTTTTAAATCATTTGTTTTTATTTTCCTTGCAAGTTTATAAAAAGAAAACCTTGGAGTTGAACCATGATAAAATTAACAACTCAACACACAAAAATTGTGAAATTTTACTATCAAAACCAATAATTCTGACCCAACGAGCATATCGTCACCATAACGGTGTGAGAGATTCTTCAAGCAAATTGATGAAAATATGTGACCTTGTGACCTTCCATGAACAGGCAGTTTTCGTTCGAGGAACAAAGCCACAGTTGAGCGTGTAAGGAACAGTGTTGCAGAACACCCAATCACATCAACTCGAACGGACAGGCTGGAATCTCTCAGATGTCACTGGCATATAAAATCCAGTTAGTGTAATCTGGTGGCTTCAACTGAAATATTGAAACCCTGTCATGACTTTTGGCCCACCGTACATATAAACAAATCATCCCTGTCAGGGTAGGCAGAGATAATTTTGTCCGCTCTATATATTTATTTCGAACGAACGAACAGTCAAATGACCATTTCGCTAAAAAAGATCACAAAAAAGTAATTTTAAGCCACTTTATAAGTATATTTACTGAGCTGTGAGTAATTTTCGTGAGTGATATCGGACCTTAAGTCTGTCGTCATTGCTATTTTTTTCACACTCAGTGGTTGTGTCACCACCGGAGTAGTCTTTTAGGCCGAGGCCACACCAAAGTGCTTCGTTAGGTGCTAAGCTAGGTTTTACGTGACTCATATACTAGGTGACTTCATGCTTGGCCACATCAGTGCTTCGAACAAATTCATTTGACATTTGGCAGTGGTTGAGTCAACAAACAATGCCACTCTCAAAACTAACCAATTTCATTACAACATACCTTATCTTTATTTACTTCCTGTGCAACTTCATTCCAAAGTGATTTTATTACAGGTACATTTTTGTATAATTTGTATAATTATAACACAGCTGTTATTAAAAATTCCGCCATCTTGTAAAATCACGGTGACACAATAAAATTAACCAAAACGTCTGTTCGCTAGGAGATTCACTCGGTGACTAATCGTTATGTAGTGTGGTGTGAACCGTGCAGTGTGGCCATTGCGATAGTATGCAATGCGTTGGTTCGCTAGGATATGTCGCCTAACTTGCAACGTAGCTCTAAGCATCAAGCAAGGCTCCTACCTGTGTGGCCGAGGCCTTAGGGTAGTTACTTGTTGGTTAATAATTTAATTTTCTAGCGTAGATCGTGCTGGATGGAGATTTATTTTATCCTCCAGCGTGGGTGGTGGTAGGATCGAACTGAACTGTTAGCAGTGATATACGTCATACGGTCCAAAAGTTTCCAGTCTGAACAAGTAGAGGACGTATGGACATATTCTTTGTCACCCGTATATATTTCAGTTACTGACTGGCAAAAATGCAATAGGGGACAAGGGGTTGGACATACAAATTTTCTTTGCCAAATAATCGGCAAATTGGCACAAAGGATCACTTATACCAGGGGTTTCCAAACTTTTTAGCCTAAGGGCCACATTGACTTATCCACTAAGTCCCAAGGGCCAAGACCTAGCTAGCTCATCATACCAACATACTGTAGTTTTGATTTACGCGAAATGAGATATCTATGGCGCAGGGTGCGGGGATGGACTCCGTTCCATAATGTTTAATTTCATTATGTGAATAACCTATGTACTCGTATGTCACTTATTGTAAGTTTTTAGGATAAATCTCATATCATTAATTACAGTTAAAATTTTCAATTTCATTATGTATAATATGTCAGTTATTGTGTTTCTTAATTGGTCTTTAAATAAAAACGTCTGATTATTATTTTGTATGATTTACTTACATTGTAACGTAAAAAAACGACAAGCAAAGGCTGCAGAATGGTCAGATAATAAACGGAAGAAACTGAGAAACAGCGGACAATCCTATATAAGTGGAAAAGGCAAAGAAGTAACGAGTAAAAGAAGATCAGAAGAGGTTAGTGGAATAACGTGGCAACTAACGTACATGATTGATTTTTCATGTAAAAGTTGTAACAACACAACTTGTTTGTTTTATATGAGAGTTGTGGAATAACATTGTAACTGCATTCGCGGGACCACGTTATTCCACATCTTCATAATGTTTTTCATGTTTTTTTTGTCGTTTTGAATAATGTTTGGTAATTTTTTATTTTAAAATAAAGTGTGTGTACGAAAATATATTAGGTGTACAAATAAGTTTCCGCCGTTTTTTATAAAAAAATGGGCATTTATTGTGAAAGAACGGAACCTTATGTTTTATTCGAAGTAGTACCCATCGCTTGCCACTACTTTTCCCCATCTTTCTGTCAGCATACGAATACCGCGTCAGTCATCATCATCATCTTTTGAGGCTATCCACGAATCGACTCAATTTTTGGTATCTTCATATGATGTGAAGTGCTGCTCAGACAGGCCATGCGTCATCGATCAAAACAAGTGGTAATCAGAAGGAGCAATGTCTGGTGAATACAGCGGGTGGGGTAAAACTTCTCAATTGAGTGTTTCCAAAAAGGTTTTGACCGGTGCCGCAACATGTGGACTAGCATTATCATGCAGGAGAATAATTTTGTCGTGTCTGGCGTAGTAGTGGGCGCGCTTTTCCTCGAGTGCTCGACTCAATCTCATCAATTATGTTCGGTAGACAGCCCCAGCAATGGTTTCATTCGGTTTGAGCAACTCATAATACACGACACCAAGCTGATCCCACCAAATACACAACAAGAGTTTTTTTCCATGAATATTTGGCTTAGCCGTAGATGTTGAAGCATGACCAGGGGATCCCCATGATTCCTTCCTTTTTGGATTATCATAATGGATGCATTTTTCATCAACAGTGACTATATGGTGCAGAAAACCCTTTCGTTTATGCCTGGCAAGCAGCATTTCACATGTGGAAAATTGGCATTCAAAGTTTCTCCGTGTCAGTTCATATGAATCCCAATTTCTTTGTTTTTGAATCATTCCCAATGATTTCAACCCATGTGAAATTGCTTGTTGAGTCACTCCTAATGTAAGTGCAAGTTCTTCTTGCGTTTGGCACGAATCTTGATCCAATAATACTTCCAATTCCGCATCTTCGTACACTTTCGGCCTTCCGCTACGTTCTTTGTCTTCGATGTCAAATTCACCGTTCTTAAACTTTTGAAACCACTCACGACAACTTCTCTCACTTAAGGCAGCCTCACCATATGCTTCTACAATCAATCGATGCGCATCAGCTGCAGATTTCTTCAAATTGGGGAAGTAAATCAAAAGTTCCCGCAAATGACGCTTATTCGGCTCAAAACTTGACATTTTCGCAGACAAAAGAATATATTATGCTGATAAAAATTCACTAATATTTCAAGGTCATGTTGTTGACAGATGTCCAACCTTACGACAATGACGTTTTACATCTGACAATTTTAACCATAACTTACTGGTGGCGCCAACTTTTGTCAAACGGCGGCGACTTATTTGTACACCCAATATCTTTTGATTTAAAAAAAACTATTAAAATATCGACACTTAATAAAAAGTGTTTTTCTTGAATACTGTATAGTAGAATACAAGTTTTGTTAGTTACCACCTTATTCGCGGCACCAATTCAATTATTGGCGGAAATTATTCAAACCATTTTTATCTGTATAGTTTTTTTCCCTACCACTCCGGATAATCAAGAGTTTTATGTATGTTGTTAATTTTCAGATAGATCTTGCAAGAGTCTGCGAAAAAGATTCCATAAAAATATAGTCAAGCGGCTGGATTTATATGATTTGGATGAACATCTGAAGCAAACATTAAGGAGACAATCACTTCAAGGTTGTTATAATTCAGTATTGTATTTATGTTTTTAAAAGCATGCGCTGTGTCCATCGATATTTTGTAGTGGATGCCCCTAATGCATGGAACAGACTTCTTCCGGAGTTATTCATCTAGTTTGGATCGCTTTACGAAACTGTTTGTTCGAAAATCACAATTGTATCGAACTTCAAAAATGCATCCAATATAAAACTAGATTTGCTTTCTAAGGACAGATATTGAAATACAATATATACGAACCCATTTTCAACCAGTGGTCATAATCAGTTTGCATTCATGCTAAACAAGTGGGTTTTCCATGGTCGATTCCAGACGGATTTAATTCCAGACTAGTTTTACATATAAATTTATGTTTTTCTTTAACTTACAAATTCTTATAGCGCTATTAACACGTTCACTGCGTATAAAATGTCATACAAAGATGCTGAAAATTCGCGAATTTTTGAAAACCCATAACTTTGTTAAAAATCAAATTCTACTTTCTATTGAAACATCATATACAAGTGTATTCCTTCGTGTCTTCAAAACACATGAAACCGCCGACAAATCCTTATCGGGAGACATTTATGAGTGCACTCAACATTCAAGGCTATTTTGTATGGACACGGGAGCCATGTTCGACGCAGTGAACGTGTTAAGCAAGAACAGAAAATAGCACTGTGTAAAATAGCTCTGCGTAATTAAACGTCACAGCAGATTAAACCCACTGATCAGCTTGAAACCTTGACGTATTTCCCATTAGACAGTTGAGTTTGATCTATCAAAACCTGTGTGATTGCTGAAGTGCAACAGATTACACAGAATAAATCAACACATTCACAGGTAGCTGAATATCATAATCAATCACGAGGGATTGTTTATCTACTTATATTAACTAATTTTAATCAGCTAAATAAAATTTGATTCTGTTTAAAAAATTCTGTTTCTTTTTTATCTCTTTTTACATTTAATGTTTTAGCAGAAAGGAGGAGAAAACTAAGACAGTTTGTTAATTAATTGAGATAAATCACAAGTATCAGGAGTAAAGGAAGACTGATGGCATTGAGAGGCTTTATTTTTGTTTTTAATTACAATTTATGGCATGGAAATATAATCTTTATCACCGAGTTCATTCTTTTTTATCATTACTGAGAAAATTTATTCTTTCTGTGGAATGGTGGTGAGCCCTCTCAGCGGGAAAACATTCATCCCGTGACAAGTTAAAAAATCTTCGCCTCACACGATCGAAGACGAAATGAAACCGGTCAGATCACGTTGAGAGTGTCACTTATAAGTAATGACAATAAAAAGAAACTGGTCAAATCACGTTGAGAGTGTCACTTATAAGTAATGACAATAAAAAAAAAACTGGTCAAATCACATTGAGAGTGTCATTTATAAGTAATTACAATAAAAATAAACTGGTCAAATCACGTTGAGAGTGTCATTTAGAAGTAATCCCTTATAAGTAATGACAATAAAAAGAAACTGGTCAAATAACGTTGAGAGTGTCACTTATAAGTAATGACAATAAAAAGAAACTGGTCAAATCACGTTGAGAGTGTCCCTTATAAGTAATGACAATAAAAAGAAACTGGTCAAATCACGTTGAGAGTGTCACTTATAAGTAATGACAATAAAAAGAAACTGGTCAAATCACGTTGAGAGTGTCCCTTATAAGTAATGACAATAAAAATAAACTGGTCAAATCACGTTGAGAGTGTCACTTAAAAGTAATGACAAAAATAAATTTGTCAAATCGCGTTGTGAGTGTCACTTATAAGTAATGACAATAAAAAGAAACTGGTCAAATCACGTTGAGAGTGTCACTTATAAGTAATGACAATAAAAAGAAACTGGTCAAATCATGTTGAGAGTGTCACTTATAAGTAATGACAATAAAAATAAAATGGTCAAATCACGTTGAGTGTCACTTATAAGTAATGACAATAAAAAGAAACTGGTCAAATCACGTTGAGAGTGTCACTTATAAGTAATGACAATAAAAATAAACTAGTCAAATCACGTTGAGAGTGTCATTTAGAAGTAATGACAATAAAAAGAAACTGATCAAATCACATTGAGAGTGTCCCTTATAAGTAATGACAATAAAAATAAAATGGTCAAATCACGTTGAGAGTGTCACTTATAAGTAATGACAATAAAAATAAAATGGTCAAATCACGTTGAGAGTGTCACTTATAAGTAATGACAATAAAAAGAAACTGGTCAAATCACGTTGAGAGTGTCACTTATAAGTAACGACAATAAAAAGAAACTGGTCAAATCACGTTGAGAGTGTCACTTATAAGTAACGACAATAAAAAGAAACTGGTCAAATCACGTTGAGAGTGTCACTTATAAGTAATGACAATAAAAAGAAACTGATCAAATCACATTGAGAGTGTCACTTATAAGTAATGACAATAAAAAATATGCTCCATGACAATATATACGTATCATCGTGTCATTTTCCTGTTGGGATGCGCAAAAAGAGCTTAGAGCGCCAGACTATAATATTAAAATACACAGCTTTCACCTCTTCTACATCCAAACATCTTCTCATGATTTTTCTGACATATAATATTTTCTTGTTTCAAAATATGATTCATTTGATCTAACCATACGTTCCTTCGTCTTCCACTACCACTCCTTTCATTTGTATTTGCACTGTAAATTTGTTTTGTTAGTTTGTTAATCTTTCTTCATTGATTCATTCTACATATCCGAACCATCTCAGAGCGCTTTTTTTCAACATACTCAACACATCAGTCTTAAATTCATATTAATCACAAATCACTTCATTCCATATTCTGTCATCTCAACTAAAAATCTAATACAATCAATTAAATGCAATCAATAATACAAGACTTATCAAATATATCTTTAACCTTTCCCTTCCTGTGCTAAAAAAACCGCACGTTCCGGTGCTGTGTATTCAATATACATCAATACCCATGTAAAAATGAGCGATTTAAAATCAGAAAAATTAGAATATTCATAGCCAATCGCTTAAATTAATTAAATTTGATGTCAAAAGTGATAATAATTGAAATTTAATTGCTGAAAACATGAAAAAACATCGGCCGATGTTCACAAAACGGGAGAAGCGACCACCTCAAATGAATGCCCGAAAGCTACTGAAGCGAGCTATCTGAGATTCTATTTCTTGCGTTTCCATATACCGAAGTAGAGTGAGAGTGAGACATGAATAGCGTCGCTTCCTCACCCACAGCAGTTTTTTAGAATGAATATACCTACGTCACACACTGGCACATGTTTGATTGTATCGGTGAATTTATTCCCGATTTTCACAAAATATCTCTGATGTGGCCGATAAGTGCTAATTATTATAAATATTAGGTCCTTACATATGAAATTGGCGTTTTGTTTGGGAGGAACATAAAGTTGATTTTTTTTTAATATAATATATTTATTTAATCAAAGTATGTACCATTGCTATCTATGCACTTTTGCCATCTCATAGGTAGTTCATCGATCCCTTTACTAAAAAAACCATTCGGACGGGAATCAATAAAATCTTTGAAGTCGGTTTGGACTGCCCCATCGGAGTTGAATTTTTTCCCTTGCAAGAAGTTATCCAAATTTCGAAAAAAATAGTAATCTGTCGGGGCAAGGTCCGGAGAGTACGGTGGATGTCTTAGACATTCCAATTGAAGCTCTTCTAATTTGGTAGCCGTCTGTTGTGCAGTGTGTGGTCTAGCGTTATCATGAAGCAGCAGTGGCCTAGAGCGATTAACCAGCCTCGGTTGTTTAGCAGCTAGCTTTTCCATCATGGTTTGCAGTTGCTGACAATAGACATCTGCCGTAATCGTCTGGCCAGATTTAAGAAAGCTGTAGTGAACGACACCAGCACTAGTCCACCAAATGCTCACAAGTAACTTTTTTGGAGTCAATTTTCGCTTGGGGCATGGTTTGGCTGGTTCGGCAGGGTTCAGCCATTGCGATGAGCGCTTCCGATTATCATACAGGATCCACTTTTCATCACAGGTAATGATTCGATTCAAAATCCCTTCATTATTGTGCCGGTTGAGTAATGCAACGCAGCAGTCAACGCGCGTTTGTTGATTTGCTTCACTCAATTCGTGAGGTACCCACCTTTCAAGCTTTTCCACCTTCCCAATTTGCTTCAAGTGGATTAAAACAATTTTATCACTAACACCGCAGCCTGCAGCTAACTCGGACGTGGTTTGCGATGGATCCGCTTCCACAATAGCCTTCAATTCTTCATTATCAACTTTGGTCTCCGGCCGTCCACGGGGCTTGTTCTGCAGATGGAAATTTCCAGAACGAAAACGTTGGAACCAAAAACGCACTGTGTTTTCTTTTGCGGCACTGTCGCCATACACATCATTAATTCTTCGAGCCGTTTCTGCAGCACTGGTGCCACGGTGGAACTCGTACTCGTAAATAACGCGATATTTCAAGTTTTCCATTTTGTAAACTGAGTGACGCAAAGAAAAAAAACAATTGAGGAAAAAACAAATGAATTATAATTTTCGAAACACAAATACTTGAGTAAATAGCTGTATAAATTTGAATTTGGAATTCCTAACCAAAGAGAAGATATTTGAGATCAAAGTTGCCAGTACGGCAAAACGCCAATTTCATATGTAAGGACCTAATATTATTTTTTCATTCAATGCGTAAATGTATTACGGAGGAATATCTAAAATCTGAATCCAGTATTTATTATATTTATAGAGATATTAAAGTTTTTAGAAGCAATGTATACTAGTTACACATCACAGGGAAGGAAAGGTTAAAAAAAAATCTTTCTCAAGGGAATATTTTAGGACAAATTACAAAAGAAAAGCTTACAGTTAACACGTTCTGCGCCGCGTAGGTCACCGGTGACCTACCATGTTTTTGACCAGGGCACCACATAGGTCACCGGTGACCTACGTGTTTTTTTTTATAAACAGTCCCAGTGCGCCAGCGGTCACATTTACTACGAATTTTAACATTGAATGTGACCTATACGGCGCCCCTGAATATAATGCACATAAAAACTTCCAAAATTTTGTTTGAAAATGCAATTATTTTTAATGAACCTCCAGGTGTACATGAGCAAGCTATATAATTAAAAATTAAGTTTAATTAATAAATGATGTAAGGAATATGAATTAAGAGGGTACAATATCATCTTTTCTTTTTGTCATCTTTGCCATCCATTTGTCACACTCTGGAAATTTATGGGGGTGCATTGTCTATGCAACATTGTGACCCTTTTTTTTGGAGCTATTGTCTCAGTAATGATAAGAGATTATTATGTTATGGCGTAACACTATAGCATAGTACATAAATAAATAAAAAATATAATAAGTAATAAATTAGGCATGCTACAATTTGTTTGGACTACAAAAGTTTATGTTGTATATACATGTATTACCGTACGACGCCGCGTAGGTCAGCGGTGACCTACGCTCACAATATCACCTAAAATCAGTTTATTTTTAAAAATAAATAATTATTTATGAAGCCTATATATGTATACATAATATAAACTATTGGAAAAGTTGAAACTCATGGAAAAGAGGAGAGAAATGAAAGCCTCATCGCAGATTTCCGATGCAGCTGAATTTTCTAAACTCTGTAAAGTGATCCGCAAAAAGATTCAGAAGGATATTCGTGAATTCAATATGAACCTCGTACAAAAAACAATCGAGACTGGAAGGAGCCTCAAGAAAACGAAACAAAAATTAACAACAAATAAAGAAAACATCACCGCGCTCAAACTCTCGGACAACACGGTTACCAGAAATCGCGACATGTTGCTGAAGAGAGGAGAAGAATTCTTCCGCAACCTCTTAAATGAATCCACAGATACATCACAAGACTTCTCTACCCAAACTCAGGAAGATGATGAGGAAGCAGTACCTGACATTCTACCCGAAGAAGTACGAAACGCTATACGCGGTATGAAACCGGGAAAAGCACCAGGTTCTGACGGCCTTTCCATTGACATACTTAAGGAAACGGGAGAAGAAGTAGATAAGATGCTGGCGAAAATCTTTTCATCGTATCTGCAGAAGGAAGATATTCCCGAAGAATGGAAAAATGCCACCATCATCCTACTCCATAAAAAGGGAGATAAAGAAGATCTTAAGAATTACCGACCCATTAGCTTACTACCAGTTCTCTATAAAATCTTTACTAAGATTATTATCTCCAATAGGTTAAAAACAACCTTTGATGAAAATCAACCCAGAGAACTAGCCGGATTTAGAGGACGTTATAGCACAATGGACCACATTCAGGTAGTAAAGGAAATAATAGAGCGTTGTCAAGAATACCAACTTCCATTATATTTGGCGTTCGTAGATTATGAAAAGGCTTTTGATTCGGTCAAGAAATCCGCTATTATCAGGGCTCTTCTTAATCAGGGAGTTCAAAAACGCTACGTCAATCTCTTCAGTAATATATACAATAACGCGACAGCAACAGTAAATCTCCACCAAAGTACCGATAAATTTCCAATAAGTAAAGGTGTCCGCCAGGGCGATACCATCTCGCCAAAATTATTCAACGCTACCCTGGAGGATGTGTTCAAAAAGCTTGAATGGGAAAATAAAGGAATCTGCGTTAATGGTTCATATCTGAGCCACCTTAGATTTGCAGACGATATTATTACCTTCGCTACACGTCCTGAGGAACTGCAGAGCCAAATACTGGAATTAGCGGAGGCAAGCAAATTAGCAGGTTTAAAAATGAATATTGATAAAACAAAATATATGTTAAACCGCTTTGCTGATGCCACAACTATCCAGGTGGACGGTACACAGCTAGAACAAGTCCAACAATATATCTACTTAGGACAAAGTATTACATTTGAAGACTGTACTTTAAATGAAATAAATAGAAGATCAAAACTAGCTTGGAGTTCCTTTGGACGACTAAACTACATCTTCAAGAGCAAGCTCCCAATCTGCCTCAAACGGAAGGTATTTAACCAATGCATCTTGCCAGTACTAACATATGGATGCGAGACTTGGACTTTATCGGTACGAATGTTACAAAAGCTCCAAACAACACAACGCAGCATGAAGAGGTGCATGCTAGGTTATACCAGAAGAGACCGAAAACGTAATGAGTGGATACGAGCCCAAACAAAGGTTGAAGATGTTATAGAGGTTGCAAAAAGACTCAAGTGGAAGTGGGCTGGACATATCGCCCGAGCAACAGACCATCGTTGGACGTATGAAGTAATCCAGTGGTACCCAATAGGTATAAAAAGGCCTGTAAGAAGACCTAAGGCGCGCTGGGTGGACGAAATACGTAAGCATGCAGGTATTATGTGGCAGCAATGTGCAAAGGACAGGATTTTGTGGAGACAACTTGGAGAGGCCTACATCCTGCAGTGGATAGATACAGGCTGATGGTGATGAATATAAACTATAATTTGTTTAGTGGCGCAGGTACTTATTTTCTCAAAATGTACTGCGGCACGGAACGTGTTAAATGGAATGACCAGTCAAGAGCTAATATTGCGGATATGTTTGGAAAAGGATCTTTAGAACTTCATACACCAGCAATAAGTTCAAATTCATCCCTAAAATAATTCATTCTGTATACTTCACCCCATCTATTCTACTCAGTGCACACATTTCTACACCATTCAAGACAACAGACAACCATTTACAGTACCCGGCGGTAAGTAATACATATCGGGCTTAAGAAAGAGACTGTCGGCCATAATAGGCTAACTTCGGCTTTGTAGAGCGTCGTCTCTGTCGCACGATGCGCTAATAGTCCGCTATCTACAATGACAGAGATGACGCTCTACAAAGCCGAAGTTAGCCGATTATTGTGGACAGTCTCTTTCTTAAGCCCAATGTGTATTACTTACCGCCGGGTACTGAACACCATATGTAAATATGTTCCTTTAAAATGGCAATAACTATCGCATAAGCCCTGTATAAATTTTTATTGGAAATATTTTATTATATGAATTTATTTAATGGATATATAACTTTCAGATGAACCACATAAAGTAAAGAAATATGATCCTAACTATGGATTAGTGATTGCACCTAGAAAAAAAGATGGTAATTTTTTATTTTCAATTTAATATACAAGTAGTATTCTACTCTAGAAATTTTTTATTTGCATATTTTTAAATTTAGACCTTTAAGAATATGTTCTCAAAAGGAAATTTAAAAATTCTCAATATTTACGAAGTTATAGCTATAAATGAGACAGCAATTACGACGCACCGGTATGACTCGGACAATAATCTCAAAACTTTAAACGCGTTTTTCTTGAAACTACTTTTTTCGACCTGGTCGACATAAAATCTCAAGTTTTATCCAACCGATTGCATTCAAATTTGGTATGAAACTTCGTTAAATATTTTTATATCGTTCCTACCTACAAAAACTTTTTTTAACTATTTTTAAAAAATTATTATAAAATATTTAAAAAAAAAGTTTTTTTTTAGACAGCTACCATTTTTACGAATTTTTTTTTGTCTTTGGTACCAACTATAAGAACATTATGTCTTATCAAGAAACTGTGTATGATTGTTGTTTCAGATTTACGAAACGGCTTCAATCATGTCGACCAGTTTACCCCCTTTTTTTTATGACAAGATATAATAGCATCTTAAATTTTAAATACTTTTTTTTAAATATCCCTCAATATATTTATTATGTAATATTTTTAATCTGTCAATAATAGTGGGTTCGAGTTCCGAGTTGGAGAATTCTTGAGTTTGCTCTCTAAACGGCACTATATAAATTGTTCTTTTATTATTATGATAATAATAAAGTATATATTTTTTTAGATCGATGTCCGAAAATCTCCACGGATCGGATTACTTTAAAAAAAAGACCTAAACTTACAAAATCAGATTATGTGGATATTTACAACTATGATCCGTACGAAGACTGTGACATTTTCGAAGACAACACTATTGAGATATCGTACACGGAGTATAGAAGAAGAATCAAGCAAGCCAGAGGATCTGATGTATGCAGAAAGCGTAGATATTTAAATGGACATCAATCCAAATATTCTTTAAAGAATAAAATGTTTATAAAAATCGTGTGATTCCAAATTAAAAAATAAAGTGCATTGCAAATTTGTTCCGCGAAGGTTGCACCGGGTTGAACCCGTTCAATTGAATTGGAAGATTAGAGGCAAATTTATTCTGCGAAGGTTGCAACGGGTTGAACCCGTTCAATTGAATTGGAAGATTAGAGGCAAATTTGTTCTGCGAAGGTTGCAACGGGTTGAACCCGTTCAATTGAATTGGAAGATTAGAGACAAATTTGTTCTGCGAAAGTTGCACTGGGTTGAACCCATTCAATTGAATTGGAAGATTAGAGGCAAATTTGTTCTGTGAAGGTTGCACCGGGTTGAACCCGTTCAATTGAATTGGAAGATTAGAGGCAAATTTGTTCTGCGAAGGTTGCACCGGGTTGAACCCGTTCAATTGAATTGGAAGATTAGTGCTCAAATTTAACTCTCAAGTACTGACGAGATAGAATGGAAATCTATTAAACACTTTTGATAGATCTATATAATTTTTTTTATAAAATTAGTGACAGCTGTTTCATCATACACTGGACTTGTCAAAGTTCGACATGTCTATTGTATGGTCAAACAGCTGTCAGTAATGTAATAAAAAATGTACAATAGGTTGTCCAGAAGGCAGTTTCCTATTTATCAAATATATTGTAATGTATTACACTTTTCATTGTATACAGTACAATCGGGCGGGCTTATTGCCATGTGTCAATATCTTCCAATCGAACAGAAAGAGTGAAAACTAGACTGGAATATTTTTTTTTGAAATCAAATTTTTAACAGGAATCGAATCTGCAACCTCTGGGTTGGGAGACGAGGGTCTAATGAACTAGGCCATAGATGTTGTTAGGAGAAGATTTTCCCTGCTAAATTTATTCCAAACATGCTGAATGTGTATTGTTATGTAAGGTAATAATTCAACGCATTTTTCAAACATTGTTTACGTAAATTCTTTGAGTAATTTTTAGCGTCATTAAGATGGAACAAAATACGTTCTTTTTCCTATGCTCAATACTGTTTTACTATTGCTAAGGAAAAAATGCGACACACACACACAAAAAACTGAATTTTTTTACATTTTCAAGAAAATTATGCCCAAATAGAATAAGCCAAATTTTAGTATAAAATTTGGAAGTCATTTTGCAGTCATATATAGAAATATTGAATGATCTTTGAATGAAAAATTAAATATCCAAATAATTTAGACTTTTAAAAAACAAAACATCAAATTTTTTTAAAAAATAATGTTTTTTTAACATCCCATAACCCTTATTATCTATGAATTTTTAGTCTTGCTTACTGTGGTTTTGCTAACTATAGTATTCTTGAAGAATGTATCTCTCACGGTTAGCAAGGGATTATTGTATACTTTTTGTTTGTTTTATTTAAATTTTACTTTTATTAAAATTAATTTTAATGTTGATACAGGTGTACCCCATTACGTTATACATATAGAAAATTACGATAATTTGAGATGTTCTATGTTGCATTTTCATGTCACATTTACAACAAATTGAGAGGTTTCACGTTGTAATTTTATGTAAAATTTATAATACGAGGCGTATCCAGAAAGTAAGTGTACTGAGGCTCTCACGACCGGATGGATTTTATTTTCGACATGTTGGCTACACTTCCGTGTAGCCTGACCCTTCCCCTCCGCAACGATACCGGTTCGAGGTCAGTACGTTGAGAAGTGTCAACGCGACAACACGTTTCGTGAAAAATGTCAATCGAATCTCTCGCCAAGTTGAATCGAGTGGAGGCCGGGCAAGAGTTTTTGAGGCGCTGCAAACTCCATGGAGATGAATTTCTCCGCTCCATCGTTACTGGAGATGAAACTTGGGTTGCACACTACACGCCTGAAACCAAAAGGCAGTCTCAACAGTGGCGTCACACCTCTTCACCCTCCGCCAAAAAGTTCAAAACCACAATTTCAGCCAAGAAAATCATGGCATCCGTGTTTTGGGACTGTCAAGGCATAATTTTAATTGAATATATGCCTCAAGGGAAGACCATCAACTCTGCAAGATACTGTGAGACCCTAAAAAAATTGCGGAGGGCGATTCAGAACAAGAGGAGAGGCATTCTGACAAAGGGAGTCTGCCTGTTGCACGACAATGACAGACGGAACTGCTCGCCTCGTTTAAATGGGATGTCCTGAACCATCCCGCGCATTTCCCTGACCTAGCACCTTCAGATTACTATCTCTTTACCTCCCTGAAGCTGCACATGGGTTGAAAAAGGTTTTCAACCGACGAGGAGGTAAATGAGGAGGTGGAGAAGTGGACGGAGGGGTTGGCGGGAAACTACTTCGAGGAAGGCATCAAAAAGTTGATACCCCGCTTCACCACCTGCATTGAGAGGAATGGCGACTATGTTGAAAAATAGCTTACATATGTACTACGGTAACCACGTAATTTGTTTGTTTAAATAAAAAAAAATGTAACCTACAAAAATTCAGTACACTTACTTTCTGGTTATGCCTCGTATTTTCAAATGTTTCGTGTTGTACTTTTACATCATATTTACAATAATTAGAGATGTTTTGTGTTGTATTTTTATGTCATAATTACAATAAATTGAGATGTTTCGTGTTGTACTTTTATGTCACAATCAAAATAATTTGAGATGTTTCATGTTGTACTTTCATGTCATATTTACAATAATTTGAGATGTTCCGTGTCGTTGTACTTTCATGTTATATATTTTTTTACTTTCATATCATATTTTGTTGTAGTTTCATGTCATATTTAAAATAGTTTGAGATCTTTTGTATTGCCCTTTCAAGTCATATTTTGTTGTAGTTTCATGTCATATTTAAAATAGTTTGAGATCTTTTGTATTGCCCTTTCAAGTAATATTTTGTTGTAGTTTCATGTCATATTTAAAATAGTTTGAGATCTTTTGTATTGCCCTTTCAAGTCATATTTTAAAATAAATATATTCCGATGTATGTTGGTTTTACTTAATAAAATTAATATTTTATCTTTTGTTTAGCAAAGCTAAACGTTATGGCTATCGAAATAGGAAGCAAGAGTGTGTGTGAAATAATAGTGAAAAACAAAACTTGAAAGCACGTTCAAATCGAATGGAAAGAAGAATAGAAGCAAGTGTTAACGTGCAAATCAATGTCATTTTAGCAAGATCTACGATTAGAAGATTAATTGCAAGTTTTAGTAGTAGTTGACTTGCCTCGGAGACAGAATATTGTGTAGTAACCACACATGGGAGAATATTCAAAGGATACAAGAGAATGTTGCTGATGATCAAGCAACTTCAGCTAAAAGATGTTCAGTTCAGTTTGAAATGTCTCGAACAACACTGCAACGAATCTTAACACTTGCCTTACTGTGCTTAAAAATTCCCCCAACCACGGTGCTGGACGCTAAGCGTCCAGTGAAAAATATATATTTTAAATTAAAATTACGCAAAATCTGCTAGGTTATTTTGTGTAATTAGCTATAAAAATAATTTTATTATGTATTAAAACGTCGAATGATCAAATAAAATATAAGTCCTGGTCACTCGCTGTCCATCACAGGGTGGCAAGTGTTAAGAAACGATTTAGACATCTTTCCGTATAAAATTCAGTTGGCGCAAGAATTGAAATCACACAATTCGTAGCAACATTTTAAATGAGAGTATTGGAATATGACTTGAAAAAATACTGATTTTTTATTATGATTTTAATAAATGGCTCCGTACCATCGATAAGAAGAAATCTGCTTTATCAACTCATTTTTCGTATCCAATGGGCATGACCTTTTTTTAATGTTACCTCCTCATATGCACCATTTTATACTGAACCTTATACAATAAAACCTAATTATGCTTTATGAATTTCAGAAACAGCAGCTTTGTTAAATTTAAGCAATTTATCTGAAAGCATTTGTAATAAAGTCCCTCCTGCAGTTATGTTACCACAACCCACTATTGCTACAGATCCACCTTGGGAAATGGAAATAAATAACAACCCTCAAAGAGATAGCCAACTACCATCATATACTTACAGATTAACATTAAAGCAACCCAGCAGGATGGGGTGGAGCCCTGAGTTCACAGACGGTGGCTGCCAGTCTGCGAGCATGGGCTAGCGCGGTGCCTGCGGGGAGCAGCCCCAGGTGCACGGCGTACAGCTCCCAGCAGCGCACACCACGGGATGCAGCTGGTGTCGAGCCAGGGAAGCACGCTTCCGTCAGTTTGCTAAGATCAAATAATAACTAAAATAGAAAATGAGCTGACAATGGTACATAATATAAAATATAATGCTGTTTCACTATTTGGGTAGACTGATAAGTCAGTGGGCCAAACTTTTCTATCACAACATATTTCTATTCATCTAGATTCGAACATCTTCTGATACAACTCTTTAGTTTTTTTTAGTAAAATCTGTCATGAATTAAAACAATTTAATGTATCCAAGATGAGCTGGTTGGTTGGAAGAAATTGTTGTATAGCAATAAACCCACGAGATGAACCATGTTTAACCCTTCCTGTTCTGTGATGTGTAACTAGTACAAATTGCTTCTAAAAACTTTAATAACTCTATAAATATAATAAATACTGGGTTCAGATTTTAGGTATTCCTCCGTAATACATTTACGCATTGAATGAAAAAATAATATTAATAATAATTAGTACTTATCGCCAACATCAGAGATATTTTGTGAAAATCGGGAATAAATTCACCAATACAATCAAACATGTGCCAGTGTGTGACGTAGGTATATTAATTCTAAAAACCCCGCTATGGGTGAGGAAGCGACGCTATTCATGTCTCACTCTTACTCTACTTCGGTATATGGGAACGCAAGAAATAGAATCTCAGTTCGCTCACTTCTCAGCCAGTGGGTTTTCGTTTGATGTGGTCCCTTCGCCCGTTTTGTGAACGTCGTCCAATGTTTTTTTTCATGTTTTCAGCAATTAAATTTCAATTATTATCACTTTTGACTTCAAATTTAATTAATTTAAGCGATTGGCTATGAATATTCTTATTTTTTCCTATTTTAAATCGCTCATTTTTACATGTGTATTGAATACACAGCACCGGAACGGGCGGAATTTTTTAGCACAGGAAGGGAAAGGTTAACCATGTACACAAAAGAATGAAAATAAATAAAACCCTTTTCTTTTATTTATTTTTGGATATCATTAGGAATCAAACCTGAGCCCCCCAGGAAGAAGTTAAATATCTTATCAACTTAGCTATGGAGGTCGTCAAAAGATAATGAATACAACTCACTTGAAGTATTCCATGGGAGTGAGGTTATTGGGTGGTAGTGATGAAGTGGACAGGTGCTTTGGCTTGAGGGGCGCTCCCCCTGCATCCTCCCACCATAGCAAGTGCGCGTAGTGCAGTGAGCCGTCTTTCCACATGGTGGCCAAGTGGCCATTGCGCACGTTGGTGTAACCTCGCTCCACCATCTGCCAAATCTGTAGTGAAATGAATTATTTTAATTTAATCTACAATTTAAATATATTCTATTAGGTTAACTAACAGAATAGATTAAAATTTTAGATAATACGCTACACAATATAATTCCTTTGCCTTCATCATACAAGTTCTTTCAGTTTCTTAACTCCTTACCTCTCCATCTTTTCAAATTTCACTCGGGCCAATCATAATATTAACCCTCTGCACTCGAATGCCGCCATAGAGGCGGCATGCATGGTATGCCGTATTACTCGTGTGTCGCGAGAGAGGCTGCAGATATGTAACCGCGAAGAAGGGCAACACTTGCCTGACATTATTTTTCACAATTAATTTAAAGGTGCAATATTATTACTACATTTACCTGTATTAATCAAAAAATTATCTTGAAAATAAACAATGTTACGCTTAAATGAAAAACATGCGTTTCCTCTGCGCCACCCGACGGAAAAGACGTTGCACAGTAACTACAGAATCACGGTTTCTAAAAAACTGCTCGACGGCAAAGACACGATGCTTCAAGGTCCACGGTGCCATGGCTACTGAAAATGCATTACCTGAACTGTCCGTGAGCGGAGCGGCGAGGTCGTCACCCCTCTCTTTGCAAAATACTAGCCATTCAAAAAACATGCGTTTCCTCTGCGCCACCCTGTATAAAGGTCTTCAGACGGCTCAGAAAATAAATGAAATCTGCAGCAAATAGATCCGGCAAAAAAGCACTGGATCCTTTAAATAATAATGGTTCTTGTTCATGGTGAGGAACGCATCTATTCAAAGTGTCATTTAGTGGTACCTTCTTCCGTGACAGCATGTGGCTGCAGTCAGCCAGGGCTGGTGCAGTGAGGCGGTGCAGTGTGCGATCCATGTGCAGGAAGTGTACGAGCCCGGGGAAATCTTCTACGTACTTGCTCATCGCGGGGGATGTAAGACTTGTTAAGGTATAATTATTCGTTATATATTGTACTTTGAGTTGTCTTAAATTTACAGAAAACAGAAGTCACACATGTATACGATAGATTAAAATTAAATGTAGATGCTTCTAATCCTAACGGCATCCTTAGAATATAAAGATTTTTCACAGTGCCTCGGAAAAAAATTAACAATTAGTGCGATGGGTAAGCCTGTAGTTGACAACATAGTTTCTCAATTCAAAGAACAGGAATCAAACAAGACAGTTTGAGTCATGTTCCACGTTGAGGTGTGAGCGATATTTGATTTGAGATTCTAAAGGTAAGTCGTCACAAACAGAACTAGAATATGCTGAGTTTTAGCGTTCAGCGAAGGATAGTCATCTTCAAATCTGTTGAAGTGTATATTGACAAATTTTGGTTTTTAACAAGTAGGACAGCTTCAAATATCCAGTCAGCTTCAAATATGGCTCGAGGAATTAATCACAGCTTTCCCAGCGCAGTTTCAAATGATCATTTATATTTATGAATACATAATAAAAGCAAACTATCATCTCTTCTTCTTGCCAGTGTCATGTCAGGTCCCCCCAACGTTGAATATTACCTGAGAGTAGACATCTTTGTCCCCGGCAGCCAAAAAAAGATCTCCAACGCCCCTTATGCCAGTCCCATCACGTATATTGCGGAGCCAGTAGATTTGCCTCCTGCCAACACCTCTTCGGCCTTCTATTTTGCCTTGGATGATCAGGTGCAGTAATTTGTACTTTGCTCCTCTAAGTACATGACCCAAGTAGAACACCTTTCAGATTTTAATATTAGTCAGCAACTCTCTATCAACTTTGGCTCTTTGAAGAACCCTTGTGTTGCTGACCATATCCGTCCAGGATATCCGTAGCATTCTCCGGTGCATTCACATTTCGAATGCTTCCAGTCGGTTCATACTACTTACTTTGCGGGTCCATGATTCCACTCCATGCAATAATACTGACCAAACGTAGTATTTGACTAAGTATCAGCAATCAAAAGAAAAGGAAAAAATATCATCAGTCAAAGGAACAGGAAGGGATGGTGGAGAGAAAAGAAAAATGATGAATGAAACACGTTATATTACTGACTAGAAATTAAGTTTTTTCAGTCGCTTCTTAAAACGTGTCAAGGACGGAGTGAGTTAAATCTTGGTTTGTAACTGGTTCCAGAGTCTCACGGCATGGACAGTAAATGACGACATAAAAAAAGAAGAGCTGTGAACTCCAATGAAGAAGGCCAATAAACAATCTCTGTACTATCAAATATAAAAAAAAAACATTCAAATTTCACACAGAATCATGACTGCGGTAAAAACAGGGTAAACGGATAAGATTTTAGCTAAAATCGGTAAGAGTATAATTGGGTAAACGGACAAGATTTTAGCTAAAATCGGTAAGAGTATAATTGGGTAAACGGACAAGATTTTAGCTAAAATCGATAAGAGTATAATTGTGTAAACGGACAAGATTTTAGCTAAAATCGATAAGAGTATAATTGGGTAAACGGACAAGATTTTAGCTAAAATCGGTAAGAGTATAATTGGGTAAATGGACAAGATTTTAGCTAAAATCGGTAAGAGTATAATTGGGTAAACGGACAAGATTTTAGCTAAAATCGGTAAGAGTATAATTGGGTAAACGGACAAGATTTTAGCTAAAATCGGTAAGAGTATAATTGGGTAAATGGACAAGATTTTAGCTAAAATCGGTAAGAGTATAATTGGGTAAACGGACAAGATTTAAGCTAAAATCGGTAAGAGTATAATTGGGTAAATGGACAAGATTTTAGCTAAAATCGGTAAGAGTATAATTGGGTAAATGGACAAGATTTTAGCTAAAATCGGTAAGAGTATAATTGGGTAAACGGACAAGATTTTAGCTAAAATCGGTAAGAGTATAATTGGGTAAATGGACAAGATTTTAGCTAAAATCGGTAAGAGTATAATTGGGTAAACGGACAAGATTTTAGCTAAAATCGGTAAGAGTATAATTGGGTAAACGGACAAGATTTTAGCTAAAATCGGTAAGAGTATAATTATTTTTATAAAAGGATATGATCCAAAATTGAAGTTCCTCATAGCCTTGACTCTCAAAAAGTCATAGAGTGGTCCCAGCCTAGAGTGGACAGCTTCGAAGGAGGCGGCGCAATCCCCAGTTGTGGGGGAGAAGCCCCCGCACTGCAGCTGGTACGCAGTCCTTAAAGCGAGCCTGAGAGGGCAGAGCCCTGCCTCAGCGCTCATCCAGCTGACTCCCACGTTGGACTGCCGGGTGATTTCCATAGTCTTTTTCTTGAGAGATTCCCAGTGGGATTGAAGCTTTCGTTGCGGAGAGTCTGGTTGGCCTTTGTGCTTTTTCAAAGCATCCAATGCCTGGGAAGAAATACAGAAGTTAAATATTTTTATTTCTACAAATCATCCAGTGGTTCCAAGCCAGGCCTGGGCAAACATTTTGGCTTGAGGACCGCATTGAGAAATTAAATATTTATTTTTAAATATGATTAAAAACTGTTTAATCCACTGGAAAATATATATTTAACCCAACTAGTTTCAAGTCATATGAGACTCATCTTCAGGGGTATTCGGAGTTAGTTCGGAACAGTTAGTTTGAAATACCCCTGAAGTCAAGTCACATATGACTTGAAACTAGTTGAGTTAAATATACATATTATCAAGTGGATTATACAGTGTTTAAATTTTTTATTATATTTGAATAAACATGAATTTTCAGTGTTTAACTGGTTCACTGCCACGAGCGTGTTGACGCACTCTCCGATTCAGTGCTCGCCAGGCCGGCCATACAAAATGAACACGCTCTCCTTTGAGCTTGTCGCAAGCTAATATCAAATCCAATTGTAATAATTTATAAATTGTAACACATAGTGACATCTATTGGGATGGTCAAGAAATATTTAAATAATACAATTTACCGATATTATCAAAGTTACAGTCATCTTTCTAAAAGCTTTCACTGACAGTCAATACGTGTCTCTGATACAGGGTTACCGACTACAGTTTTTTGCGACGTAATTGCGAAGATTTATGATAACTTCGTTTGTAGTTTTCTTCAGTGGTTGATTTTTAACTTTTGTGCGTTATTTTTGTTAATTTTTCAAAGCATTTATTTACAAAGTGTGTTTTCATGTATTCTTTTGTTATTGGTGGTAGTTTTGCGGCATAATACGACGTTTATATAGACTTTTTACAGTTTTATTTTATAGTTTATTTACCTTTTGTGCTTTATTATACATCATATAGATAATTTGTTGATTTTAGTTTACAAAGTATATTATATTCCACTATATTTATAAGTAAACATGTTTTCTGTGTCAAGTTGTGACAACCCTGACATTTTGTGAATATTTAAACTGTGTTTTTCTGAGTGAACGGCAGCTCAAACGCCCCACGGTGTATATATTTAGTAAGTTTTCATAATATCCTTTATATCTGTATACAAAAAATATACATTTTTTAAGTTTTATTTTTGTTAAAAAAATCCCGGCCTGCTGGGTACGGCCATACTAAAACTTCCGGCACTTAAAGGTTTAACCGTAAAATTCTAGAAAAAGTTTTTATTTTATTTTACATTTGATACAGGTTAAACCCGATTAACATACATCTTATAACAAGAAAAAATAACATTGCTGAAATGCTCAATGACATTAGTAGGGCTTCATCACAAGTGGGCCTGAAAATAAATTACAGCATAACAAAGATCGTAAGCAACACAGGTCAGACAACACCTGTCACAGTCAAGGGAAAGACAATAGAGAAGGTTTCTTCTTATGTATATCTGGGACATACAACAAGACTGGGTAAAGATAATAAAGATGCTGAAATTGAGAGAAGACGAGGCCAAGCCTGGGCTGCATTTGGAAAGCTGTCCTTTATTCTAAACTCTCCAAAATACGCAAGACACCTTAAAGAATCCGTATTCGACTCCTGTGTCCTTCCTGTGCTAACATATGGGCTGGAAACATCGGTGCTGAATAAACAGATTATGCACAAGCTCATGGTGACGCAGAGCGCCATGGAGAGAAGAATGTTAAATATCTCTCTGAGAGATAGGAGAACCAATGAATGGATAAGGCAGTAGACCAAAGTAGCTGATGTTGCCGAAAGAGTCGCCATTGAGAAGTGGAACTGGGCGGGACACATTGCCAGATGCACGGATGATAGATGGACCCAGGGAAGTAGTGTGGGCCGCCCTTAGACACGGTGGTCAGACTGCATTAGAAGAGTGGCCGGGAGCAACTGGAAACGATGTGCTCAGGAAAGAGAGGAATGGAGGAGGAGAGGGGAGGCATATGTTCAACTTTGGACGGAGACGGGCTGATGATGATGAACAAGAAACAAATTTAATTATTAAAAGTCTACATGACAATAGAAAAAATGTTATTTCTGTTTACCATTCAATAGTACGTATAATTTAAATATATTTTATCAATAAATATGTTATTGTGTTTGTATATAAACAGGGTGTCCCAAAGGTCAACGTCAAGCCGGTATCGAGGAAGAGGCCAGCTTATAACGGTTCAGAATTTAAAAAAAATTCTTGAAAAAACCATATACTTTTCGAGTTATAGGCATTTATTCGAAAATTGTACTGCGCCGAATGTTTGTATACTGTGACAACAAGTTGTCATATTTTATTATTTTAATGGTTGTATCACAATCCTGGATAACCCTGCTATTAGTTGGAGTCAGATATAAAACAAAAAAAATCTGCACTCTCGAAATAAAAATTGTTTTTGTCCGATCATAAAAATTAATATTTTTTATCAGCTAACTTTAACTCACCATACTGTAAAAATAATGTACTACGCTAACCTGACAAGGTACATCTAAAGATGGCCTGTTTAGTCAGGATTTCAAAATGGTACAATACATACCTAATATTCTTTTAAAAATAATTTTAAAACATTAATTTCTGTAATTAAAGACCGAATTCAATAAATTTGAGCGAGACAAACGATACTACGCATGAACGAGTTAGAGTAAGACAGCTAGTGCCACCATTTTTGATATGTAATATCTAGTTCCTGTCAAAAATGGTGAATTGAGCTGTCTTACTCTTCTAACTAGTTCATGCGCAGTACCGTTTGTCTCGCTCAAATTTATTGAATTCGGTCTTTAACCCTGAGAGTGCTACGAGAAAAAAATATAATTGTCTATCTAGTGCCGAGATATATTTACGATTCGGACGTTCGTGATAAAAATTTATTTTAAACAACAAAAAAACAAAAAATATATATTTTTACAACATAAATATATTTTAGAATATGCACCCTTGTATTCTAAATGAATAATATTCATTTAGAATACAAGGGTAGAACAAATTTCTTCCACTGCTATAGCAGTGCGCCGATCTCTCAGGGTTAATTATAGAAATTAATGTTTTAAAATTATTTTTAAAAGAGTATTAGGTATGTACTATATGATACCATTTTGAAATCCTGACTAAACAGGCCATCTTTTGATGTAACTTGCCAGGTTAGCGAAGTACACTATTTTTACAGTATGATGAGTTAAAGTTAGCTGATAAAAAATATTAATTTTTATGATCGGACAAAAACAATTTTTTTTTCGAACGTGCAGATTTAAAAAAATTTTATATCTGACTTCGACAAATAGCAGGGTTATCCAGGATTGTGATACAACCATTAAAATAATAAAATATGGCAATTTTTTGTCACAGTATACTAACATTTGGCGAAGGGTAGCTACTTTCACAATTTTCGAAGAAATGCCTATAACTCGAAAAGTATAAGGCTTTTTCAAGAATTTTTTAAAAATTCTGAACCGTCATAAGCTGGCCTCTTCCTCGATACCGGCTTGACGTTGACCTTTGGGACACCCTGTATATATTGGGGAAATATGCATACAAAACTTTACTTGACACATATTAATTTAAGAGTAAGAAAAAATTGCCGCAATATTCCTAGCGATCGGGAAGTGCTGCACAAATTCAAATTGTTTTTTTAGTGATCGTGTTATTAGATTTTTTTTGTAAAATTTCATCCTCTAAATTTCGTACTAATCAACTTTTACTGTATTATAAATAACTTAACAAATAAACAACCTTCTTCATAGCACTATCTAAAACAGCAAGAGCAGGCTTGATACTGTCCACATCCCTTTGCGCAAGGGGCATGGCCACTCTAGACAGCGCAATGAGAGCCGAGTTGAGAGGCGGGGCTGCAGACCCGGTACCTCCGATGGCCAGCACGAGTGTCACTCCGGGGGCTAGGCGACGCAGGTGTAGCGCAAACGGGGTTCCCGATGACAGCATCACTGTCCACGAGAGGGTCTGACCATAGTCGCCGCACTCTACTGTTGGATAGAAAAGAAATACAATACTACCTTGATAAAAAAGTTTTAGGACCGGCCACCGTGTGGAGCTGTCAGTCACCCGATTGGAATTCTTTTTTTTTTGTTAGGTTACCACATCTATCATTGACACTTCCCTCCAAATTTCAGCGTCATAGCTTGAAATTTGTAAAAGTTATGCTGTACTGAGTAGTACATCTACCTTTGTGCGTGTTTTCGATTTTTTACAAGTTTGTAAATGGCATCAACTGTGCATCAACGAGTTTGCAATAAATTTTGTGTGAAAAACGGATTTGACGGTCCGCAGACCTTGGAAATGTCGGAGAAGTGTTTTTCGGTGGCACGAACACTTCAGAAGTGGTCGTGAGTCGGTCGAGGATGACGAACGAAGTGGCAGTCGAAAACCGATGAAAACATCGATAAAATCAAAGAAATGTTGATCGAAAACCGCAAATTGACCATCAGAGAGCTGGCAGAGGACTTGAACATCGCTTATGGATTCGCTCAAGACATTTTGGTTAGTGATTTGGGCCTCAGACATGTCGCTGCAAAACTAGTGCCGAAAGATCTCAATTTCATGCAAAAAAAAGACCGTGTTGAAATCGCGAGACATGATTTCTATGAGTTTTTTAACAAAAACAACACGACTACTATCCAGCAGCCTTCGAATTCACCTGATCTGCGACTTTTTCCTGTTCAACCGACTTAAAAAATCGCTTCGCGGAATGTGTTACAGCACCCGAGAGGATGTCATGAAAAAATCGAAGACGGCTCTGATGGACATACCGAAAATTGAGTACCAGCGGTGTTTCAAGGATTGGATCAAGCGCTGGCGTAAGTGCGTTGCAGTCGATGGGGAGTACTTTGAAGGGGACCATATCGATTTTGATGAATAAACTTGTATTTTCGATTTTATGAATAAAGTCCTAAAACTTTTTGATCAAGTTAATATATTTGAATAAAACTCTTATGTAAAAAAACAAAGGTAAAGTTTACTAGTATATCACATAAGAGTAAATCTGATCTGTGGTAAAAAGTCAAGCCACCATCGAACAGATGATTGCAGTCATTGCCGTAGAATAATAATAATAAAATGACTATTCATAAAGCATCATTTCAAGAGCAGACTCTCCTGAAGGGTGTTCTAACTCAGAACTGGAGATAGAGTAATAACAATTAATTATTAATCAGTGTGAATTCTACTCGCAACTTCTTACTTAAAGTCCTTTGATGGGATGTGTCTAATGTATCTTTTGGACCTGTGTCTGAGAGATGTTGCTTCGGATGGGATCAGAACTTTGAGGTCGATTTCATCTTCATCAAATAAATTGACTGTTCAGAATTGATCCAATAGGGCAGACTATTATCATAAAGTTTTTGTCATCGCTCGTCCTGTGGAGTGGAATTTCACGTACAAACCAGGGAGCACTTAAAGACAACTATTTTTGGTAGGTCTTATCAAAATTTGACTCTATGAAAACTATATACGTACACTACACTCCACCTAAAGCCGAATGCTTGCTACTACATATTGGAACCTCTACAAAGGTTTCTTTGTAGCTCGTCTTCCCTTGATAAGTTTTCCGCAGTTTTCTTACCAAATATGTTTAGAAAAACATATGCAGATGCGAGGAAGTACTCAATCTAATGGCTGCAGTTAAGATAAAAAGATGTGAAAATCTATTCTCTCTGCATATCCCAAAAAAGACATGGTGTAATGGTATGTACAAATGTTGTAAAAGGTTAAAAAAATTCAGGCTGTGTATTGGAGCGTGGTTGTTATTGCGACAGTAGGTTGAGTACTCAAGACCTTACAGGAGGGCTAAGTTGTGATAAATATTTTTGTGAAATCTTATACGTGATGAGTTTTTAATGATTGTATGGAGGACATTGTGAGATGGGCTATTGAGTAATCTGAAATTATGAAACACACCAAGGGTTGACTCACGTGATACGTACTTATAATTAGGTTTCACAACTTATCAAGTTGATGCAAGTTTATGACAGGGGTAATAAATAATTATATAACAATGGGTAAAAAATTATCAACATATATTTACATGTATATATGCTCAGTAAGATACAGGCAAAAGCCTTGTGTACTAGCCGGTTCACTGCCACGAGCGTGTTGACGCGCTCTCCGATTCAGTGCTCGCCAGGCCGGCCATACAAAATGAACGTGTAAACGCGCTCTCCTTTGAGCTTGTCGCAAGCTAATATCAAATCCAATTGTAATAATTTATAAATTGTAACACATAGTGACATCTATTGAGATGGTCAAAAAATATTTAAATATTACAATTTACCGATATTATCAAACTTACAGTCATCTTTCTAAAAGCTTTCACTGGGAGTCATTACGTGTCTCTGATACAGGGTTACCGACTACAGTTTTTTGCGATGTAATTGCGAAGATTTATAATGACTTCCTTTGTAGTTTTCTTCAATGGTTGATTTTTAACTTTTGTGCATTATTTTTGTTAATTTTTCAAAGTATTTATTTACAAAGTGTGTTTTCATGTATTCTTTGGTTATTGGCGGTAGTTTTGCGGCATAATACGACGTTTATATAGACTTTTTACGGTTTTATTTTATATTTTATTTACCTTTTGTGGATTATTATACATCATACAGATAATTTGTTGATTTTAGTTTACAAAGTATATTATATTCCACTATATTTATAAGTAAACGTGTTTTCTGTGTCAAGTTGTGACAATCCTGACATTTTGTGAATATTTAAACTGTGTTTTTCTGAGTGAACGGCAGCTCAAACGCCCCACGGTGTATATATTTAGTAAGTTTTCATAATATCCTTTATATCTGTATACAAAAAATATAATTTTTTTAGGTTTTATTTTTGTTGAAAAAATCCCGGCCTGCAGGATACGACCATGCTAATAACTTCCGACACTTAAAGGGCTAGACACAATAAATTAAAGGCAACAAACCCAGATCCATATAAATTGAGTGTCCACTTAAAATTACCTGTTATTATTTGTCTTGTTTTTATTGTTTAATCAAAAAAATTACAATTATTTGTAATTTGTTTAAAAAAACACTGTTTATTCCACTTTACGTAACGGTATTCATCTCATCATCAGGGGAGCGCAAACAAGATTGAATTATCTTCGAACTGGTACCGATATATATATATACATCTAACAGTAAAAATTCAGATTGGAGATTGTGGTTGGAGGGCGGCAGAAAAAAACTTCAGCAACCAGCGGTGAGATATTGAGAATGCCAGATGTTCGTCCCAATGCACTGACTTTCCGTTAGAAGCGTGTATGTCGGTATAAGTTCAAACATAATTCAGACTTGTTTGTGCTCCCCTGATGATGAGGTGAAAACCTTGAAACCGGTAGGGTTATACCGTTATATAAAGTGGAATAAACAGTGTTTGATTAAACAAGTTACAATGTCTTAAATCTTCACAGTGTTAATGGCTTAACTATAAATAATATATGTACAATTACTTTTCATGTAAATAAAATAAAAAAAACACCAACCAGAATCTTCATCCGGTTCTGTGGGACTGGGAGACCTGCTGCCTGAGGTGCTGGGAGGTCTTCTGGACCAGGAGTCCTGCACCCCGCAGCACATCACTCCCAGGAAGACCAGATCCATCGGCATCATGTCTTCTGCACTCCGACTGGAACACACATTACATATTATATATTCTGCTATTTAGTTAATATTTTCTCAGATGATGGAAGAGTTATGAAGGATATTGAATGGCGTGTAGCGATAGGAAACAAAAGTTAATGGGGAGCTAAAACATATATACTTGAACCATCATCTTATCCCTGCACTCCGCAGTTCGAAGAGTAGTTGTTAAGGTTAGTCCTGTTGCATCTCTCACTTGGCCAATCCAACACACTAGGATATTTCCACTAATGTGTCGTCCTTTTACGCTTCCAATGGCCACAAGTCTGTCCAAACTGTTAGCATGGTCATAAGCAATGTGTCCAATGAATCGGAGGGCTCGTTGTCGACATATTGTCGACAATCCGTCTTGGACTCTCAGTTTTTAAAGAATGGAGGCATTAGTTTGCCTTGTCATCCATGGAGTTTGTAACATTCTTCTCCAGTGATACATTTTATTTAAATGTATCTAAAGGGTCTTTTAAATTGAGCGTTTTTTTAATTCTATTTTTTTAAATTCAAGAATAAAACACAATTTGCTTTGATTTCAAAAATCTTTTTATTGGTCATTGAAGTATAATGTATGCCATTTAAACACAATAAACAATACCCCTCAAATGTCCACCTCTTGCAGCTCCACAGATGTCCACACTTTTGTCAAAAATTTCGACAACATTTTGGCATAATTGCGGTTCTAACTCACCGATAACGCAAATAATTTCGTGCTTCTGCTCAGGAATTGATCGGGGGTCATTCTTATAGACCTGTCTTTTCACGTAACCCAAGAGAAAATAGTCCAACGGTGTCAGATCACATGATCTCGGTGGCCATTTAACATCACCGTTTTCGGAGATTACAATACATAAAATAATTCAACAATTTAAAAGCGTTGTTGTATTGTGTACGACTCCATTTTTATACTTCACTTCTCAAATGTCACAAGACCCATGCAAGTTCGCGACCCGATCTATGTTTTATCCAAGAATTAAAAAACCCGTTCAATTTGAAAGACCTTTTATTTAACGTCTCTCGCTTGCTCTCAGAAGTCTCTGTTCCGTACAACTTGAGCAGATTTTGATAGACATTATCAAAATTTGCAAAAAATGACAGTCCATAACAATATTTTAGTACCAACTTTGATGTATAAGAGTGAAACGCGGATGTGGAAGAAGACTGAAAATGCACAAAGATGAATATATAGAGTGGTAATATATGATTCTCTAATAGGAAGTATCAGCTATTATGTATTTACAAATTTCGAGACTTCAGTCTGATTTCAATGCAGCTTCTAGGCTGGTATATGATAGTCATAAATATTATCATATTGGTCCGCTTCTAAAAAGTCTACACCGGCTTAAGTGTCACAAATGGATTGATTTCAAAGTTTGTCTTTATGTTTTCAAGTCCCTCAATAGGATGTCTCCATTGTATCTTCCGAATCTTTGTCTGAGAGATATTTATTTATTTATTTAACACTTTTATTGCAATACAATCTGGCGGGTTTATTGCCAGGTGGCAATCTCTTCCAACCAACCAGACAAAAGTAAATGAAGCAAGTTACGTGGTCGCATAAATCATTCAAATGACTATCCATCCCTACGAAATCCATAAACATATACGTGAGAACATGCTCACGAACCCCACAAAGACGGAAAATCACCCGAACATTATTTTTCATATAAAGTGAGATATCATTAATCAAAAGGAAAGGAAGGGATGGTGGAGAGGAAAGGAAAAGAAAAATCAGGAATGAAACACGTTATTTTACTGACTAGAAATTAAGAGTTTTTCAGTCGCTTCTTAAAGCATACCAAGGACGGAGCGAGATATTCCTCCGGAGAAGAGTAGAACTTTAAGGTCGATTTCTTTTTCATCTAATAAATTGATTGTTTCAAATCGATCCAATAGGGCAAGGTATTATGAGAGAGCTTTTGCCATTGCCAATCCTGTGGCGTGAAATGGTGACAAAAAAAATGGTGGAAAATTCTAAATACGAATTATCTTCTTCTTCTTCCTTTTGGTCTAGGTCGTATGAACTGTTTGTGACGGTGGGCTGTCCTGGGATGATGACGTCCAGCTGCCCTTCCACCTTTTCGGCAGCCTTCCTGGTAATCTCCTGCTGCCAGGGTTTTCAGTCTTAGCAATTTTCGCAAGTCTCGTATCCTCCATGTGGTGTACATGATCCCTCCAGAAGCGCCTTCTGCTTCTTTTCCACCTCACTATGTCTCTTCAACACCACAGACAGACCTTATCGTCTCATTTCTGATCCGATCTCTAAGAGTTTTGCCTGTGATGGAGCATAGGGTTCTCATTTCCGCCACACTGAGAATTTTTTTTTGTCCTGTTGGTATCGGCTCTCGCTTCTATCCCATATGTCATGATGGGGCGGACGCATGTCATATATATCCTGACCTTACTTTCAGTTAGCATGTGTTTGTTTCTCCATATAGTGTCCCGCAGGCAGCCAGCCAAAGCTGTCGCTTACAAATTATCATTGTTCTAATCAACAAACTTTTCAATCCAATCAGGAAGTAATTTTGCCCTACCGTGTATAATGAACTAAATATATCATTTTTTTATATGATAGTATAAGAATATATTCCTTACTTGGTGTAAAGTGAAAGCAATTTATTCTTGATGTATATAGCTGCGTGAGCAGGTCTAGGGGGATGGGGCAGAGCGCCCACTGCGGCTCTGAGTGACCCCAGAGCCGCCCCACTAACCTCGGACCCCGCCTCCATACACTCGCAGCCTCCCAGCAGAGCTGCCTGATCCTTCTCCGAGAGGCGCTGCCAACTGTTCAGGGCTAAGTCTACACCGGACCTTTGACGGTCATGTTTTAAGCTGAAAAAAGATAAATTTGGATTTTTTTATATCTGAATTTCAATACATTCTACGAGTACTTTGAATGGAAATCAATTTCTAATATTTAATTTATGATGTCTTCATTCGCCCTTCTTTTTAAACATTGACACTCCACATATTTTCCTCAGTGCATGCATCTCCACAGCATTAATCTTACTCTTATCTTTCTTCTTCCAAGTCCAAGTTTCACTTCCATACATCAAAGTGGGCATCAACACACTGTTATGTAATAAAATTTTTGCTACAATTTGGACATGTCGAGAGAATGAACGATGAAAGAATGACTAAGCGAGTATACAAATAAAAATTTCAAGGTGTGCATGGAAGAGGCAAGACTGAGGAAAATGTGGCCGCACTAAAAGGACCAGATTTTAAAGAAGGTAAAGTGAGAAGTATGATTAATTGAAGATTCCACATGACGAGATGAACGAATGTGGAGGAGGCGAAGGTTGTGTGCTTTTGTGGGAACCACGGTCGTCGCTGAATATTGTCAACACATACAGTCAACGACCGACGAAACGACCTTTGGATACCTTGACGAATTATATTTTACAGTCCGAAGGTCACATACCAAAACATTGACGCGGCCGGACATCGCGCCGCATTCCACAGTAGAAAGAGAACGCATCACGCTGTCTCGCCGGTTCCGTAAACAAATTGTTTACCTACAATACTATTTACGATATCTACAATACTTCAATTGACCATTTCTGCACGCACAGAAGCGAGATAAAAATATATCGCGGGCGCACTCCCGCGCCCATTCTGAAATGTTATAAATACCCACATACTGATAAATAAAACATTCATTCACTCTCTCCTTCCGCATTGCGATTTAACGTATTTTATTTATTTACCAACAACTACTATCATCATCACGTCCCACTAAAACCATTCCGCTAAACTTTGTTGGAAAAGTTTGGAGATCTATTCTCTCTGCTTACCCTGCAAGGGTGAGATGAAAATATACTTTTTACACAGTTTTGTATTGCAATTTCGTTTAATACAAATATATCATGAACTCCGTGGTTTAATTGTTAATATACATGTCTTCTAGCCTGGGTGTCGCGTATACGATTCCCGCTGGAATGTAGATTGAAAAATAAAAAAAGATTAGTCTGGTTTTCATTCGAGGCATCTTTAATATCTTTATGGTTGGTTGGAAGTGATTGCCAAAAAACCTCTCAAGCTTTACTGTATACAAAAAGAGTGTAATACAATACATGATGTGTATTATATTATTTATAGTTAAGGCATTAACATTGTGGAGGTTTAAAGACATTGTAATTTGTTTTATCAAACACTGTTTATTCCACTTTATGTAATGTGCAACGGGGTTTTATATAATCAGAAATCGGAAAGAAGTATCAATTTATTTTTTCATGCTATATGTCCTCAGTGAGATACAGGCAAAAGCCTAGTTTACTGGGGATACGACAAATGAAAGGCAAAAACCCAAAATCCATTAAAATTGTGTGTCCAAATTAAGTTACCTGTTGTTTTTTCGCAAATTACGTATATTTCTTGTCATGTGTAAAATAAATAAATAAAATAAAACATGTGAAAGAGTTAAATATTATTCTACGAATCCAAGCTAATCAATAGTATGAGTGACAATATTATTCTATGAATCCAAGCTAATCAATAGTATGAGTGACAATATTATTCTATGAATCCAAGCTAATCAATAGTATGAGTGACAATATTATTCTATGAATCCAAGCTAATCAATAGTATGAATGACAATATTATTCTATGAATCCAAGCTAATCAATAGAATGAGTGACATTATTATTCTACGAATCCAACCTAATCAATAGTATGAGTGACAATATTATTCTACGAATCCAAGCTAATCAATAGTATGAGTGACAATATTATTCTATGAATCCAAGCTAATCAATAGTATGAGTGACAATATTATTCTACGAATCCAAGCTAATCAATAGTATGAGTGACAATATTATTCTATGAATCCAAGCTAATCAATAGTATGAGTGACAATATTATTCTACGAATCCAAGCTAATCAATAGTATGAGTGACAATATTATTCTATGAATCCAAGCTAATCAATAGTATGAGTGACAATATTATTCTACGAATCCAAGCTAATCAATAGTATGAGTGACAATATTATTCTATGAATCCAAGCTAATCAATAGTATGAGTGACAATATTATTCTACGAATCCAAGCTAATCAATAGTATGAGTGACAATATTATTCTATGAATCCAAGCTAATCAATAGTATGAGTGACAATATTATTCTACGAATCCAAGCTAATCAATAGTATGAGTGACAATATTATTCTATGAATCCAAGCTAATCAATAGTATGAGTGACAATATTATTCTACGAATCCAAGCTAATCAATAGTATGAGTGACAATATTATTCTATGAATCCAAGCTAATCAATAGTATGAGTGACAATATTATTCTATGAATCCAAGCTAATCAATAGTATGAGTGACAATATTATTCTACGAATCCAAGCTAATCAATAGTATGAGTGACAATATTATTCTATGAATCCAAGCTAATCAATAATATGAGTGACAAAATAGACAGCATATATTAACTAAAAGTAAATTGGGACTCACAATAAGGGATCAGGTCCACAGAAGTATTTCATGATAGTGATGCCGGAAGCCAAATTCCTCTGCATGCGGCATACACTGTCACGTCCTATGTGCACGAATAAATATCCTACATACTGGAAAAAATAAAAATAATATTTGCATTAATCCAAAAATGTATATATAGTTGCCTTTCGATTATCTGGAGTTGTATTAACAGAGTCTACCCCACTCCTTCCAAAACCCCAAAACAATCCTTAAACCAATTCTCCAAACTCTCTAATCGCAGGTACAAAGTTTAAAAAACGTATTAAAAGGCAAAAATGTAAATAGACTTGGAAACGGTGCATTAATCTGTTTCCAAAACTTTTAATAATATTTGGTAATATTAATTACTGTATTTTATTTATAGTTAAGGCATTAACGTTGCGGAGGTTTAAATAAATTGTAATTTGTTTTATCAAACACTGTTTATTCCACTTTTTGTAACGGTATAACCCTACCGGTTTCAAGGCTTTCACCTCATCATCAGGAGGAGCACAAACAAGACTGCTACCCTGATGATGAGGTGAAAGCCTTGAAACCGGTAGGGCTATATCGTTACAAAAAGTGGAATAAACAGTGTTTGATAAAACAAATTACAAAGTAAAATATTTATTTCTAAATGTTGTCTCATAAATTTGGGATGCATCTTATGTATTAGGTGTTAACATAAGTTGTGTCCGTTTGTTTTCCAAATTTAAAAATGAGCATCAAAAGTAAAACAAAATAGTAAAGGTTATACGTCATTCGAAAGAAAATTTCTTGCTCTACAAGATATTGTGTTTGCTTTTACGTTACATATATTATTTTATTTGATTACAAGCCTTCAAAATGGAATGTCAAGTAGACGAAAGTGAGCATTTTCGACACCTCCTTCTGTTCGCGTTCAATCGAGGGAATAAAACTGCCAAAGCTGCTCGCAATATTTGCGAAGTGTACGGTGAAGATACTATGAATGAAAGGACAGCTCGTCGATGGTTTTTACATTTCAAAGACGGTAATTTCGACCTGAAAGACATGGAGCGTTCCGGACGACCAGTGGACTTCGATGAGGACTGCTTGAACCATATTATTCATGAAGATCCCCTTCAAACCACCGTAGAATTGGCTGAGCAGATGAATTGGAGTCACATGACTGTATACCGCCATCTTAAATTAATGGGAAAAGTCCAGAAGTTCGGCGCTTGGGTTACACATGTTTTGAGTGAAAACAACAAAAATCAACGTTCGACAATTGATTTTTGTTGTTTTCGTTTTACTTTTGACAATTGATTTTTGTTGTTTCGTTCTACTTTTGGTGGTCATTTTTAAATTTGGAAAAACGGACGCAACTTATGTTAACACCCAATACTTTGGATGTATAATGTGAAGAGAAATGAATAGGTCCTTCAATTGATATTGTTGGGGAAAATCCAGGGTTGAAAAAAGGCAGGAAGATGACACATCTCCTGGTTGAAGAACTTACAGGAGTGATTTCACTGTCGTACCGTATGTTTTTAAGTATTTTCCATTTGGAAGAGATGTGGTAAAAGAATGTACCGCACAGAGGTGGCTAAAAAAAATTCTTATGGTGACTAATCACTTGAAGATTCACCCCTTTCAGTACAACCTTGCATTATTGATAATGAAGAATTACATGTCTTTCATCGTTAAAGTCACACATTTTTCCATCATGTTGGCTCAAGCTGTATAGTATATAGTAGATCTTATCTGTAATTGTTTGGAAACTCTTAGTGGATAATACCGGCTGCAGTTCACCATATACAAATCATAATCTCTACCAAAAACTGCATGAATTATTTTGGTTACCTAATACAATGGTCAAGTGCCCGTAACGGAAGCGCATTATTATTGGATTAGTACGAGTCCAGTATTTTGCATAGTTTCGATTTTTGTTGTCTCTTAATAGGTTGATAAATTGAATAAATATTCTCTTCTGGAAGTACTGATTTCACATTTTGTATTAACACACGAACTACCAATTAAATACAAATTGATCAATACCATCAGCCCGATTAAAATACAGTGAAACCCCGTTTTTACGTCTCTGGAATTTACGGTTTCCCGCTATTTGCGTTCAATTTTTACAATCCCGTTTTATCTTAGTACATTTAGTACCCGCTTTTACGTTTTTATTTTCCGCAATTTACATTTCAAATATTTAAAATGCAAATCAATTTATAAACATATTTAAATTAATGCGCGAATATTAGGAAGCAGAAATATGTTGTTTCTATTTATAGACACGTGTGCACCTGCAGCGCTCATGGTCAAGGTTACACGAGTCGTGTAATACGATGCAATTGGTGGGAAATTTAGCGAATCACAGGCAGGTAGACTGTATTATATATTTGGTCAATCTGTGCTTGTTTTTAAGTATTTTCTATAGCTTACCTCATCGAACACCACATTAGTCCCGTCTTTACACTGCACAGAGGTGTAAGAGTTGCCAAACTGACAACTCATGATCTTCTGTGACGTGATAATAGGGGAGAATATCTGGATCACTATGTCTGGACTCAGTTCTCCCGTGTACGAAACTTCATCTTCCTCATCCTGTTGAAGGAAAAATATTGCCTGTATAATTTGGAGACAGTTTTAATACCCATAAATATTTTCACAGGGAGCATTTTTGTGTTCGAATCTGATATCTGAATCATAAATGCGATGTCATTGTATGGGACGTATGCGTCACTTAAAACATATAATTTATTTGGTTTCTTATTTTGGTATTTTTTTATGTATAATTTTATGTTTGTTGAGGTTTGTACTGTATCACGATCGTAA
The DNA here is from genome assembly GCA_949825065.1 of Odontocerum albicorne. Taxonomy (NCBI): domain Eukaryota; kingdom Metazoa; phylum Arthropoda; class Insecta; order Trichoptera; family Odontoceridae; genus Odontocerum; species Odontocerum albicorne. Next base: position 28,538,997 of record OX463860.1, read on the forward strand.
CTGAAATGTTCTTTATGCGCGGTCATCGCGTGAGACAGTATCAAAAGTCGGCCGGCACATGCACGCGAAAACTTGCGAGAATTGTGATATCTCGCAAGATATGACGGCATGCACGGGCGAAAACAGGCGCTTGCGATGAGCGATTGGCTGCACATGAGCTCAAAAGTAAAAAAATACAATCTTAGTTCACTCCAGTCTACTGCCTTTTACTTGCGACCATCTACTACCTGCTAAAGATGAATCTCTTCTTCCTGCTACTTTTCACCGTGAGCCGAAATCTCCAAGCATGGAGCAACAGCCACCTATTTCTACAGCCTTTGTACCGGTGCTGTACAGCCATAGTATGACTTTCGTGGATTTTTTTTCTCTAAAACTTTCTTTATTAACACGTTCACTGCGTCGAACACGGCACCCGTGTCTATACAAAATAGCCTTGAATGTTGAGTGCACTCATAAATGTCTCCTGATAAGGATTCGTCACCGGTTTCATGTGTTTTGAAGACACGAAGGAATACACTTGTATATGATGTTTCAATAGAAATTTTCAGCATCTCTGTATGACATTTTATACGGAGTGAACTTGTTAACCTTTCCTTCCCTGTGTTGGGTATCTTCTACATGTTGCTTCTTATAACTATCAATATCTCTATAAATATAATAAATACAAGGTTAAGATTTTAGGTATTCCTCCATAATATATTTACGCATTGATTTAAAAAATAATATTAATAATAATCAGAATTTATCGACTACATCAAGGTGTTTTGTAAAGATCGAAAATAAATTCGCATTTAAACGCTGCGAGTGCCTCGTCTTGACGATAGGTGAATAGTATGCGGGAAGCGCGACACTACATTCGCATCTCACTCTTGCATACTAGACTTAATTGCGAGGAGCTGAATTGTCTCAACGTCGCAAGCAAAGACGTAAGCGCCGGGGTATGTGACTGACGTTCCGCGCCACTAGTAGCTTCTAGGCTTGCAAATAGGTTAGACTTACGCCCGTTCCGTGAGCGTTTTTTAATGTTTTCAGATGGTTTTTTAATGTTTTCAGCAAATAAATCTCAATTATTATAATTTTTAACTTCAATTATAATTAATTAAGGGGATTATCTATGAATGTTCTTATCTTTCCGATTTAAAATCGCTAATTTTTGATTGCGTACTCACTACCCAACACCGGAGCACGCATATTATTTTTATCACCGTAAGGGAAGGGTTAATATGTATTGAGTAAGAGACTCATATGAATATATGCATTTTTGTTTTGTATATTATTTTTTAATATTTTGTCCGTCAAAGAAAAAGTGTGTGTCTGCTACGTGAGACATTTTTCACAAGGAAAGAATCAATGAAAAAAGGATTTCTCTATAATTTATAAAAATATTATTAAAACTTACAAAAAAATTGCAGGACACGATACTTTGGTGGGTGTTTAAAAAAATCCAAATAACACTTTTTTCACTTTATCAGGGTTGTCATACACTCGTCGATTTATAATAATAAAAAGGCAATTTATATAGTCCAGTTAAGAGAGCACTCAAGGGCACCATATCTTGGGATTAGAATCTATTACAATAGTTCGGAAAATCTAGGATGAACCGTATGACAGCTCACAAATTTGCCCCAATACAACCTTGTAACGATGTTCAGTAATTTTAATTATTTTATCAACTTTAATATAAGCCTCGATTCTAATAAATAGCAAGTTATTTAGGTAAATACATTACATAAAACTAAAAATAATGACAAATTAATACATCTTGTCACAAATTAGCAAAAATGTGGCAGTTTGTTAAAATCAAATAATATTTGGTTACATTTGTCAAAAGTCACTACGTTAGTCTGCATTGGCTAGGGATGGGGTATTCGATAATTGGATTTTCAAAAATCGATTTTAATTAAATGTTCATAATTAGTATTAATTCATAGTGGATCTTTGCCTATTTAAAGATAGATACAAATCATACAATACATTAGAAAGTCAGTATAATGAAAATTAGGAATTAAAACGTCAGTTTAGAGAAAAACAATCGTTCGATTTGTAAAAAAAAAACAATTTGACCCCATCCCTTTGTGACAAACGTCGCACGGTTCATCCTAGACTTTATGAAGTATATTGACAGATTGAAAATATTATTGTACAAAGAAATATATAAGTTAGTGTAAGGATAGTGGTTGCGGCCATTAGATTAAGTGGATAATAAAAGGACAATTTATATAGCAGTCTCTCCAGGCTTCACTTTCATACATCACAGATGGCAAACACAGTAATACATGTAATAATAAAAAGAAACTTATAAAGGGTCTTTCAAATTGAGCAGTTTACAACCCACCATTCATCGCTAGTGAAAACCAAATAAGAGTCCAAATCACAACAAAAAAATCACTAAATATTTAGAAGGTAACATTTCTAAAGGTGCAATTATTTATCCGCTCTTTCAAGGTCAAGGGCAACTCATTCAAGCATTTGCTGGCTGAGTATGAGAAGGATCCCTCGAATAATGTTAAGCTATGACTCGGGATGATTGAAAGAATTTCTCGGCTTCTAGTTTCATATGTGATATAAATCATTAAAAGGCCAGCGACATTTGTTTTAATGTTAAAATACAGTATTAACCCTTCCCTTATGGTGCTAAAATTGAAACGCGCGCTCCGGCGTTGGATAGTGGGTACGCGATAAAAAATTTGCGATTTTAAATCGGAAAAATAAGAACATTCATAGATAATAATCGCCTTAATTAATTATAATTGAAGTTAAAAATTATAATAATTGAGATTTATTTGCTGAAAACATTAAAAAACCATCTGGTAACGCTCGCGGAACGGGCGTAGGTCGAATCTATTTGCAAGCCCAAAAGCTACTGCGGCGCGGAGCGGTAGTAGCTTACTCCCGGCGTGGCTTACGCTTGCGACGATTGAGACAATTGAGCTCCTCGCAATTCAGTGGAGTATGCAAGAGTGAGATGCGAATATAGTGTCGCGCTTCCCGCATACTCTTCACCTATCGTCAAGACCCAAGGTCGAGGCCCTCACAGCGTTTAAATGCGAATTTGTTTTCGATCTTTACAAAACACCTACGATGTAGTCGATAAATTCTGATTATTATTAATATTATTTTTTAAATCAATGCGTAAATATATTATGGAGGAATACCTAAAATCTTAACCTTGTATTTATAATATTTATAAAGATATTGATGGTTATTAGAAGCAACGTGTAGAAGATACCCAACACAGGGAAGGAAAGGTTAAAGTAGAGTAAAGATATCTTGTTATTGGCGTGGTGAAAACAGAAACATTTCACAAGATATCTCATCTTTTCAGTGAACCGGTAAAGAATATTTCCATTTGCAGGATATGGTTCTGGGTTTTCACAGCCCTGGCCTGTTATGTTCTTGTATGTATAGTTTTTCTCTTGATATAGTACCCTGAAGGGTAGATACTCTAATGATAATTTTGATTGATGATATCTCACTTAATATGAAAAAAAATGTTCGGGTGATTGTCCGTCTTTGTGGGGTTCGTGGGCATGTGCTCAAGTATATGTTTATGGATTTCGTGGGGATGGATAGTCATTTGAATGATTTATGCCAGTGCTTCCCAAATTGGGGGCCGCGGGATTTCTCGTGGGGGTCGCGAAAATATTCAGTACAAAGTACAAATATTCATGTGAGTATTAAATTGTTTCATGTGAGTAGTTTTTATTTAAAATAAAAGTTTTTAAGCAAGCTCCTATAATTTTGTGTTGAATATAAATATGTGTATTTTAATTGTAATAATTATTGCCAAATAAATCTTCAACCATAAAAAAAATGTTTTTTTTTTTTGGGGGGGGGGCGGGAATTAATTACTTCAGATTTAGGGGGCCGTTACATGAAAGTAATTGGGAAGCACTGATTTATGCGACCACGTAACTTGCTTCATTTAATTTTGTCTGGTTGGTTGGAAGAGATTGCCACCTGGCAATAACCCCGCCAGATTGTATTTGCAATAAAAGTGTTAAATAAATACCCGAATTTGTGATTCGAGCATTTTTCCCAACCACACGGAATAATTGCAAGTCAACTGTACTGGAACACATTGTTGGCCGTTTTGTTAGAAGGCGGTTAGTATTAAAAAGAGCATAAAAAGATATTTCCTTATTCAATTACAATTCTTTGTTTATATTACCTTCTCAGAGGATATCAACCCCTGTCCACTGGCGAGATTTAAGACGTGTTTTACGAATAAATGATCCCATTTCCAGTAAATGAGATCATTCATATTATCAAACACCAGTAAGCTTCTCATTTTAAAGAATGTAGCGCAATTAGATACGGGTTAATAACACACAGAACAGCGTTTCGATCAAGCCATATCAAATATCATATCAAATTTCGCTCTACTGTCAATAAAAATTGACGTGAAGTTTGACGTTTCTGTTTGATGTTGCTAGTGTAAAAATATAAATTTCCCAGCACAAAAATTATCAGGGCCTACGCAGACATAAAATATAAAACTTGATACTAATTCTTAGTTATCTACAAGGGGAGTAAAATTATATTGTTATTATTTAATTGTTAAATATCAAAGTTTTTATCTAAAAAATATTATTTATATGAAGTAATGAAGTAGAGCTAGCAATTAAAGATTAGATAGATTATGAATTAAAGTATCTATTAATTGGAATATGGAAATATACAAATAGCAAGGCAAGAAAGAAAAAAAATTACAATGCGGTTTGGTGAGAATTGTCTACTAACGAGCAGGAACACTGAAGAAGGCTTAGTATCAGTGTCATCTAGAGCGGCAGGTAGATCTTTAACTTTAGCAGCTAGTAGCTTAGCAAAATATTACTTTTTTTAAGTAAGGGTTGGTTCAAGTTTTAAGGGCAGGCACCTGTCATAAAAAAAGGATTTTATAAAAAATATTCATATAAATTTAAATGGTCTCTTAAATCTCTTAAGAATAATCTCTTATCTCTTAAGAATAATCGCAAAACAAGAGCAGTGGTTTTCTCACTTTTTTGTTTCATAGCACCTTAAAAACATCGGGATGGGTCAATCACGACCTCCGTGGCCTGGTGGTAAGACAGTTGTCTGCCGATCCGGAGGTTGCGGGTTTGATCCCCGCTGGAACCCAGATTTTTTAAAAATAGGATTCCAGTCTGGTTAACACTTAGGGCCTATAAAAACATATTTCTTGTTGGTTGGAAGAGATTGCCACATGGCAATAAACTTGCCAGGTTAAAAAATAAATAAATAAATAAAATCTATTGTTCATCATACAGTTTCTTAAATATTGGAATTAAACTGAATATTTTTACTTTCATTTCCTATTCTATACTGAGTTATGAGCGATATTTGATTTTTATTACAGTTACTGCAGAGGTAATTTGTTACAAATGGAAACAAGGTTTTAGTTAGCTTTAGTATTTGGCAAATTATATTTATCATTTCGTCTTTGTTCTGCGAAAGTTGAGTTTTGAGATAAATGCAATTTAAGTTTCGGAAGGCGATGTAAAATCAAGTTTTAATCAAATAAAATACAAACAGGTGTTATTTAAAGACAGTTTATTTATTTATAAGAATTACTACAAAAAAATGAGTAACTTAAAAACATATTGCCTAAAAATTTTAAATATGGACTTCTGTTTTGGACTTAATCCTTTCTTGGTGAAAACAACTGTAAAAAAGGTGACTGAAACGCTTCTAAAATATTGTTTTTTCTGTATTATTTTATTATTTATTCCGAATGACTTGATGTGTCGTGGCTTATTAAGTGATGGACTCTTGTGCTGGTTGGTAGGGATGAATACCAACTATGGAATTGCATCGGGATAATATGTTTTTTTACATTTTCATACAGTGAAACCATATAACTTTTGAACATAAATGTTTTTTCCATGTGTAGATATTTTAATTTTAAGTAAAATTGTATCAAAAACTCATTTTAAGCAAAAATGGACTTTAATGCTTTTCGCAGAACAACGACGATTTACAGATATTCAAAACTGTGAGTCCTGTGACAGCTCACAAATTTGCCCCAATACAACCTTGTAACGATGTTCAGTAATTTTAATTATTTTATCAACTTTAATATAAGCCTCAATTCTAATAAATAGCAAATTATTTAGGTAAATACATTACATAAGGTTTTATTGGGGAAAATTTGTGAGCTGTCACAGGACTCATCCTAGAATTTCCGAACTATAGTTACATTTTGACAAATTTTGTTTTTAATTGGCAGGAATTATTAAATGTATCGAATGTTCTACGGTGCCCCTGAGAATTAATTGTGGCATCCTAGGATGTCGATACGTGCATTTTAAAAGTCTTTGGACTATGGGAAAGAAATTTTAAGGATAATGAAGGGAAAAAAGGAAAATGAATAAAAATGCTATTCTGAGTAATGTAATATTTTTTCAATTCTCTCTTAAATGTCAATAAGGATAGTGCTCATCTAATAACTTTTGGAAGTTCATTTTGATTAACATCGATCTCAAGTATGTTTTGATTAAATTTCAATGAAGAATAGCTCCAATTTCAGATATGTTTTGATTAACTTCAATGAAGAATATCTCCAATTTCAGATATGTTTTGACTAACTTCAACGAAAAATAGCTCCAATTTCAGATATGTTTTGATTAACTTCAATGAAGAATAGCTCCAATTTCAGATATGTTTTGATTAACTTCAATGAAGAATAGCTCCAATTTCAGATATGTTTTGATTAACTTCAATGAAGAAGAGCTCCAATTTCAGATATGTTTTGATTAACTTCAATGGAGAACAGCTCCAATTTCCCATATGTTTTGATTAACAACGATTTCAGATATTTTTTGAGTAATGTCGATCCAAGATATGTTTTTTTACTAACTTAAATAGGAAAAAAGTTATATCGCAAATATTTTTTGATTAACTTAGGGTATTCAAAGGGGGTATTCTAGTCTAGAAAATTGTTTTTTTTTTGCATATTTTTAAAGTTTAGACCTTTAAAAACATGTTCTCAAAAGGAAAATTAAAAATTCGCAATATGTACGAAGCTATAAATGAGGCTGCAATTACGCCGCACTGGTATGACTCAGACAATAATCTCAAAACTTGAAACGCGTTTTTCTCGAAACTACTTTTTTCGACCTGGTCGACATAAAATCTCAAGTTTTATTCAACCGATTGCCTTCAAATTTGGTATGAAACTTTAATAAATATTTTTATATCGTCTCTACCTTGAAAAACTCAAAACTATTTTTTACTATTTAAAAAAAAAATTACAAAAATAAAGGGTAAAAAAATTAATTTGTTTTTCAGACAGCCACCATTTTTACGAATTTTTTTTGTCTTTGGTACCAACTATAAAAACATATCTTATCAAGAAAGTGTGTATGATTTTTGTTTTAGGTTTACGAAAGGACTTCAATAATGTCGACCAGCTTACCCTCTTTTTTTTTGTTACAAGATATAACAGCTGATAATATCTTGAATTTTAATTTTTTTTTCAAAACTTTTTTTGTACATTCTCAAATCATCAATAAACAAACTGGAAAAAAAATGCGTCCGAAAAATGTTTTTAGTATTTTTTTTTAATCTGAAAAAATGCCCGAAATTCACGCCTCTAGAGTAGAACACCCCCTTAATTGAGAAAAGCTTCGATTTCATGTATGTTTTAACTAACGTTAATCTCAAGTATGTTTTGATTAACTTCAATTGAAAAAAGCTTCGATTTCAATTATGTTTTGATTAATATCGGTCTCAGATATATTTTGATTAACTTTAATTGAAAAAAGCTTCGATTTCAGGTATGTTTTGAAAAACCTCAATTTCAGGTATGTTTTGATTAATTTTAATTGAGAAAAACTTCTTACAGCTGATATTACAGTCTCTGAATTCGTCATAAATATTCTAAGTGATATGAAGAAATCCTCTGACTCTTTCATTGGTCCCAAGATATTTTAAAATATTTAATAAAGTATAATAGTATTGGTTTCAGTGCTTCCATTTACTCTACTATCTTCTGCCTATCAATATCTACCATCTACTAAGACTTGACCGATTAATTTGCAGACTGATTCTTGCATCTGAATGTATGATTTTTTCTTGCCAGATGGCACGGAAGCTCGATTGGGCCCAATTAATCCAATAGGCAATGGCCAGCCCTGAATGAAGGAATAAAGAAAAAAATAGATAAAATAAAATCATTTTTATTTAATAAATACTAAACGTGATACAAATTTAACATTGTGCAAATTTATCACAGAAAACAAATTATTTATAATTAATTTAATATGTATAAGGTCAAAATTATGGTTTGTGAAAATGCAATTTTGTGTTTCCATCATTTAAAAAAAAAATTGATAAAAAAAATTAACTGTTTGGAAGAGGTTTCAAAGTATTACATACAAGGACAACCTCTGTGCCTTAGTAAGTATGATGCCATCTTCCAGCCCAGGGGTTACAGGTTTGATTCCTGTTGGAATACAATTTAATTTTAAATGGATTCCAGTGTGGTTTTCATTTAAAGCTTCTTTAATATCTTCTTTAACTGATTGTTTGGAAGAGATTGCCATATTGCAATAAGCACACTAAGTTGTACTGTATACAACATAAGTGTCACATAATACAATGCATAAATGATTAACCACTTAACAGTTGGAGTTTTAACACGCGACGTAACACAATGACGAACTGTGAATGAATAAATTCTATACGAAAATATATTCCATTCGGAGAACACAAGTTGAAACAAGATTTGCCCAAACGACGCTCGGGAGAAACACTCCCAACAAGTTGAAACAAGATTTGCCCGAACGACTCTCGGGAGAAACACTCCCAACAAGTCGAAACAAGATTTGCCCGAACGAGGCTCGGACTCGTCAGTATAAAAAGAAACTTCGTGCCCGAGTCCCGCTCGGGCAAAACTGTCAAGTGGTTAAGGTACATCTTTTAATAATCTAAGAGTTTTCACGTAACTTGTTTTCTAAGGTATATGATTTAGGAATTTATATGTTAAAATTAATAAATAAACTATATTAAAATTTACATTTGTGTTTTGCAATAAGGTGTGATTAATCCACCTGATGAACACCTCAGGATAACAAAAATATGTGTCATGGTGACTACATATAATAAGGGGGAGAAAAAATATTTATTTAGCAAGTAGAATCTAACAAGTAACTTGATTAATTGTAATTTTATAAAATGGTTGAGTAATCAAGATAATACATTAGTTTCTCTTGTCTGAAGAAGTTAAGGTTTCATTTGAAAGTAAAGTTAGTAGTTCAGCTGAAGCTTAATGAGGTGTGCATTCTCATCTGGATGACTCCACCAAAAATCAGGAGAGATATTAGAAGCAGTGCCAAGAGATTCAACAAACTAGATGATTTTAGACATTCTTTGCACATACATCTGTTTCTAGTTCCTAGGTTGAAATCCTGGTACATTAAAACTAGGAAGCCTATGGAATAACCACCTACTATTGCTAGGATAAATAAGTGGAGAGTAACATTGGACCCAGCAGGTGGATTTAACCTGTAGAAGAATTACCACCTAGCTCTGAACTGTCCTGAAGGACATGGATTTTTTTAACAGGTTAAGAAACAACGACAACATGTTAAAATGGGGAATGTTGCATGATGGATCGATGCTTTGTATTTATGGTGACGAGTAGTTCATGCAACACTTGCTGTAGTGCCCAAGGAGAGTATTGTACCGAAAAGAACTTGATTTGTGGAATATCTAGTACTGACCAGGAGGCTGAATTCTGGGCAGAAGTAGTAAAGTGCCTTTTATATGATAGAAAGAAGAATTGAAGCTAAAAATTTACCCCTCAATCTACAGTTTTGTTCATAAAGAACTAAACGTTTTTATATCGAAATAATGGTTCTTACTGTTACACTTTGAAAATGATGATGAACTGAAGACTAGTGCTATTAAATGGTCCATTGTCAGAGGACTTTTACAATAATAAAATAAGGAACCTGGTGTAACGGTACAAATGTGGTAGTCAATGTTCATGGACAGAAGTGCATAGATTTATTTTCTATCTAATAAATAATTTTTATAAACATATTTTATACTCTTTTCTTATTTAAAAAATAATTTTTTTTTATGTAAAAGTATTCACTATTACTTTTCTTTCTATAAGAGTAAGTGATGCAAATGTATTTAAATATAATATATGAATATTCACTCAACCATAATTTTGAAGTCAAATATTAACAAATAATTTTTTTTAAATCTGTCTCGAAATATAAATGTATTTTATTAGTAAATATATCATTATAAGATCAACAATAATTATTTAACAAGGTTTTATTTCAATACATTTAATCAAATACACCTAACTTTTTTGTTTTTAATACTTATTTTTCATTAATAATTTAACAAAGTTTTTTTTATCTCAATCATGTATGAAAAAGTTTCTACAATATATTATATATATTCGTACAAGCCTTCAAGGCTGTAGATTTTTTAAAGGCTGTTAATAGTGTTTGTATTTCTGTTCAATTAGTTTTAGATTAAAAAATAAGACATTTTTTACATTATTACGAATGTTTTTCACAAAGGAACGTTTGACAAAGATCAAAGTTTTCACTTCACAAAGGAATATTTGATAAAGATCAAAGTTTTCACTTCACAAAGGAACGTTTGACAAAGTTTTCACTTCACAAAGGAACGTTTTAAATTCTAGCATGTATGAATGTGGCTTCAGCAAGGAAATATTGGATTATTTATATACAATATTTATTTTAATGTCCACCAAATTATACGTGTTCGACCTTTAATAAATATCTACTTTTGATAAATGACCTGAATAACACAAGAGTTCTCTACTTGGTAATGCATTAATTACCTGTTGGCATTATTTCCTCAAAAAGATGACTCGCTGGCCGGTCCCGAGGTGTGCTGGCCCGCCAAACCGGAGAACCACTGGCAATATAGAGAAATAATCTCACAGTTTACTGTATGTCTCTGTCTGCTCTATATGAATCTGCGTTTCCGTCCGGTGCATATTGGAGATCGCTCCGGTACTATTGGCAAACTTTGCCGGTTAATTTGAAAGGAATATTTTTTTAAATTTTACTTTAAATTTTTTAAGTTTTCACTTAAATAAAAATACTCGTATTATTTGTCAGTATTCTTATATATATTAATTTAATCTATACAAATATTTAACATTTTTGGAAGTCGTGTTTGCGAATATATAATTTAATTATTGCGAATTATTTCTCCGGTTCAGCGCACCAACACACCCCGAGATCAGCCGCCGTTGTTGAGAGTCAACACTTCAAGAGAGTTAGTTCTGATGATAGCAGACCCATTTAACTTAAGGTAAATAGAAGACAGATAATCTATGTCAACGAATGCTCATTATAAATATGCCTCGCTCTTTTTGCAGAATGTTAAGTTTATTTGCAGTTTGTGATATATGTTATAAAGGTATTAAATTAGATTTATTTCATAAACGTTGGCATATTTTTTAAATTCTGATGGAGAGGTCTTAATGTGTTTGTGTAACTAGAATATATTCTGTATTCTCAATTAATGTAACTCAACACTGGTTGTTGGCTGGAAAAACCCATATTTGAATCAATAATGAATGAAAAAGATCATTTTACTGTAAATTGGTTGAAATTCTGATCAAAAGTTGCTGGTTCATTCAAGGGTTTTTTTTTAAATATCTGAAAACAATGTTTGGTTACTTCTGAGTGTTTTATCAAGTAAATTGTGAGTATTCAGAGGAACATGTGTCGTAGTTTTTCTATTGGAAATGTGTACTGGATAAATTTTGAAATCATTATTTGGGTTAGCGAAGATCAGAACCTACATACAGTGCGCCATCTATCATTCTTTCTAGCGTTTTAAATTTAATTCTAACCTAAAAACATAAAATATACAGTTTTTTTTGTTTAGTCTCTAAAGAAATCAGAATAGCAATGGCCTAGCCTCTTCTTTTCCTTTTCAAGGATTAATTCTTTTAATATATATTTTTTTAAATAATAAAAATTCTCCCTAACATGTTCAGTGCTGAAAATGCCTACTATATAAGCATTCTCTGTAACCTTTAAGTCCCCGTTATATTTCCAATTTCTTTGGATAGATTCAAATACAAATGAGCCCAGGAGGGCTTAACAGTATTGATAGGATTTGTAAGTGTAAATGATAATAAATTATGCCTGTTCTCACCTTCTTACTAAGAATTTTTAGCATAGACAATTTTTTTAATTTTCTAAGAATTTTTAGCATAGACAAATATTTTAATTTTCTTAGAATTTTTAGCATAGACAAATTTTTAAATACCCTCGTGATTTAAAAAATAATGAATCTGGATTAAAAATTTGAATATTAAAAACTTAAATACTGTGTGGCTTGATTTTAATTTTTATACATATTATAAAAACCTCTACGACCTAGTTGTAAGACTCTTGTCTCCAAGCCTGGAGGTTGTGATTTCGATTCCCATTGGAACTCAGATTTTTTAAAAAGGATTCCAGTCTAGTTTTTACTTAAGGCCTCTTTTACATCTTTCTGGTTAGTTGGAAGATATTGACACATGGCAATAAGCCTGCCAAGTTGTACTGTATACAACGAAAGTGTAATACAATAACATATTTTTATTTTTTACTGCTCCGGTTAATCCGCAACCCGGTTTATGCGACTCCGGATTATTGAGAATCTACTGTATTCCAAAAAGTTACGAATATAAAAATTTATTACTTGAAATTTTATAACATTTAAACGTTTTTTTAAACTGTAAAGACTCAGTTTAATCTGTCTTTTTACTAATTTTTTATTAAAAAAATCATATAATAATTTTTCATATTCTTGCCATAATACACAATAAAAATTATCTCAATCAAAAATTTAAACCCAGTTTAAATAAATTTAACTTTTATATTATATTGCAAACAATAATTTCAATTTATTTCAATATTTTTATGCATTTACATACAAAATAACAAATTTTATGAATGTCACACACCCATTCACACATTTCCACTCACCAGCACTTGCGCAGATATAACATACGTGCGCACATTAATATAGTGAGGTGACTAAAGTTGTATAATTTACGTAATATAAAATATCTTCAATAGTTTTACTTCTAAGTACAGCTTCTTAAGCAAGTTTTACTTATAAGATAATAAAAATACTTGATACCCTTAAAATTACTTCTAATAATAAAACACTGAGGTAAACACTCATAATGACATTACATTGAAGAAACAATTTTTTTTCTCAAAAGTTAATTTGATTCTTAATTTCCTAAATTGGGAGAGTGAGCTTATAAAATGCATATTAGCTGGGAGAGTGAGCTTATAAAATGCATATTAGCTGGGAGAGTGAGCTTATAAAATACATATTAGCTGGGAGAGTGAGCTTATAAAATGCATATTAGCTGAAAGAGTGAGCTTATAAAAGGCATATTAGCTGGGAGAGTGAGCTTATAACATGCATATTAGGTAGGAGAGGGAGCTTATAAAATGCATATTAGCTGGGAGAGTGAGCTTATAAAAATGCAAATTAGCTGGGAGAATGAGCTTATAAAAATGTTTCACTAGCTTTTTTAATATCCATAATACAATAACATATGTGCGCTATATCCAGAGCCATGTTTACTAACAGGCCAATCTAGGCATTAGCCAAAGGGGGTGTCCAAAGATTCATAAATTTGTTGTAAAGTATGTTCAAAAATGATTTAAATCAAGAGTTCCCAAAGTGGTCGATATCGACCCCTTGGGGTCGATTTGATTTTTATAGGGGTCGATAGTTTAAAAAAAAATTTTGGGGGTCGAGGACAGCAAAAATAGACCCCCTTACACTACTGCTATTTGTTTGTTACTTCAAAATATCTATGATTCCAATAGGTATGTTACCTAATTAAGAATATTTGTCAATATTTGTACTTATTTTGAATTTACATATTTATTTCATAAATGTCCAAAATTAAAAAAAAACTCCACTCATATTTTTTTGCTTTAATTTTCGTCAGCACAGATTTCAATATTAAATGTTGCACAAGATAATGCAATGCATAATCCGTAGTCCTTTTATATTTTTCAATCCTTAATTACAAGTGATTAAAATGAAAAGTTTGATATCTAGTGAAATATTTAATATCGAGTACTGTAATAATTTATAATATATTTATATAAATAGACGGTTTTAAAACTTTTTGGTAAAGAGGTCTGCGGCCGAAAAGATTTTGGGAACTCTTGATTTAGATGTATGTTTTATGGAATAATACATTTCCTACAGCTCTTATTTAAAATCTAATGATTACCACCATTGTTCAATGCTCAGGAAAAAAATAATTAATGAAAAATTAGTAACTGTTTATCCAAATATTTACATTAATTTATTTATGCTCACCATTAATGAATTAACCCATGGAACGAAGATTTTCATTATTGAAATGATTAAAAACATATTTAAGATCTACGCTAAAACAAAACAAACTAAACGCATTAGACATATTAATAATAGAGTCACATATAACAGAGAATATGAACTCCAATGACATCGTAATTGCATTTACGGAGAAGAAAGCAAAGTTAACCTTTCCTTCCCTGTGTTGGGTATCTTCTACACGTTGCTTCTAATAACCATCAATATCTCTATAAATTTAATAAATACAAGGTTAAGATTTTAGGTATTCCTCCATAATATATTTACGCATTGATTTAAAAAATAATATTAATAATATACAGAATTTATCGACTACATCGTAAGTATTTCGTGAATATCGGAAACAAATTCGTATTTAAACGCTGTGAGTGCCTCGATCTTGGGTCTTGACGATAGGTGAAAAGTATGCGGGAAGCGCGACACTATATTCACATCTCACTTTTGCATACGTCACTGAATAGCGAGGAGCTCAATTGTCTCAACCTCGCAAGTGTAAGCGACGCCCGAGTTAGCCCCCAACCCTGCCACGCTGCAGTAGCTGTTGAGCTGGCAACGAGACTAGACCTACGCCCGTTCCGTGAGCGGTGCCAGATGGTTTTTTAATGCTTTCAGCAAATAAATCTTAATTATTATAATTTTTAACTTTAATTATAATTAATTAAGGGGATTATCTATGAATATTCTTATTTTTCCGATTTAAAATCGCTAATTTTTGATCGCGTACTCACTACCCAACACCGGAACATGCGTTTCATTTTTATCACCGTAAGGGAAGGGTTAAAACAGTTGTGGTTTGTTGTGTAGCGTGAAATACGAGTACATCATCATCCAAGATCATCATCCGAAACGGAAGCCTTTTTAATTGTGTATTGGGGATAGAGGGCATAATTGGCAAACTGCCTAGGGGCGCCGTCTATACAAATGCAACCCTGCAACTAGGCAATTGATGTCACCATCCTTTATGTACATATAATAAGGCTCTCAAATCAATTGCTGATGTTAGAATCATTCCCTCATTGGCTTGCTTCAAACAGCAAGAATATTACATTTCCTCTTAATGATGGGACAAGCGAAACAATTTCAATTCTGATTCACCTTACAGTTGTTGCCTTTTCCATCAATTTATGACATTTTACATTTTTTATAATATTCGAACAGACAGTAAAAGGACTTAAATAATTTTGTAACTATTTAACTATTACTTAGTTAGCTGTAAAAGATAGCCATTTGAAGTATTCATAATTAAATAAAATATGTCAAAGAATTTTGTTAAATGTCTTATAAAATAAAGCCTGAAACTTTTGTGTAAAAGTCAAACATTTGACCACGGAAGTAATCTTTGAAAGAAAAATCAAGCAACATCCGTTCACTTTTTTGTAATATACGAACATAAGAAAATCTAAAGCATTAGTTTTGCTTGCTAGCCCAGTAAGAAAGCACTATTATATTTCAAGTTATCTGTAGTCTACAGTTAAATTTAGATAACTTCAATATTTTTTTAATTAATTTAAGTTGAACTCTCGATTCACACTTGACCGCAGACATGTTGATTATTCATTTGAATAAATTATGATCACTTCTGTTGTATGAACACTATAGCCCGCAGGTGACCAGGTAGCTCAACATAATCCATATGTCTATAATGTCTGCGGAAGGGACTACACGTCTAAGATTAGGCTGCTCTGTCACAGATGATCACATGAGTGGCGTGAAGGAGATTAAGAGGCCAAGCAATGGTGATGACAATAACGAGATCTTCTCATCGAAGAACTCTAAATTACCTTGTGGAAGAGTCTTCTCTTTTTGGAAGATCTGTGTATATTGAGGATTTTCTGTATTATTGATCATTTAGAATGAGTACAGATATTTATCTGCAAGAGGTGAGATTCAAAGTGTTTTTATAAGAAATTGGAAACCAGAGCTTTTTTCAATTTATCAACATAAATTTTTAATTTTATTATTTTTAAAGTCAGCCTCAAAAATTAAAATAATTTTGTTTGACACATTGTCAGAAAAAAAAATGTATACAAGTTCTGCCATCCCATGGGCATGCTACAGTCAACCCACAGTGAGCTTACATAAATATATCTGTTGGTTAATTATGGTCAAGTGTGAATCTAGCTTTAAAGTTCATAATTTATTTAAATACTGAATTATGTATCAATGAAATTTGTAGAAAATTTATTTTACAAAGCTCTTATTAAAATATTGACTGTTGAATAATGTCTTTTAAAATTTTAACAGTGATAAAACATTGGTCCATATTCAAAATTCTGAAAGAATAATAAAAAAAATGAGAAAAGGGATAATTAAATGTCTTATACCCTTAAAAACCGTACCAATTATGTTAGAACACTCCGAGTTCATTTATTTTTTTTAAATAATCATATCAATGGGCATTTATATTTCATGAAAAGTTTATATGAACCCCTGTAAATTTTTTTTAATGTGTTAATTTAAGATTAATTTATCTAATTTGGCAACATTTATTCAATTTGTAGAAAGTTTAAAACTTCTCAAATAGTATAAGTTTTGACCAAAGATGACTGGAATATTTACACTTTGTTTTGTTCCGTTTTACTTAAATATATTTTATAATAAATTCAAAATAAATATGAGGAGTTACTTTTATAAAAGATTTCTTCTGAGAAAAATATAAAGTTATATTATAAAAAAAATATAAAAACTAATTGAGAACCTTGTAGAAGGATCTGACAAATATGAAATTTTTCAATCAAACGTACTACCTTGATCAAAAAGTTTTAGGAACGGCCACCGTGTGGCGCTGTCAGTCACCCGATTGGAATTCTTTTTTTTTTGTTAGGTTACCACATCTATCATTGACACTTCCCTCCAAATTTCAGCGTCATAGCTTGACATTTGTAAAAGTTACGCTGTACTGAGTACATTTACCTTTGTGCGTGTTTTCGATTTTTTACAAGTTTGAAAATGGCATCAACTGTGCATCAACGAGTTTGCATTAAATTTTGTGTGAAAAATAGATTTAACGGTCCGCAGACCTTGTAAATGTTGGAGAAGTGTTTTTCGGTGACACGAACGCTTCAGAAGTAGTCGTGAGTCGGTCGAGGATGACGAACGCAGTGGCAGTCGATGAAAACATCGATAAAATCAAAGAAATGTTGTCCGAAAACCGTAAATTGACCATCAGAGAGCTGGCAGAGGACTTTAACATCGCTTATGGATCCGCTCAAGACATTTTGGTTAGTGATTTGGGCCTCAGACGTGTCGCTGCAAAACTGGTGCCGAAAGACATCAATTTCATGCAAAAAAAGGACCGCGTTGAAATCGCGAAAGACATGATTTCCATGAGTTTTTGACCAAAAACAACACGAAGACTATCTAGCAGCCTTTGAATTAACCTAATCTGGCTCCCTGCAACTTTTTCCTGTTCAACCGACTTAAAAAACCGCTTTGCGGAACGCGTTACAGCACCCGAGAGGATGTCATGAAAAAATTGAAGACGGCTCTGATGGACATTCCGAAAATTGAGTACCAGCGGTGTTTCGAGGATTGGATCAAACGCTGGCGAAAGTACGTTGCAGTCGATGGGGAATACTTTGAAGAGGACCATATCGATTTTGATGAATAAACTTGTATTTTCGATTTTATGAATAAAGTTTTGAAACTTTTTGATCAAGGTAGTATATGTGTAGTACGTATGTTTTTTTAGTACAAATATATTGTGCCCTTTGAGGAAAAATACTATATCTATATTTCAGTAATTATGCTGATTAAAAAATTAAACTGATTTACAAAAATACAGCAACCCTTCAAATTAACACAGTCTCCATTTTTTATTTATTTGTTTTAAAGCAGTTTATTCTGTTTGAAACTAGAGGAATAGAAACTATTAGCGAAACTGTAGATTCTAGATAGAAACAGCTACAACTAACTGTAAGTGCGATAACGATAACAATGGAAAATTAATCTAATGAGAGTGAATTGCAATGAATAAGGAGAAGCATATTGTATGTTGTGTAATATTTCTCTTCATATAAATAAATCTTATAGCTCTTATTAATATTAATGTTACATTAGTATATTATGGGATGAACAAGTTTGGTCTTTCTGGAGTGATGATGTGTGAAGAGTTTGATTTCGCATGATGTTTCCAGTTGTAATTGCGTGTCACTGTTTGTCAGGTTGATGAGAACGTGCAACGGGGTTTTGTTTTTGTGTAATCAAAAATCGGAAAGAAGTATCGATTTATTTTTTCATGCTAAATATCCTCAGTGAGATACAGGCAAAAACCTAGTTTATTGGGGATACGACAAATGAAAGGCGACTAACCCGGATCAATTGAAATAATGTGTCTAAGTTGAATTGCCTGTTGTTTTTTCGCATATTGTGTGTGTTTCTTGTCGTGTGTAATAGTAAATAGTAAATTAGTTGTCAGTAACCTGTAATATAAACTAAAAACTAACTAAAGCTTTTAAATAAGTGAGAATCGAATATCTGGAAATACAGTAGAGCACGGATTATCCGTAGTGATTGGGGAATACTTGAAACTGGATAATTGAAAAACACGAACAATCTAAATTGACTTTTTATTGAGTTCAACATTTTAAGACTTGAATGCTAGATAAATTTTGCTACACAAGATGAGTATACAAACAAGCTTTCTTAATGCTGCTAAACGCCAGTATCATACCACGGTAATTAAATTAGGAAGCCGTGTTGATTTCTAAGTTTCTAAATTGTTACGAAAATCCACATATTTTTGTGTTGGTGTGGATACGAAGAAACATTGCCCACTTACACTACAACTTACTAGCACTAATCTATTGGTATAAGATAAACCATAGATTTTATAACAGTTTTGGTTCTTACTTTGTAATTTTTAAAATGTGCATGCAACTTGCAAAGGATTATGTAAAAAAATGTACTATAGAGGATGACGGTTAATCCAACTCACGGATAATTGAGCCCCGTATAATCGGCACTCTACTGTATGTAAAAGATCACTCTTTTTACATAGCATAAAATGGTTTCATTTCTGCGGTTTTGATTTATGCACTATTTTACTTGAAGCTGCGTAAATTGAGGGATTACTGTAGATATATTCAGTGTAATGTACGAGGCATATCCAGAAACAAAGTGTACTGAATTTTTGTAGGTTACAATTTTTTTTATTTAAACAAAAAAATGACGTGGAACCGTAGTACATATGTAAGCTATTTTTGACATAGTCGCCATTCCTCTGAATGCAGGTGGTGAAGCGGGGTACAACTTTTTGATGCCTTCCTCGAAGTAGTTTCCCGCCAACCCCTCCGTTCACTTCTCCACCTCCTCCTTTACCTCCTCGTCGGTTGAAAACCTTTTTCCACCCATGTGCAGCTTCAGGGAGGTAAAGAGATAGTAATCTGAAGGTGCTAGGTCAGGGGAATGCGCGGGATGGTTCAGGACATCCCATTTAAACCAAAAAGACCACACACGGCCAACGCCACGAAGGAACTGCTTGCCTCGTTTAAATGGGATGTCCTGAACCATCCCGCGCATTCCCCTGACCTAGCACCTTCAGATTACTATCTCTTTACCTCCCTGAAGCTGCACATGGGTGGAAAAAGGTTTTCAACCGACGAGGAGGTAAAGGAGGAGGTGGAGAAGTGGATGGAGGGGTTGGCGGGAAACTACTTCGAGGAAGGCATCAAAAAGTTGTACCCCGCTTCACCACCTGCATTGAGAGGAATGGTGACTATGTCGAAAAATAGCTTACATATGTACTACGGTAACCACGTAAATTTTTTCTTTAAATAAAAAAAATTGTAACCTTAAAAAATTCAGTACACTTAGTTTCTGGATATGCCTCGTATGTTATATAAATGTTTAAATTGTATATTTGGGTTGTTTCAATTTCTGTAATATCTAGAATAAAAATCATTCAATAAAAAACTTCTATCATTAAGTTTGTAACTGTAATGGTAAATAAAATTATTTATGGTAAATGTATATAAAATACTGATTAGATAATACAAGAGAATATTTGTTACTTACCGTATTTTTTACCATAAGACACATTTTTACTTAGAAAAATTGACATAAAATTAAGTCGTATCTTACGGTCTGACGGTAGGTGATATGTATTAATAGATCCTTGCAGAAATAACTACCATGTAAAAATATTATACACGCATTTCTCTTCATACCTATGCATGTATTTTATTTTAATGTCTACGTATTATATTATATTTTTTACTTCAGTCCTTTAACAATTGGTTCAAGAAACACGGTATCGAAGATGACTTAGGCCTAGGCCACACCAGATGACTTAGGCCTAGGCCACACCAAAGTGCTTCGTTAGGTGCTAAACTAGGTGTTACACGACTAATATACTAGGTGATTTCATGCTTGGCCACACCAAAGTGCTTCGTACAAATTCATTTGACATTTGGGAGCGGTTAAGTTAACAAACGATACCACTCTCAAAACTAACCAATTCCATTACAATTTACCATCTTTATTTACTTCCCGTGTAACTTCATTCCAAAGTGATTTTATTACAGGTACATTTTTGTATAATTTGCTCGATGGGTTCCACAAAGGCTCCCTTTTATACACAGCTGTTATTAAAACTTCCGTTAATTAACACGTCTGTGCGCTAGAAGATTCACTCGGTGACTAATCGTCATACAACGTGGCAAAAGTGTGCAGTGTGGCCATTGCGATAGTATGCGGTGTGTTGGTTTGCTAGGATATGACGCCTAACTCGCAGCGTAGTTCTAAGCACCAAGCGAGGCTCTTACGTGTGTGGCCGAGGTCTTAGTTTTTGATGAGTGACAACAATAGTTCAGACAATAAAATATAAAATTGACAGTAACGAGACAAGTGAAAACGAACTGAATATTGCAGCTACAAGTTATGATAATTATAATTAAAAAATAAGAGATCGTAAATATTTTTGTAGAATAAAATATTCTTTTCAAAAAAAACTGTCTCGTAAATTTAAGGTGTATCTTACTTACGGTCCGAAAAATACGGGATATACAAAATTTTCTTTAAAAGCAACTCCTCATATTTGGAACGGGAGCACATATTACTCATGCTTAAAAATATTATATACGAAGATTATTAAATCACATTAAGTTTATTGAAATAACAGCGTTGTTAGTTTGCCAATTTGGTATATCTTAAAAAAAGATATGTAGGCATTTCTTTTTAACACAATTTCACTTTATACTTATAAGATATATTAAACAAATATCGAAAATTATTTTGGCAAAGAAAATAGTTAAATTTAACAACATTGAAATTTATATTAACTTGGATGAAAGAAATTTCTGAGGACACATATTTCTTTTTCAATTTACGTTTGAATTACAAAAAAAATACACAGGTCACACATTTTTATTTTATTTTAATTTGTTTAGTCAAATTACTGTTCATTCCATTTAATATCCTCTAAGTACGAAATATGCTAATACTGGAGAGATCGTTTCTACTCGACAAATGATGGGTTCAAGTTGAGGGATGCCTTTAATGTCATGGTCTCGATATCGTGGGTGGTATCTGGTGCAACAAAGATTCCCGGACGTGAGAATGTGCAAGATTTATACATTCGCATCAATTGTCTCTCAATAAGAGTTAGAACTATAAGAGGACAGCAGAAGATAGACGCATAGATAGGCAGAAGAGCAGGATGCAACGTTACAGAGATCGCAGTGCACGTAATACAAAATTGTGACTCATTGAATACACGGTGGCAGAATTCAAAGGCACGACGCCGTAATAAAAACCATCGTAGCGGCTCTCCAAATGAAATCTTACTCAGTTTGGAGAGAATAAATATTACATGACGAAAATGCGCCTAGTTTAGTTTCTTGTCTTCGCAATATTCATGTATAGCGCAGACTTGACTCAGGAGGGGAGGAGGAAACCAGATATAGTGGAAGCCAGAGATGATTCTGTCAACATCATCTATATACAGGTAGTAAGTAAGTGGCGCTCGGCCATTTGAGCAACTACAAAATACGAAAGTTTACTATAAGAATAACAGTGACCGTATTAGAATCTTGTTACAGCAAGCCAATACTAGCAGTATTAACTACATTAGCGCCACTATCACCTGGAGGGGAATCTGGGCAAAATCACAAGCAGAGGACCTGATAGGATTTGGACTGATTCAGGGACTTCTACGTGGCATCACAACCCAGGTCGTCCAGAGCTTATCTATGAATTTCAACAGATGTAACAAGATAACTAAAACACAGTAGAGGGCACAACACATTGTACAGAATACAACAATAACAGCAGCAGAAGAGAGAAGCGAAGTTGGCTGAGGAAGAAATCGAATTCCAAGACTGTTACCTGACAAAATCTATCCTATTTCTTCCAAAACCTAAAAAACAACCCTTAAACCAACTCTCCAAACTCCCTTATCTCAGGTACAAAGTTTAAAAAATGTATATAAAGGCAATAATGTATTAAAAGTGCCAACTTAAAGATAGAGTATTGTCTCTTTAAATATATTTCAATCTATAAAGTGGAATAAACAATGTTAGACTAAACAAATGACAATGTCTTTAAACCTCCACAGTGTTTAATGCCTTAACTATAAATTATACACATTTTTATTTTATACTCTTCATGTTTAGTATACGAGTATAATTCAAATATCAGTTGGCACATTCAGTTATTTCCTATTGATATTGCAATGATCATCAACTATTAATTAATTTGTTTATGATTTTCAGTAACACTGTAAAAGTATTTTTTGATATTAATATCAAAGCAAATGTGTTACTTATGATTAACGTTCCCTCTAAGGTGTGCGCGTGTGCGGCTGCACATCTGTTAAAAATTGTCCGCACACATGTTTCCATCTTCCGCACACATCTCAAAGAAAGGAACTTGTAACCATATTTTGTTTAGCACAATTATATATTTTATTTGATATTTTATGATGGGTTCTCAGGTTCCTTTCTTTGAGATGTGTGCGGAACATGGAAACACCATGATTTCGTGGTACATTATGTTGACTACTTAGTTTTATCTATGCATGAATATGCATATTTGCTTGCGCTCTTCTCTCTTTTTTTCTTGCACATATAAGTTAATGGGACTGCACACACAATGAAAAAATTAGGGGGAACGTTGCTTATAATCATTGAAAATTATAATTACTTTAAACGATCGATCGCTAATCATATAGGTTGTACCACTTAACACAATATTAAATTAAATTCTTATTCACAGTTAGTGGGATCCCACTTAAAAACTGTATTTGTTTTGGCTATAAAGTTTTTTTTTTGACAACAGTTCGTAACTCTTTTTTGATAACAAAAAAAATTCTTAAAATTGCATTTGTACAAAACTTATTAATATATAAAAAAAAAAAAAGCTTTTCAAAAAAAAGCTTTTAGATCACAATAATTATTTACGAGTCAATAATTGTTCACTTGGATTTTTTTTGAAAACTTCCCATCGGCATATCCACTTCTTTTTCTTCGCTAGAGATATCTTTACAAGTGTTCCGTCTCACAGTAGGACAAGCCGCGAGGGCTATTCCCGACTCGTTTACCATTCTAGAGAATGGTCCATCTGTCTTCTGTAGCAGATGGAACGGCTCTCCAAAGTCTACCAACTTTCCACTCTCCATCACTAAGACACGGTCAGCGTCCATGACAGTGTTCAACCGATGTGCTATAGTGAGGACAGTACACGAAGAAAATTTCTCTCGGATTATCTTTTGAATTGATTCATCAGTCCTGAAAAATATTCTCTATTAGCATTTTAAATTAAATTAAACACAATTACAGAAATGGAGTAAATAATTCTTTCGGATTCTTGTTTAAAGTCAAAACATTTAAAAAAGTTACAAATAAAAGTCCATTAATTGAATGCGTGCCGCGAATAAGGTGGTAACTAACATTTTTTCAAAATCCAGTTTTTTGTGAAATAACATGCTATGTGGTTACGTCCTTCGTCCCCTCTATAAAAATATTCTCTATCTCCTTCGTTTCTACTGATAAGACAACATTGCCATTGGATTTTTGCGCGCGCTCAGTGGAATAACATGGTTTCAAGTATCAACATGTCCGGAGAGGCGCCCGTCGTTCCCTCTGCTAGTGTAGAAAATAAACTTAATTTCAGTAAAAAACGACAAGCAAGGACTGCAGAATGGTCAGATAATAAACGGAAGAAACTGAGAAACAGCGGACAATCCTATATAAGCGGAAAAGGCAAAGAAGTAACGAGTAAAAGACGATCAGAAGAGGTTAGTGGAATAACGTGGCAACTAACGTACATGATTGATTTTTCATATTAAAGTTGTAACAGCACAACTTGTTTGTTTTATATAAGAGTTGTGGAATAAAGTTGTAACTGCATTCGCAGACCACGTTATTCCACATGTTCATTGTGTTTTTTTTGTTGTTTTGAATATAGTTTAGTATTTTTTTTGTTTTTAAATAAAGTGTGTATATGAAAATATATCTTTTGATTTAAAAAAACTATTAAAATATCAACATTTAATAAAAAAAGTGTTTTTCTTGAATACTGTAAAATACAAGTTTTGTTAGTTACCACCTTATTCGCGGCACCTATTCAATTGCAAGAATGATAATTCATAATTCGTATTTTTCTACATTTTTAATGTTACCAAAATCGACTTTTCACTATAAATTTTACAGTTAAACTGTAAAATCGCGTATCTCGTAATTTATAATGTGTCAAAAAGTATTTATAAATTCTGGCAGAAGCCACTAGCCTTGGTGGCGGAACGACCAATATATTAGGAGCCAGCAAGCTATTAAATTACCGGAGGTCTTCCTATTTTCAAATATTCAATATCGAAATAAAGCCCCTTTACACATTCTCATCAACCTGACAAACAGTGACACTCAATTACATACGTATACAAGAATATTACGCGAATCAAACCCCTCACACTTCATCATTGTAGACAGACCAAAATTTTCATCCCACAATATACCACACATAATCATAAAAAAATTTTCATCCAACAATATACCACACATAATCATAAAAAAATTTTCATCCCACAATATACCACACATAATCATAAAAAAAATTTCATCCCACAATATACCACACATAATCATAAAAAAATTTTCATCCAACAATATACCACACATAATCATAAAAAAATTTTCATCCCACAATATACCACACATAATCATAAAAAAAATTTCATCCCACAATATACCACACATAATCATAAAAAAAATTTCATCCCACAATATACCACACATAATCATAAAAAAATTTTCATCCCACAATATACCACACATAATCATAAAAAAATTTCATCCCACAATATACCACACATAATCATAAAAAAAATTTCATCCCACAATATACCACACATAATCATAAAAAAATTTTCATCCCACAATATACCACACATAATCATAAAAAAAATTTCATCCCACAATATACCACACATAATCATAAAAAAATTTTCATCCCACAATATACCACACATAATCATAAAAAAAATTTCATCCCACAATATACCACACATAATCATAAAAAAATTTTCATCCCACAATATACTACACATAATCATAAAAAAAATTTCATCCCACAATATACCACACATAATCATAAAAAAATTATCATCCCACAATATACCACACATAATCATAAAAAAAATTATCATCCCACAATATACCACACATAATCATAAAAAAATTATCATCCCACAATATACCACACATAATCATAAAAAAAATTTCATCCCACAATATACCACACATAATCATAAAAAAATTTCATCCCACAATATACCACACATAATCATAAAAAAAATTTCATCCCACAATATACCACACATAATCATAAAAAAAATTTCATCCCACAATATACTACACATAATCATAAAAAAAATTTCATCCCACAATATACCACACATAATCATAAAAAAATTATCATCCCACAATATACCACACATAATCATAAAAAAAATTATCATCCCACAATATACCACACATAATCATAAAAAAATTATCATCCCACAATATACCACACATAATCATAAAAAAAATTTCATCCCACAATATACCACACATAATCATAAAAAAATTTTCATCCCAAAATATACCACACATAATCATAAAAAATTTTCATCCCACAATATACCACACATAATCATAAAAAATTTTCATCCCACAATATACCACACATAATCATAAAAAATTTTCATCCCACAATATACCACACATAATCATAAAAAAATTTCTTCCCACAATATACCACACATAATCATAAAAATTTTTCGTCCCACAATATACCACACATAATCATAAAAAAAAATAAACACCACACAAACCTTTACTACATGGGTGGCCAACCTTTTCAACAGCCGGGCCAAATTTTAGAAATGAGATTTCCTACCGGGCCATACAACAAAATTTCTTTTACTATTCAAAACAAACAAGAAATATATTGTTTTTTTAAGAAGATATAACAAAAATGAGAATCAAACATGTTTATTAGATTAGAGTTAGGCAATACAAAAAATAATAATAAAAAATAAACAAAATATAATAAATTTTAGTGAGACGTCTGATTTTGTTTGTCAGAACTAAGTGCATCAATGTTGATAACGATTGATGTTGTTGCTACACGCAAACAGTTTTCCAAGTGCTCATCAGTGATTCGTGTTCTCATTTGAGATTTAATATGCTTCATTCGACTAAAAAGCTGTTCACACGTGTAAGTGTTTCCAAATAGCGAAATCATCGATAGAGCATGTTTGTAAAATGCAGGACATTTCTCCTTGTCCAAATATGTTTTGTAAAACTCTTCCAAACCAACCTGTTTGAATTTCTCCTTTAACTGTGCATCACAACACATTTCACAATGTTCCATTTGTAAAATTCCTTGCAATAAATTCATGTCTACGGAGAATGGCGTTGCAAATGCAGCAAAAAACACACGACGCTTTTTAAAATCTTGAAATCGGTTTTCAAATTCCAGGTTCAAGTCGGGTATCAACGAAGCGTATTTATCCGCCGCCATTTGTGTGACGTCTGGCTGCAATAACAATGTAGGAAAGTGAGTGAAGATTTTTGTCCTTAACTGTTGTTCCCAAAGCCCAAGTTTCATTTGGAATGCGGAAATAAGATCATACATGTTATTAATTAGTTGATCTTTCCCTTGTATACGAGTATTAACAACATTTAGGTGGCTAACTATATCGACCAGAAATGTAAAGTCGCTAACCCACTCCTTGTCTTCAAATTCTGGGATACTTTTTGACTTGCTTGCGAAGAATGATTGTATTTCTTGCTTCAAATCAAACACTCTTTTCAACATTTTGGCACGGGTCAGCCATCTTACTTCTGCATAAAATGTAACGTCATTATATTCTGAATCCAAAGACTTGAGAAACTCTTGGAACTGACGGTGATTCAACCCCTTCGACTTACTAAAGTTCACTGTTTTGATGACCACCTTCATGACATGATCCATTTTTTAGGGACTTGGAACATAAATTCTCTTGATGAAAAATGCAATGAAAATTTAGCATCGAAGTATTGCCAACTTTTGCAGGCCTCGTTTTCAATCAATTTTACTAAACCTTCGTGTTTCCCAACTATTGCTGGAGCACCATCTGTTGTTAAGCCCGATAGGTTGTTGAGTTGTAACGAAAAGCGATTCAATGTCGATGTAACAGCTCCTAACAAATCTCATGAGCAAGTAGTGTCCTTAAGTGGATACAGTGCCGCTAATTCTTCAATTTTGTTAAAATGGACATCAACGCCCCTGATAAAAATCGCCACTTGGGCGGTATCTGTTAGGTATGTGCTTTCATCCAATGCTAGAGCAAAAAATATGAACTTGGATGCTCGGTTTTTCAAATTATCTTCAATATGTTTTCCAATGTCATCCACACGCCTAGTAATAGTTTGACGAGACCGGCTTATTTTTGAGAAATCCGTTTTCTTTTCTGGGCACAGAATTTCAACGACTCTCTCCAAACATTCCTTAACCATTTCACCATCTGAATATGGATTCAATTTTTTTGCTAGTATCATGGCTACTGCATAACTAGCTTTTACATAGCATGTTGACTCTTGAGCCGCTCTAGTAAATATCCGACGTTGTGCAGAAAGTTTTCTTTTTAATTCATTTACTTGGTCTTGTCGAAATTGCCCTTCGTACTTCGTCTGAGCTTGCCACAGACTGGCGGTCGCACGACGCATCCTGCCCCGCATTCACGTTCACGGCTATCCACGCAAGATCGGCGTGCGCGATTTTTAAAATCAGCTTAGCGTTGTGATTGTTTGTTAACACGAATATACCATAGAAGAAATTAACACGATAGTTGAATCAATGTACTGAGATACTTCCATATATGGGATATGATACGAACTACGCACGATAGAATGTTCTTTTTGTGGTTTTATGTACACTAAAAGAAAAAAATGTGTGCATATGCTCCGCGGGCCACAAGTAGACGCCCAGCGGGCCGCACGCGGCCCGCGGGCCGCGGGTTGGCCACCCTTGCTTTACTACATTAGTTATCTTTCAGTTATATATTAATTAAACAAAATTTGTGCATTGCATTATGTAGTTTACATTTCTTAATGTAGTGACAGTCCTGAATTTAATTTGGAGGCAGTAAAAAATCACAGAGGCATAAATATGATTGAATGTTAACAAAGCGTGAATAATCAAAGTTTTTATATATCTTCTTCTTCCCAGTGTCATGTCAGGTCCCCCCCAACGTTGAATATCACCTGAGAGTAGACATCTTTGTCCCCGGCAGCCCGAAAAAGATCTCCAATGCCCCTTATGCCAGTCCAATCACGTATATTGCGGAGCCAGGAGATTTGCCTCCTGCCAACACCTCTTCGGCCTTCTATTTGGCATTGGATGATCAGGTGCAGTAATTTGTACTTTGCTCCTCTAAGTACATGACCCAAGTAGGACACCTTTCTGATTTTAATATTAGTCAGCAACTCTCTATCAACTTTGGCACTTTGTAGAACCCTTGTGTTGCTGACCATATCCGTCCAGGGTATCCGTAGCATTCTCCGGTGCATTCACATTTTGAATGCTTCCAGTCGGTTCATACTACCAACTTTGAGGGTCCACGATTCCACTCCATGCAATAACAATGACCAAACGTACCATTTGACTAACTGTTGTCGAAGTTTCAAGTTTAGATTATCATTGCAGAGTACGCTTCTCATTTTATTAAAAGCCGCACGAGATGATTCAATTCTGCACTTGACTTCGGTTTCTGGGTCGAGGTCTTCAACTAGGATACTTCCGAGGTATTTCAAATTGTACCTGATGTTATTGATACATACACCATTCACTTTGACACCCAGATTCAAGTTATATAGTGCTTCCTTTAAAACTATATCAGAGTACAGATTGAATAACATAGGTGACAAAATACAACCTTGTCGGACTCCACGTTGAATCGGTATGCCTTTCGATTTGTTATTTTCCAATTTAATGACAGCTTCTTGGTTCCATATAAAAAACGCTTTTTATATTTTTTAAAACAAAAATAAAAATGGTCTGACCTACAGGTACACACCACCTACTTCACACCTGGCAGGGAATATGTTAAATAAGGGGAAGATGTTACAGCAATTTTATCCATTTCCCTCTTCAAGTCTTCAGAAAAGAATTGCCCCCATATAGTGAGGGCGAGTTTTCGAATGGATACCCCAGTTGCTAAACTATAGTAGCCAGTTTATTAGAGGATACGAAGAGATATAGACATCGGCAGAACACAAAATTGTGAATTGATAAACATGAACATTCTTACTGTTGATCCATGCTGGCAGTGAACTCATCTAATACTAGGATCTTGTTGTTTCGGAGGATAGCACGAGCCAAACAGACCAACTGCTTCTGTCCCATGCTGAAGTTGTTACCGCCTTCCGATACTTGGAAGTCTAGTGATGGGACTGAATCTTTCAGTTCCACCTGAAAAATAAATTCTATTTAGTTTCAAATGACAATTTTTTGCACTCATTTTTGGACTGGCTTTGAAAGAATTTTTTTCTTCCTCCTTTCCTTATAGTGTTGTAGGACACCTACCTAGTAAATAAATAATTGTCAAAATAATAAGTGAATTGTTAAACACAATTAAATTAAATTAATTATTGTTAATAGTAAACATACAGGGTCAATGACCGATGAAGCATTCATATATTGTTACACGCTACGAGCAACAACAATGTTTACTATTTACAGTGTCTGCGACTTGGCTAGCCATCTCCAAATACAAATAATTAATCTACCGCCAATTCATGCGCTAGAGCAAGGCAGATATGTATCGCGAATGTATTCACTCATTTGTATAAATTGTCCGCGCGCCGAGAAATAAACATATTATTATTGTCATTCATTCAACTGTCAAGACTTGTTATTTATTTACCCGCTGTCCACTTATCGTTTTATATCCGCATTCCTGAGTCTATATTCATTGAATACAAATCAAGATCATCACGCGTATCAAGATAAGCAATCCGCTATATTGATGACCCTGAACGAGAAGGAACGCAGAATCGACTAAAACGAAGATAGCGATGTCGATATCAAAATCATCAGCACGTCCTAATAGGACACATGCTACATTGATAACGACCATCGTTACAGTGTCTAAAATGCAAAAAATTTTAATTTCAAGAAAGAACTGTTATAACTTATTGTAATCGGACATTTTTATTTTTGTTAATGATTTACAATAAGCTTATTGCATAATTTTATCCAGAAATGTCATGATAACAGATAATTGATCAAATATCAATTGATTTTAAGTATGTTTATGATAAAAAAATTACATCTTGTTAAAACAATGATTTTCTTAATATACCTGTATTCCCCAGAATGCATTTAATTAAAAAAAAATATTAATAATAATTAGCACTTATCGGCAACATCAGAGATATTTTGTGAAAATCGGGAATAAATTCACCAATACAATCAAACGTGTGACATAGGTATATTCATTCTAAAAACCGCTATGGAGGAAGCGACGCTATTCACGTCTCACTCTCACTCAACTTCGGTATATGGGAACGCAAGAAATAGAATCTCAGTTCGCAGTTGTTTCTTTCTTCGAGGTATAACATACACAATGTTAGTGTTCCGAGTCCTGTCTCAGTAGCTCGCATGCAGCCATACGAGGTGGTTTCTGTGCCCGTGTTGTGAACGTTGGCCGATGTTTTTTCATGTTTTCAACAATTAAATTTCATTTTTGACTTCAAATTTAATTAATTTAAGCGATTGGCTATGAATATTCTTATTTTTCCGATTTTAAATTGCTCATTTTTACATTTGTATTGAATACACATCACCGGAACGCACGATTTTTCTTAGCATCGGAAGGGAAAGGTTAATTTAGTTTAGAATGATATTCTACCAACATTTTCCGTTGTGAAGAGTTACATCACACTCTTTTTACACATGTACCGGGTCTCAATGATTTTCTTGTGCTTAACACACACGCCGCAAGTTCTGCAGGGTTTTTCTTTTTTATCAGTCAACGGAATACATATCAACACGCACTCTTTGACAGCCTGTTTGAAGGATTCTATTCTTTATTCTATTTGGACCCAGAAAAGTAGTTTGTTTTCAAATTCTATATGTGAAAATCTTAAAGATCTGACACTTGAGTACACATTATGATGCAATGTTACAATCTCCACCATAAATCGATTTAAGCATATTATCAATATCTATGGTATTGTCTATGCTAGAAATCAGGAGACTATTGTTTGAAGGTTGAATTGTTTTCAAAAATATTTGCTAGATGTCAGTAATTTATGAGCACGGGCAAAAGGTGGACATGATAAGGTTCGCTGACGATATTGTTATGGTTGCTGAAAGTGAAGAGGAACTACAAGAGGCCTTAACAACTATGGAAAGCATTCTTCAAAATAACTACAGTATGAAGATAAATAAAGACAAAACAAAGCTGCTGACTGTAGGCCGAGCGCAGCACCAGATGAGAATAGTGATGTCGGGTAAACCACTAAAGAACACCAAGGAGTTTGTCTACCTCGGGAGCAAAATAACATGGGACGGTCGGTCCAAGAGCGAGGTCGACAGCCGTATACATCAGGCTAGACTTGCATTTAATAAAAGGTCGAAAATAATAGAATCAAATAATATAGACCTAAAACTGAGAATACTCCTCATCAAGACCTATGTATGGAGTATCTTGATGTACGGCTGCGAGACATGGTGCCTATCCGAAAGAGATAGACGAAGACTGGAGGCTTTTGAGATGTGGTCCTATAGAAGACTATTAGGAATTTCCTGGAGAGACCGCATCACAAATGAAGAGGTTCTCCAACGAATCGAAGGAGGAAGGCACCTGCTCAGGATCCTGTCCGAAAGGCGTGCAAGATGGATCGGTCATATAATACGACAAGAGGGCCTCTTGCATGCCATAATGGAGGGTATGACCGAGGGGACAAACTCTAGGGGACGCCCACGCCGAGAGTACCTGGAGGACCTGTTGGTGGACGTGCGCTGCTCAACATATACAGATTTAAAAAGAGCCGCACAGGACAGGGGGGAATGGAGGAGAAGAGTTCAAATTGCTGCAAACCAGTCTTAGGACTGCAACCACTGACGACGTCAGTAATATAGTACGTCCCTTTTTGGAAAAGGTATCGATCATGTAAAAACACAGAATTGCGACTTAAACGCAAATCTGGTTTATCAAGTATTAATAAAGGTCTTAGTTTCAATATCTTTGATGTTAACTTTTCCCTAACTGCGCTAAAATAATCCTTGCGTTCCGGTGCTATGTATTCAATACACATGTAAAAATAAGCGATTTTAAATCGGAAAAAAAACAATATTCATAGCCAATCGCTTAAATGAATTAAAAGTGATAATAATTGAAAATTAATTGCTGAAAACATGAAAAAAAACATCGGCCGACGTTCACAAAACGGGCGAGACGACCACCTAGAACGAAAGCCGGCTGGTTACTAAATGAGAGAAGCGATCAAACTGAGATTCTATTTCTTACGTTCCCATATACCGAAGTGTAGTGAGAGTGAGACGTGAATAGTTTCGCTTCTTCACCCATACAGATTTTTATAATGAATATGCCTACATCACACATTGGCACACGTTTGATTGTATTGGTGAATTTATTCCCGATTTTCACAAAATACCCGTATCTCTGATGTGGCCGATAAGTGCCAATTATTATTAATATTATTTTTTCATTCAATGTGTAAATGTATTACGGAGGAATACCTAAAATCTGAACCCCGTATTTATTATATTTATAGAGATATTAAAGTTTTTACAAGCAATGTGTACGTACTAGTTACACATCACAGGACAGAAAGGGTTAAAGAAATCTTTGCCTTTTAGATAAATAGTGTACTTACTGCTTCTAGAGCTTTCCATAACAACATATCATCATATATTCCAAATGGGTCCAAGTTGAACCGCATTGTGGAAGAGAACAGAATTGGCTCCTGAGGAATTATGGATACTTGAGATCGTAGGTCCTGAAAAATGAAAAATATTGTAATTGTAATATATTTTATTTATCTCACTAGGTACAGATCAAGAAGTTATAAAAATATAAAAAATGTCGACATACAGGCAACATTCCCTCTAAGGTGTGTGCGTGTGCGGCCGCACATCTGTTAAAAATTGTCCATCTTCACACATGTTACCATCTTCCGCACACATTCAAAGAAAGGAACTTGTAACCATATTTTGTTTAACACAATTATATATTTTATTTGACATTTTATGATGGGTTCTCAGTTCTTTTCTTTGAGATATGTGCGGAACATGGAAATACCATTTAGAGTCAATAAAACGTATGGACTTATGAACGTACGTATAATAATAGTGTACATAAGTTTTGTCATCATAATGTATCGTCATATTTTAATTAAATATTAGTCTTAGAATAGATTCAGTCTTAGATAGATATTCTGCATAATTAAACTAAAATGAAAAGATTAAGGCTGTCTATCAAAGATAATGATATTATTATGTAACAGTAGCTACACAATAAAGAATAAATAGCCATTGTTAACTAGTAACAAAGTATCACCAATTATTAACCTACTGGACTCCAACAGGAAGGAACATTATCGGGCAAGAAAATATATAATATTTTTTTATATTAGGTCCTTACATATGAAATTGGCGTTTTGCCGTACTGGCAACTTTGATCTCAAATATCTTCTCTTTGGTTAGGAATTCCAAATTAAAATTTATACAGCTATTTACTCAAGTATTTGTGTTTCGAAAATTATAATTCATTTGTTTTTTCCTCAGTTGTTTTTTTTCTTTGCGTCACTCAGTTTACAAAATGGAAAACTTGAAATATCGCGTTATTTACGAGTACGAGTTCCACCGTGGCACCAGTGCTGCAGAAACGGCTCGAAGGATTAATGATGTGTATGGCGACGGTGCCGCAAAAGAAAACACAGTGCGTTTTTGGTTCCAACGTTTTCGTTCTGGAAATTTCGACCTGCAGAAAAAGCCCCGTGGACGGCCGGAGACCAAAGTTGATAATGAAGAATTGAAGGCTATTGTGGAAGCGGATCCATCGCAAACCACGTCCGAGTTAGCTGCAAGCTGCGGTGTTAGTGATAAAACTGTTTTAATCCACTTGAAGCAAATTGGGAAGGTGAAAAAGCTTGAAAGGTGGGTACCTCACGAATTGAGTGAAGCAAATCAACAAACGCTCGTTGACTGCTGCGTTGCATTACTCAACCGGCACAATAATGAAGGGATTTTGAATCGAATCATTACCTGTGATGAAAAGTGGATCCTGTATGATAATCGGAAGCGCTCATCGCAATGGCTGAACCCTGCCGAACCAGCCAAACCATGCCCCAAGCGAAAATTGACTCCAAAAAAGTTACTTGTGAGCGTTTGGTGGACTAGTGCTGGTGTCGTTCACTACAGCTTTCTTAAATCTGGCCAGACGATTACGGCAGATGTCTATTGTCAGCAACTGCAAACCATGATGGAAAAGCTAGCTGCTAAACAACCGAGGCTGGTTAATCGCTCTAGGCCACTGCTGCTTCATGATAACGCTAGACCACATACTGCACAACAGACGGCTACCAAATTAGAAGAGCTTCAATTGGAATGTCTAAGACATCCACCGTACTCTCCGGACCTTGCCCCGACAGATTACTATTTTTTTCGAAATTTGGATAACTTCTTGCAAGGGAAAAAATTCGACTCCGATGGGGCAGTCCAAACCGACTTCAAAGATTTTATTGATTCCCGTCCGAATGGTTTTTTTAGTAAAGGGATCGATGAACTACCTATGAGATGGCAAAAGTGCATAGATAGCAATGGTACACACTTTGATTAAATAAATATATTATATTAAAAAAAAATCAACTTTATGTTCCTCCCAAACAAAACGCCAATTTCATATGTAAGGACCTAATATATAACCAACATATTTGAAAAATGTAATTTATGATTTTCTGGTACATTATGTACATTATTTCTGGTACTTAGTTTTATCTATGCATGAATATGCATATTTGCGCACTTCCCTCTTTTTTTCTTGCATATATAAGTTCATGGGCCGCACCGCACATACAATGAAAAAATTATGGGGAACGTTGTCTGCAGGTGTGTTTTTATGTCTATGAATGTAGGTGTGCATGAATATATATGATAGGTGCATGGCCATGCGGTTACGCACTGGACCTCTGAGTTGTAGGTCGCCAATTCGAATCCCATGTTATGCTACTCTCCTCGAATGACGTTTTTCCTTGTAGTTTTTGGGGTAAATCCACCTATGACTTTGATCATATTCCATTCTTTTCGGGGTAAATCCACCTATGACTTTGATCATATTTCATTCTTTTCAGGATAAATCCACCTATGACTTTGATCATATTAAAAAAAAACATGCTGATGTGATTTGATTGTCTCACTTCGATATGCCTTCAGATTCAGTACACCGGTGAGTCCGGTGAGTTTGCTGGTGTGCAACGGATCACTCACTTAAGGAAGGGAAAAAACAAGAAAGAATAAAAAAACTCCATGGCATTGTTTCGCTTTCCAACTTAATTGACTTTGGAGTAGCAAGGGAATTCAACTACAAGGCCCAGCAATGACGACAAAGACGCTTCAAATTCAAGAGTCACTCCACATACTACATCTGTCACTCTATTAGATACTGCAGATTAATAAGCTTGGACGTGTGCTTTAAATGTCAAATAAACATTTACCAAACCAATTTTTAAAAGGATATTGATAAGAAGGTATGCTTTTGATCAGCATATGAGGGTCGTCCAGAAAG
This sequence comes from Odontocerum albicorne, assembly GCA_949825065.1. NCBI lineage: Eukaryota > Metazoa > Arthropoda > Insecta > Trichoptera > Odontoceridae > Odontocerum > Odontocerum albicorne. The sequence goes on from OX463860.1 coordinate 28,575,661, forward strand.
TAAAGAACGATTGCGCACAACGCCCTGCGCCGATCACCCACCCCCACGATCGTATGCGCGCCAGTTAGCTCCTTACCCCGCATCAGTGCAAGCCGAGTTTTTTTGCTGAAAGGTCGTGCGTCTTTGTTCTGTAACCTTTAAAAATGGCCGCGCCCATCGAAAATCCCCCCAAATATGAAGTGTGTAGTGTCATTCGTTTTCTGAATGCACAAAATGTTCGGCAAAACTCAGAGGCCTATTATGAAACTCTTCAACGACTTAGACGCGCCATCCAAAACAAGAGATATGGAATGTTGTCGGGAAAGGTGGTTTTGATTCATGACAATGCACGGCATCATGCATCAGCACGAACACAGCGAGAACTTCAACGTCTTAAGTTGTAAATTTTTGGACATCCTCCTTACAGCCACGACTTGACACCGAGTGATTTTCACTTATTCCCGAAACTAAAGGAATTTTAGAGTGGAAAGCAGTTCGCAAACGATAAAGACCTCAAACAAGAAGTGACATCCTGGCTCAAATTCTGGCGGTAGAAGAGTATAACATCGGAATTGAAAAATTGGTTCCATGTTACAATAAGTGCCTTGACAGCTATGGCGACTACATTGAAAAATAGAGTAAGGTACTGTGACTTTGTAAATAAAGTTTTGTGTTGATATCTTTCGTTTTTATTTAGTTATGCCAAAACGTTCTTTACTTTCTGGACAACCCTCGTGCATATTTGGGGCGAATTGGATTTGTAATGCAATTCAACAACCTATTCGGAAGAGAACAGAGCTTTGTGTAGCCTATGAGGCCTCAAGGCTTCTCTGATAAGGGGATAAAGAAAATTTTTTTAAGGACGGGAATAGAAGGTATAGGGAGAGAGGGAAAGGTATAAGGAATAGGGAATTATAATAGGTTAAGCGGAAAGTAATGACAATTTTCATTAGGCGTCACGTTGAAACCAGTTTGCCACCAGTTACCGTTGGGTTAACACGTCGTGGTTGGTATCGTTTTGAAGCTCGATTAATATCCTTTCTGTTTTGATGTTTTTTTTTGGTTTTGGTCCAAAGTACAAAACTGCAAAAGCCAGAGATTGAAGAGACAAATTTGCGGTATTTTATGCTGTTTTTATTCGATAAAGGATTGAAGTCAAAATAAGCTACCCAGACCATCTGCGATATTTATAGAGACATCTTGAATCCTCGGAAGTGCCAAAGATGGTTTCAAAAAATTGAAAGTTGTGAAAGGGAATCGAAGGACAAACCAAAAATAGGAAGACCTCTTAAAATCGACGATGACACTTTAAATTCATTAGTGAGGTCCGATCCGCGTAAAACCATCAAGGAATTGTCACAAGATATCGGTTGTCCATGAACAACAGTGAAGAACTATTTGAAAAGGCTCGGAAAACAAAATAGACAAGGAAATTGGGAGCCGCACGAACTTTCTTCAACGGCCATGGAACAACGAATAACAATCTGTTCATCTTCACTCTTCAGATATGAAACTGATCCATTTCTTAGAAAATTTATTACTGGGGATGAGAAGTGGGTCCTTTACACCAATCCGAGGAGAAAAAAAAACAAAAAACATTGGTTTTCGACAAATCAGGTAGCTGTGTCTACCCTTCAGCCGATATTGACTCTTGGATATTTTGGAAGTTATTCATTATAAATGACTAAAATCTGGTCAGACTGTTACAGCAGATGTGTATTGTGCCCAAATCGAAAGATTAAAGGCAGAACTGCTTAAAAAATGATCAGTTTTAGTAAAGAATCAGAGAAGAATTCTACAACATGATAATGTAAAACCACACGCAGCAAGGATTACGCAGGACAAAATAAGAGAGCTAGATTTAGAAGTTCTGCAGCATCCACCATATTCACCTGATATTGCACCTTTGGATTACCGTCTTTTTAGGTCGATGGAACATTCCCTTTGAGACAAAAAATCTACGAATTTCGAACTAGTCCAAAATCACTTGGAGTCATATTTTACCGAAAAACCGCCAGAATTATACGAATAAGGTATTAAGAAACTGCCTATTCTGTGGAGGAAGATCATCGGTAACAACGGTAATTATTTAACGGAATAATATTGTACAGTTTTTGTTTAAATCCATTTTTTGTCGCATCAAAAAAAATTGTCATTACTTTCCGCTTTACCTATTATTTATCGGTTTAAAGAATATAAGATGGAACATACCTGCAATGATATGTTATTCATTTCTTGTCCATCAATCAATATCCAACCTTCTACTTTGGCCAGCCTGAAGAGTGCTGAGATCATGGAAGATTTACCCGCTCCGGTTCGGCCCACTATACCAACCTGAAGGGAAAAATTATGTTTTATTAAGTGGAATTCTTACTTTCATAAATATAACATGATTTCCCTTGAAGAGAAGTAGCGAACAGATCTCCACCTTCTATTATCAAAACAGACTTCTTTCACTTCCTCTTCAATAATATACTATTTTCTATTCTTGATTCCTGTAACTTTATCATTTTTCAAAATATTATCAGCTTGATCATACATTCAGGTTCAATTTGTGAAGTTTTATAGTGTTATACTCAAGAAAATGTAGGATGATCCCTGTTATGTTTTAAATGTCATGTCTCAAAGGGATGGGGTAAAATAGTTTTTTTTAACAAATCGAATCATTTTTTATTAATGGGAAAATTGTTATTCTTTAAACTAACGTTTTAATTCCTAATTTTCATTAAACTGACTTTCTAATGTATTGCATGATTTGTATCTATCTTTAAATAGGCCAAGATCTACTATAAATTAATACTAATTATGAACATTCAATTTTAGGTATAAAAAAATCGAAAATCCAATTATCCTATACCCCATCCCTAGCCAATGCAGACTAACGTAGTGACTTTTGACAAACGTCACCAAATATTATTTGATTTTAACAAACTGCCACATTTTAGCTAATTAGTAACAAGATGTATTAATTTGTCATTATTGTTAGTTTCATTTAACGTATTTACCTAAATAACTTGTTATTTATTAGAATCGAGGCTTATATTAAAGTTGATAAAATAATAAAAATTACTGAACGTCGTTACAAGGTTGTATTGGGGAAAATTTGTGAACTGTCACAGGGGTCATGCTACATTTTTTCTAGTATAATAATTTTTTTTAACCTTCCATCCACTTTCAATCTGAAAGCTGAGATCCTCCAGAACCGGTTTGTTATTGCTGTAGCTCAAGGAGACGTGCTTAAAGCTCACAGAGCCGCCGGAGGGCCAGTCTTTGGGAGTCGGCTCATCTGGAAAATATTCAAAGTTGTATTCATTAGTACATTTATCATTTTTAAGACTTGGTGCAGTTCAAAACGGTTCCAGCTTTGTTAGAGAAGTTGTGCATAGTTGATGCATAGATTGCGACCAGTGCCAAATTTGTATACACTGTCCTTTTAGGCAGTTAGCAACTTGAGCCCCAACCCCGTATACGTAATTTAAAAAAATTCAGATGATAACCTTGGATGATAAGGTATTTCGCACTACACAACAAACCATTAGGCGGAGGCCACACCATAGTGCTTCGTTAGATGCTAAGCTAGGTTTTACGTGACTCATATACTAGGTGACTTCATGCCTGGCCACACCAAAGTGCTACGCACAAATTCATTTGACAGTTGGGAGCGGTTGAGTCAACAAACGATGCCACTCTCAAAACTATCCAATTTCATTACAACTTACCTTATCTTTATTGACTTCCTGTGCAACTTCATTCCGAAGTGATTTTATTACAGGTACATTTTTGTATAATTTGCTCGATGGGTTCCACAAAGGCTCCCTTTTATACACAGCTGTTATTAAAACTTCATGTAATCTCTCATTTTCCATTATAATAGTATTACAATATATTTAAATGCTGTTATTTACTAAATAATGTTGGTTTGTAAGTGAATAAAATAATGGCAGAATCTTTATAACATGCCAACAAAATAAAGTGCAATTGAATAAACAATTAATTATTGGAATTTAAATAATATCTACTTTAGTATTTTCTTAAAATTATTATCTTACAGATGTTTAAAGTTTTGCATTTTGATTCTCTTTTTTACGATGTTTCAACTTGTTTTTCTTTGATTTTTCAACATTTTTCAATTGGGTAATCAATATGTGCATTATATGGATTTGACTACTTACAAGAGTAAAGTGAACAAATTGTTTTTGCAGGGAAGAATTGATTGAATTGTATGGGTTTAATTTGTTGTATGTATTATTCAACTTTGTTTAATCAAACATTGTTTATTCCACTTTTTGTAACGGTATAACCCTACTGGTTTCAAGGCTTTCATCTCATCATCAGGGGAGCACAAAAAAGACTGAAGTATGTTAGAATTGGTACCGAGATACACGCTTCTAATGGTAAACATTCGGGTTGGAGACTGGAGATTGAGGGAGGCATGGGACAATCTCGGCGAGCAGCAGAGAGATTCTTGGGATATATGTGTTTCCCAGATGTTCACCTCGATGCACTGACTTAGAAATTTCTAGGGCCTCTAATCTGTCCAATTTATTGTGATCATCTGGCAAACACATATATTCCAAGAATCTCTCCGCTGCTCGCTGAGGTTGTTCCATGCCTCCCTCAACCCCCAGTCCCCAACCAGAATGTTTACCGTTAGAAGCGTGTATCTCAGTACCAGTTCGAACATAATTCAGTCTTGTTTATGCTCCCCTGATATTGAGGTGAAAGCCTTGAAACCGTTAGGGTAATACTGTTACAAAAAGTGGAATAAACAGTGTTTGATAAAACAAATTACAATGTGTTTAAACCTCCACAAAGTTAATGTCTTAACTATAAATAATATATATCATTCAACTTATAATAATATATATCATTCAACCGGTTTTCCCCTATTGCATAACACTGCTTATATGTCAATGTTAAATTCTATATGTTGTTGTTTTTTAATGTTTGCATCATAAAGGTCATTTGACCGTTGAAATAAATATACTTTTTTTCATACTGCATCAATGAAATCCTTCATATGGTCTATAATATTTTGAATGTCTGTGTTCGAATGTATGCCAATGTGTTCAAATGTCTTACCTCCCTTCTCGAGTCCCTCCTCTTGTTCCACGTTGACATACTGAAGCAACCTCTCCACGCTGGTGAGGTGTGCCACTACTTCCGTCATCTGCTTCACTCCAAACTGCAGCGTGGACGTCAGGATCAGTGATTGGGATATGGCCAGGCCAACGTGCCCTGATAGGACGGTATCTGAAATATTTCATTTAATTATTCAAAGTGTATACACATTTAGCTTATCTAATAAGAGTAGTAATATATCCTCTTTAGTTAGCTGACGTACGGTGGGCAGTGCAAGATATATAAGGACATACTGCATGACAAACTCAAAAACATAAATGTTTAGCATAACTACGAGCAAACAGCAGCAGATTGAGCTAAATGGCATAGAACTGTTGCTCGTTATCAGAACTCCATTGGCGAAAGAAGACGCAGACAAGCCGCAAGTAGTAAAGCTACTTGCCCTATATGCAGTGTGATATGTCTATCACAAAGATTCCTAAAGTGGTCTATATGGACCCCCTAGGGTCGATTTCAACTTGCAGGGGGTCTATGTCAGCGAGAAAAGTAAATGGGGGTGCACGAGATGTAAATGGGGGTCCACGTGAGCGGATCCCATCTAGGCAGATCATTATCAATATTTAGGCGTTCCGTAAATGTCTTATTACACGTAACACATATATGACAAGAATAACTGATTGGAATAAGTACAAACAAAGAACTTAAGGTGCAGTTCAGAAAGAAGTATCAACAGTTCTGGCTTCAGAAAGATATTCCTGTTGCTTATCCTGCATTATGGACTATTGCAAAAAAAGTTTTTGTTAGCTTTTCCATCTTCATACCTCGTGGAAAGAGGTTTTAGGTCGGTTGACAATCTTCCGACGAAAAAAAGAAATCGAGTGCGAATCACTGAACGTGGAGATTTAAGACTTATACCTTACTAATTTGAAACCAAATATTGAACCATCGCTATCAGAGCATCAGGTTCATAACTCTCATTAACAGTATTATTTATGTATTAATTTTATGTAAGAATTTAACTAGGTTTTGATTTGTTTCGTTCCAAAGCCAAATATTTACTTGCATTTTGTGTATTTTCAATAAAGGTATGTATACAAATTGTACATGTTTTTATTTTTTTACAATTGTCCACTCTACAAAAAACCTTATCAAGGTGAACAGCACTGTGTCAGGTGTCAAAAATACATTTGAAGTTAATAAGTATAGGAAAATTCAATTTTAGGCAGGCAGGGGGTCTACGGAAAACAAAAATTTTGGCTAGTGGTCTACGGGGTGAAAAAGTTTGGGAAACTATGGCTATCGCAAATTCTTTTACGTTGTCATCTGTGGTGGTAAAAACGACAAGTACCCTAATCCTCCACAGTGTATTGTGCTTTTCATTATACTTGTCACAGGTAATGGGCATTAAATACTAATAAAACAAACATGTAGTGCAAATGTGAGGGGGAGGCGTACGAGATAAGTATGGTTGGATCACGGGAATGATATTTTGAAAGAAGAGAAAACAAAAAATCAGAAATCGTAGGAGGACGAGATATGGAGCTAAGGATGTGTCGAATAGGAAAGTTGGACACTCTCTCCTTTCCGTCAGGGAAATGGCGTAATTGTATATTTTTTATTACATTTCATTTTATACAGTACAACCTGGCAGGCTTAGCTTATTGCCATGTGGAAATTAAACAGGAAGAAGTTAACGGGAATCAAATTCACAACCTTCGGGTCGGAAGACAGGTGTCTTACCTACTAGGCTACGAAGGTCGATGATATGTGTGTATGTAAGTAATTAAGTTAAAAGTTTTGGACTTGACAGTTTTGATTTAAAGGTGCGATACATAATACAGTAGATCTCTCACCATCGTTGAGGATGATGAAAGTGAGAGTGACGCAGGTAACGAAGAGAACTCCAGCAATATCCAGCCAGAATCCCAGAGTGCTGCGGCTGGCGAGGAAATGAGACCAGGCAGCTGTGTGCACGTCCTGAAATCAACAGGTTACAATGTATCACCACGTGCTGTAGAAAAAATGCATTGGGTTAGTGTATGAGGTTATAACATAATTTAACTGATATCTTGTTTATATTCTGGTTAGAATGTTGATTTAATCAACGCTTTATGACGTTTCTTCAAAGGCTTTATTTTTCCCAGTAATGGAAGAAAAGTATGAATCTGGCAATAAAGATGATATTTTCATGCTATAAATTGTTATTAAAATATGAGCATTTCTAGACTATGGTTTTGGATGTTAAAATTACATGACCATGGGGGTTCCCCAATTTTATTTATTCTCTAACATTATTATTATTGTTATTTATGTTATTATTATTATTTATGTTATTCATTATGGTTTTTTTTAGTGAGGGTGACTTTAAATAGATAAGGCCTCGGCCACACAGGTAGGAGCCTCGCTTGGTGCTTCGAGTTACGCTGCAAGCCGCCAGGCGACATATCCTAGCGAACCAATGCACCGCATACTATCGCAATGGCCACACTGCACGCTTCACGCCACGCTACTTGACTATTAGTCACCTAGTGAGTCTCCTAGTGAACAGACGTGTTGGTTAATTTTATTGTGTCACCAAGTGATTTTACAAGAGGTAGGAAGTTTTATTCCGCAATTATTTGTAGAGAAGTAGAAGAAACTGCACTCCATACTTCTAGATAAATTAACATTATGCACCCAACAAGTTCCAATTTGAGATGTTGGAAATTTTAAACTTAAATTCTCCGAGAGAGGTAGCTTTCTGGTTAGTTCTGAGAGTGGCATCGTGTGTTGACTCAACCGCTCCCAAATGTCAAATGAATTTGTGCGAATCACTTTGGTGTTGCCAAGCCTGAAGTCACTTAGTCTATTAGTCACGGTACACTTAGCCTAGCACTTAGCGAAGCACTTTGGTGTGGCCTTAGCCTTAAGGATAATTTTTTTAATAACAATTTTCTACCGTCATTATTTTGTATTTTACATAACTAATTCTCAGATATTTTTGTTCACATCTCTCGTATAATTTACTTATCAAACTCTGCGATTCATCTTTCTATTAATTAGAAGAATGATAATTCTAATTTATATTTTTCGCCATTTTCTAGGCTCTGAAATCTATTTTACATAAAAAATTCCACAGACAATTAGAAAATAATCTGCGTATTTTGTGACTGGTTATGATTTTTCCCCAAAAAGTATTTATGATTTCTCATAATTCGAAATTTTCCACACGAATCACGGATCTACATAGTGGCTGCCCTGGTGGCGGGATGACTGTTGTATTATGTGCCAGCAAGCACTTAAATTCCTAGACTTTCCCTTATATCAAAAAATTCAGTATCAAAATATCTCAAGATTATTATCGTTAGTATTGGGATTCTTTTCATATAAATTATTATGTATTTTTAGTTTTTTTCTTTCTATTTGTATTTTGATAATTTCGCAATTGTGAACAATAATTGTCAAAAATTTTGAAGTGTAGATTATAATATCATGAAGAAGTGTCCAACCAAATAAAAACCAGTGACATTACACATTTATATTACGCATGTAAACGTAAACAAGTAAATCTGTGTAAACTAGTGACTATTTAAAAGTGACAGTTGAAGTGTTTTTTTATTTTAATTAGTATGTGTTGGCTGCCTACGAAAAATTGTACATATTTTTAAAATTTATTTTACCATTAAATACGTTATTTTGTCTCAATATTGCGAAAAATACATTGACAAAACTTTATTTGAATTGTTTTAGAGTAAGAAACAATGTTTGCAATATTCACAGCTATTAGGAAGTGTCGATTCAATAACTTTTTTTATTGATTGTGTAATTTGTAATTTGATTTTTTCACGTAATTCAAATTCCCAATTTACGGACTTTTACTATACTAAGGATGATTTTATGACTTTCACATAATGTGGCCGTATCAGTCTCGTGTAATTGAAGCAGAAATATGTTGGATATGCACTAAGATATGGTGGAATTTACCTGTCTACTGTCAAACTCCTGAGCCAGTCTTTTCTCGGCATTGGATGATCTGATGGTCGAAATTCCTTTTATTGTCGCAGATGTGTGAGAGAAAACTGGACTGCGAGCTGGAATAGAGTGGGGAAAATCCATAAATTTAATGTTTCAATATTTAATCAACAAAATGGGAAATAAAATGGTTACAAAATGGGAAATAAAATGGTTACAAAATGGGAAATAAAATGGTTACAAAATGGGAAATAAATTGGTCAGTATAGTGTGTTATGCCGACGACGTTGCAATATTAGTAGAAAGCGAAGATGATCTTCAGAGAATACTCTACAAAGAAATATAACATGATGATTTCTGTCAATATAACAAAGTGCTTAACGATATCAAAAGAGCAAAGTGCTTAACGATAATGCTGTAGAGTAAGATGAAGAAGATGGTTTGGGCATATGGAATGAATGAATGAAGAAAGACTGACAAAAGAAATATACTCGTATAGTGTAAATGTGAGTGGAAAGTGTGGTTGAGAAAATATGGTTGTATCAAGTGTGCGATATTTTGAAAGAAAGGAAAATAGAAAGTCAGAGAAATTGTAGAAATTAGTATATGGATGTAGAAGAGGAGAAAAATGTGTGTCGCAAAAGGAAGAAAGGAAGGTGTGACATTCTACCCTTTCTACCTACCTTAAAACGGTAATGGCGTGAAGGTATGTGTATCGGACGTATGCGCCACCTAAAATATGATTGATGTATATTTTCTTGTTTATTTTATATTTTAAAGATGTTTTGTTTGATGTACTTGCTGTGTACCAACCGTAATGAAATGTTCCTTATGCGGGGCCTTCGTGAGAGCTACTATCTAAAGTCGGCCGGCCCATGCATGCGAAAACGTGTGAGATACGTAATATCTCGCAAGCCATGACGGCATGCACGGGCCAAAATAGGAGTTTAAGATGAGCGATTGGTCACACATAAGGAGCGTAAAACACCAAAAATATATTCTCAGTTTCTCGAACGTCAACTGTCTTTTATTTACGACCAACTGCTAAAGAGGAATCTCTTCACCCTGCTACTTTTCACCGGAAAAGCATAACGTTAGCCCAAATCTCCGAGTATTGAGCGGTAACCATTCACCAATTCTACAGTCTTTGTACGGTGCTGTACAGTATCTATGTATAAAAATATATTAATTTACTACTTACACAACATTTATTATTTGAATATTCAAATTATTTAATATATGAGCGAAATGTAATATTCGTATTAATGATAAGTTAAAATAAATAAATTCCAGGTTCATCTGTTATATAAAATAAATAAGTACAGGTTCATCTGTTATATAAAATAAATAAGTTCCAGGTTCATCTGTTATATAAAATAAATAAGTTTAAAAAAAAGAAACTCACTTATTCCCTCAAGTCTCTTGATGTCTTGAGCGGTGCGGAGGTACAGGGAGATGAGCAGATAGAAGAGGCCCAGCATCACAAAGATGGGGATAAGAAGCCAGCTGTTGGTGATAGACACCATGATGAGTGCTGAACTCATGAACATCATGATCTGCAGGGTCTCCATCATGTCGCGGGGCATCAGCTCGTCTATTATGCCCATGTCTTTCGAGAACCTGTTTAGAATTCGGCCTGGAAATAGTAATTCAAAACATGGATCATTCTAGAGCTTCTTTCTTTTTTGTCTACCGTCAAGTCTGAGGATAGTGATCTTGATTGAATAATAATAATAAAAGGACAATTTATTTAGCGTTGTTTAGAGAACAAACTCACCTCAAGGGCATTAATGAACATTAACATGACTCGTACATAAAACATATAAATGTAAACATTAGACCATAAGTCGCCAGCCGTGGTCTATTAGACTCCATTTATTTAGGTCTTTTGCACATTACAGGTTTCCCTAATTTATACAAGGATCTGACATAACAAGTACAGTATTTTTCAGGTATTTTGCACATTACAGGTTTCCCTAATTTGTACAAGGATCTGACATAACAAGTACAGTATTTTTCAGGTCTTTTGCACATTACAGGTTTCCCTAATTTGTACAAGGATCTGACATGACAAGTACAGTATTTTTCAGGTCTTTTGCACATTACAGGTTTCCCTAATTTGTACAAGGATCTGACATGACAAGTACAGTATTTTTCAGGTCTTTTGCACATTACAGGTTTCCCTAATTTGTACAAGGATCTGACATGACAAGTACAGTATTTTTCATGTCTTTTGCACATTACAGGTTTCCCTAATTTGTACAAGGATCTGACATGACAAGTACAGTATTTTTCAGGTCTTTTGCACATTACAGGTTTCCCTAATTTGTACAAGGATCTGACATAACAAGTACAGTATTTTTCAGGTCTTTTGCACATTACAGGTTTCCATAATTTGTACAAGGATCTGACATAACAAGTACAGTATTTTTCCATCATTCCTTGAAAATCGCTCCTTCTCCGTCAAAATAGACGGTATAAACTCATCCCCTCGCCCCATTCTGGCAGGTGTGCCCCAAGGTGCACTGTTGTCCCCTATCCTGTATAACATATACACGAGCGATATGCCCAAATTTTCACGTACACATTGTATCACCGCGCAATACGCTGACGACACAGCCTTTCTCTCTTCATCGAAATATGAGTCCGTATCCCACAACAGACTGCAAGACTTAATTCCCATTCTGGAGCACTGGTGCACCAAATGGAAGATCAAAATAAATCCCACCAAAAGCACAGCAGTCCGCTTCTCACGCAGATACATCAAACCCGTCAGAACTCTTAAACTCTTCGGCCAGAGCGTCCCATGGTCAAAACACGTAAAATACCTAGGCCTCACATTAGACAGTAGACTCTCGTGGCATAAACACGCCCTCAATATCAAATCAAAAGCTCACGGAACACTCAAATCATTATTTCCCTTGATCAGTAAATACAGCAAACTTAGCACGCGCACTAAACTCCACCTATATAAAGCGATCGTCAGACCGCAACTGGCATACGCCCTTCCGGTCTGGGGCCACGCGAAGAAAACAACGCTACATCACATTCAGATCATTCAAAACAAAGCCCTCCGCATAATTTTAAAAGCACCCTACATCGTCCGTAATTCAAGACTCCACGCAGATACCAAACTACATACTATCCCCGAACATATGCGCGCTCTGGCCGAAAGGTTCTACAGCTCTATATCCCGTCATCCCAACCCAGTCATAAAAGCCTTAGATAACTACAACGCGAACACCAGTTACAGACACACTCGTCCGAAATCAATATTGCAAAACATCCCCCCGACCCCCCCCCCTCTTTAACTCTAATCATCCCCCCAAATGACCCCCCGATTGTCACTCTGAACACCCCATCATCGATAATTCCTCCGGCAGACAGTTTACCCCCATAGGCAACCGCATTTCTCACCTTCAATAAACATTTTCTACACCTTAATATATTTATAAAAGTCACACACATTTCCCCACTCATTTACTTATCTACATATACTATATTCATTCTTATAATTTATTCACAATTCATTTTTTCATTTTTTTTTTATTTTTTTTCCCCCATTCAATATAAAACAGTGTGTGACGACACAAATTTATGTATATTTGTATTTAATATTATGTATATATCATCATATTTATATATGTATTTAATCGTTTATAATTTCTCATAATCATTCATAAAATCAAAACAATTACCACAAACCTATCCTTTCCCGATTCCCAAAAAGATCCAAAAATTTCCAATAAATATCTTAACAGTCAGAACTTATCCGATGAAGGAGTAAGGTGTCCTACCATCGGACCGAAACTCTAAACAAGCTATCCATCACTTGAAAAAAAGTATTTTTCAGGTCTTTTGCACATTACAGGTTTCCCTAATTTTTACAAAGATCTGACATAACAAGTACAAAAAAGCATGTATAAAACTTCTCAAAATTTTAAAAGAACTTATTTGATAAAAACTATAGTTAAAACGTACACGTTACACTAAAACTGAAATAAAAAATGAAATTATTTCAAGTATTACACAAAATTAAAGAGATTTTTCCTGAAGGATCTGCGCAACACATGAAACACGTCCATATGAGGACACACACGATTAAAAAGTGTGATTGCTCTACCTACCGACATTTCTAAAGGCAAGTTGGTTCGATTTCACGCCAAGCAAGCAAGCACCTCAGGTTCGATTCCTGGCGGATTTGCTTCTGGATTAATTTAAGTCTAAGACCATTTTAAATATGATTTTTTTAATTTTTTATTAAGCAAAGTACTACGAGTATATTGTACAAATATTGTTATGGCACCATAAATTGTAAAATTGGGTGCCCTTTGTCCTTGAAAAGTGTCACAGGTCTAGTTCATGTCTTCGCCACCTGAGGGCATTAGTGTTTTTCCATTGGAGCTAATTGCATTTGCAGTTTTCAAGAAGATTGACTTCAACAGCCGCTCCTGACAAAACACGTTTTTAGACTTGTGTCGCTTTTCTTCCGGACCAGCAATATGTGCCATTTTTTAATGTATTACTATGTAGCTATCAATGAATCTACTTGTATATTTATTTATGTTGAGATAGGAAACAAAGTCAATGGGGCACTAGAAGGAAATACTCGAATCGAACAGTATTAAAATCTGCTAAAATGATAGTCCACAATAGTATTCTAGTATCTAGTGTTTGCTAAAGTGCAACAGTTTGCACACAATAAACCAATTCACGCACAGACGCCTTCCATTCACAGAATATACTTGATCATGAGGGATTGCCTATTGATCAATGTAAACTTTTTAATTCTAATATTTTTTAACAAAAGTAGATCTTTTTTCACAAACTATATTTTATCAAATTTGTACTCTAAATTTTATGATCGAAATCAATTGTACATAGATCAAATATGTAAATAAATTGAAAAATGAAATCTCATTTACCTGAAGGATTCAAATCGAAGAATTTCATTTGTGCCCTCAATATCTTATCGAAGACTTGTCGATGAAGACCCTGCGAAGAGTTGACGCAGGCTTTGAAGAACAATATGGATCCAGTAATGGCCATAATGATGCAGATACCAATCAGAGTTGTGTACACGTACACATATTGCAATGTGGTCAATGGACCGATATATTTGTGGAGGTCTTCCGATAGCGTTTCGTTGTGTGTTCTTGTGTAATTCCGTAGTAGAGGCACTGTTATGTTATGGTTTTTGATGTACGAAGATATCTCAGTGTGATTTTTTCTATAGTCATAGTTTAATATCCCATACGAAGGTTCTAAGTTCCCATCGGCAGCTGTTAGGAAGAGTTTCTCGATTTGGCGCAGTATCATGTTTCTATGACTATGTTGATTTGTCCTACAAAAAAAATATTTAACTTATTAAAGGGTTCAGCTTTTAAATTTGTTGTTGTTTAATTCATATATGTATATTGAATATTCATGAGTGGACTATCGAAATTGGTTCAACCAGCAGTCAGGGCAACCTATACGCACTGAAGTACCACTTTTAATTTTTTTTAAAGTATTAGACACTTTTTTTAACTATTGGAGATTAAGAGAAGAATCATAACAGGGAACAAAACATTCTTCTTCCTACTGCCGGTGTTCAAGTCCAGAAGTGTCTACAGAAAAACCAAAGTCACCCTATACAAAACAATTATTAGAACAGTGATGGCATATGGATGTGAAGCGTGAACACTGACAGCTAAATTCGCAGAGTTGCTGGATGTCTTCGAGAGAAGAGTACTACGTAAAATCCTGGGCCCCGTGAATGACGGCGAAACCTGGCGAATACAGTACAACGACGAGCTGTATAATATCTACAAAACATGTCAGACTGAGCAGATTGAGATGGGCCAGACATGTGCAGAGAATGCCGTCATCGCGAACACACAAAAGAATCCTGGAGGGACACCCGGGTGGGAGAAGGAGAGTGGGCAGGCCAAGGCTGCGATGGGAAAACGAAGTTGAGAGGGACGCAACCCGGCTGCTGCAGGTGCAGGATTGGAGGGCTGTGGCGGAAGACAGGAGGAGTTGGAGGCGAAGATTGACGGAGGCTACAGCTCAGTATGTGCTGTAGGACCATCGAAAAGAAAGAAAGAAAGATTGGACACTCTGCGTGCGAACGATGGATCTAAGAATTTTTCATGGGGGTGATTTTTTAACGAAACATCTATCTTTGATAAATTGAATATTTATTTAACTACTTAATTATAATTCAAATTACTTACATGACCTCATGCACAGTATAAATTGGTGGCACTCTTGAAAATTAAAGCGAGATTTTGCTCAGCAAAAATGTTTAAATTTTCTCTCCTAAAAGCTATTAAGTTTACTGGGGACACGATAAATGAATGGCAACAAACCCAGATCCATTAAAATTGTGTGTCCACATTAAATTACCTGTTGTTTTTTCAGAAACTATGTTTTTATAAAATTTCTTGTAATGTATAAATGAAATTAAAAATTTTTTTTATGAATCTTTGAGTGCCTGTTAGCAAATGCAACTCTGCATATGGGCTGTTTTATTGGTTCATGTAAACATCTCCTCTCGAATGTTTCATGAAATAAACATCACAATTGAAGCAGCAAATAGGGTACTAATTACCAGAAGGTGACCCAATAGTCTGTGGCACTGGCAGCCAGCTGGCTGAGGAGCACAATGATCACCATAAGCCCCAGCAGGCAAGGCCGCCCGCCCGACTTCCAGTACTTCCAGAACACGCTGGCCTGCATCCGCCCCGAGACCAATAGCTCTGCCTCTTCTTCTTGCGCAGCTGGTTCATTTTCTTCGAATTCTGCCTTGCCTGTTGACTAGAACACAATTCATAGTTTTTACACGCATAGCACACAATCCTGTGTTTTAACATTAGATTAACATTGAGTTTCAGTCCTGTGTTTTCATGAGATCGATACCTCTTGAGCAAAAAAGACATTATTGGCATCTTGCAAATATTTTTTGTAAACAATGCGACCTTTGAATGATGGTCGACCCTTTTAATCCCAGCATATTTTGCATAAAATGTGGGAAAAATTCCAAGCATTTTTTGGCTAAAAAACAGTAGTTTATATTTTATTTTTTATCTCAGTTAACCCTTCCCTTACGGTGATAAAATTGAAACGCGCGCTCCGGTGTTGGGTAGTGAGTACGCAATAAAAAATTAGTGATTTTAAATCGGAAAAATATGAACATTCATAGATAATCCCCTTAATTAATTATAATTGAAGTTAAAAATTATAATAATTGAGATTTATTTGCTGAAAACATTAAAAAACCATCTGGCAACGCTCACGGAACGGGCGTAGATCTAGTCTCGTTGCCAGCTCAACAGCTACTGCGGCGCGGCAGGGTTGGTGGCTAACTTGGGCGTGGCTTACACTTGCGAGGTTGAGACAATTGAGCTCCTCGCTATTCAGTGACGTATGCAAAAGTGAGATGTGAATATAGTGTCGCGCTTCCCGCATACTCTTCACCTATCGTCAAGACCCAAGATCGAGGCACTCACAGCGTTTAAATGCGAATTTGTTTCCGATATTCACGAAATACTTACGATGTAGTCGATAAATTCTGATTATTATTAATATTAATTTTTAAATCAATGCGTAAATATATTATGGAGGAATACCTAAAATCTTAACCTTGTATTTATTATATTTATAGAGATATTAATGGTTATTTGAAGCAACGTGTAGAAGATGACAACACAGGGAAGGAAAGGTTAATATTTAGTTTTAAAACCTAATTTTTTGTGTTTACCTCCCTGTACGGGTAGAGTGTAAAATAATAAGTAATTTTCATATTTCATATAAAAATAATATTTTTTTCATTCAACATAAAGACTTGTATGAAAACTTTGAGGCCGATGATTGGCCCCGTGGGATTTTTCCCATACACCTGTTGGGGGCGATAATCAGCCCCATGGAATAAAAAGGGTTAATACTCAAATTTTCATAATGTGTAAGATAGTTTGTTCTTTAGTAAATAAAGTAACCAATTTTATCAATTTATTATCAATTTGCGATTAGTATGTATTGGTCAGGCCATTGTTGGAGTGATTCGTTGGTTGAATAAGGCAAGGAAAGGAAGAAGAACAAGTGTTCATTTAATATGAATATACAAGTGTTTATTTGAGATTAATTGAAATGATTGAAATTTGTTTTATCAAACAATGTTTTTTCCACTTTATGGGCACTTTATCATAAAGTGCAATAAACAGTGTTTGATAAAACAAATTACAATGTCTTTGATTAAACCTCCACAATGTTAATGCCATATATATTATTTACAGTTAAGGTATTAACACTTTGGAGGTTTAAAGACGTTGTAATTTATTTTATAAAACACTGTTTAGTCCAGTTTATGCATAAACATAAAGTGGAATAAACAGTGTTTAATGCCTTAACTTTAAATAATGTAATAAATAATTGAAATGACTTGACAGCTTTGAAGTTTGCTATAAAATGTAACTTTTGACTTATTAGGAGTTCTCCAGAAACCACATATGAGGAGGTAACATTAAAAAAAGATAAAGTAAATCGGATACAACAAATGAGTTGATAAAGTAGATTTTTTTCTTATCGGTGGTACGGAGCCGTTTAACATTTTCATTTCAATGAAAAAAGCATATAAATCATTTTAAAATCATAATAAAAACCCAGTATTTTTTCAAAAAGAAACATGTCCAGGCTTCAAACCAATCAAAAAGATCATGTCCGAAATTGACCAATCATAGCTTTCAGATTGTGTCTAACTTCATACCAGTTCACCAGCAACTGTCGGTTTTATATTTTTTTAGAATATTAAACATTTTGGTACATTACTATTTTTAAATATATTCCCACGTCAATTGCTTTCCCGCATTTATCCTTTAGACCTCGTCCACACAGGTAGGAGCCTCGCTTAGTGCTTAGGGCTACGATGCGAGCTAGACGAAATATCTTAGCGAACCAACGTACCGCATACTATCGTAATGGCCACACTACACGCTTCGCGCCACGCTACATGACGAATAGTCGTCACCTAGTTAGTCTCCTAGCGAACAGACGTGTTGATTAATTTTATTGTGTCACCAAGTGATTTTACAAGATGGCGGAAGTTTTAATAACAGCTGTGTATGGAAGGGAGCCTTTGTGGAACCCATCGAGCAAGTTATACAAAAATGTACCTGTAATAAAATCACTTTGGAATAAAGTTGCACAGGAAGTAAATAAAGATAAGGTAATTTGTAATGAAATTGGTTAGTTTTGAGAGTGGCATCGTTTGTTGACTCAACCGCTCCCAAATGTCAAATGAATTTGTTTGAAGCACTTTGATGTGGCCAAGGATGAAGTCACCTATTCTATTAGTCACGTAGCATTTAGTGAAGCACTTTGGTGTGGCCTTAGCCTTAGTTCAACAAGTAATTTCAAAAACGATAAATAGATGTTCCACTGTATAAAAAAATAAGAATGTATAAAATGAATTACTCACAGCGACAGATATCCGCCTGGAGATCTCCCTGATACTCTTGGTGGGTGAGATGTCTTCTCCGCTACCTTTGGGGTTGGCGTGGCTCTCAAGCAGTCCGAGTAAGCTGTGACCCGACCTCTTAAGTTCTTCCAAACTTTCGCATTTTTCAATTTTGCCCTACGGAATTACAAAATTTTACTTTAATACAGTTCTCAAGGAATGTCATCCAAATCCTCTAACATAGTGTTTCCCAAACGGTATATAAAAAGGGTATACATACACTTGGAGATATTCAGGTATTTTTTGTAAAAATAAAGGGTCTTTCAAATTGAGCGGTTTTTTTTATTCAAATTTTTTAAATTCTTGAATAAAACATACAATTTGCTTTGATTTAAAAAAAACCTTTCTATTGGTATTGAAGTATAATGTATGACATTTAAACACAAAAAATAATATCCGTTAAATGTCCACTTCTTGCCGTTCCACAGATGTCCACTCTTTTGTCAAAATTTTCGATGACATTTTGGCATAATTGCGGTTCTAACTCACCAATAATGCAAATATTTTCGTCCTTCAGCTCAGGAATTGATTGGGAGTCGTTCTTATAGACTTGGCTTTTCACGTAACTCCAGAGAAAACAGTCAAACGGTGTCAGATCACATGATCTTGGTGGCCAATTAGCATCCCCGTTTCCGGAGAATACAATGCATAAAATAATTCAACAATTTGAATGCGTTGTATTATATACAACTATATTTTTATAAATATCATACATTAAACTTTTCAAATGTCACAATACCCAGGCAAGTTCACGACGCCATCTGTGTTTTATCCAAGAATTAAAAAAACCGCTCAATTTGAAAGACCCTATAGTCGCTTTATCTTTTGCACGACACAAATGGAGCCGTATTCAGTTCTATCACATAAAGTTCGTTACCTTTTTTCATGTCGTATTTGTGTAAAATAGAATTTTTAGTACTATAGTTTGGAAATTCTAGGATGAGTCCTGTGACAGCTCACAAATTTGCCCCAATACAACCTTATGTAATGTATTTACCTAAATAACTTGCTATTTATTAGAATTGAGACTTATATCAAAGCTGATAAAATAATTAAAATTACTGAACATCGTTACAAGGTTGTATTGGGGCAAATTTGTGAGCTGTCACAGGACTCATCCTATAATTTCCGAACCATAGTGAACATTGAAATTTAAAAAGAAATCTAATTATTGACGTGAAGCCCCATCTTCGAGTTAAGATCACAAGTATTGAGTCGGATATTACAACACTAACATCCAATTACAAGGAGTTCCGTCCCAGCTATTAAACAATTTTTAATATTTATATATGCAGGAGATACGTTAACACATTCACTAGGAATAGAATTTTACGTAAATACATGCCGTACTGAGAAATTTAGCAGATACAAACCCATTTATAAAAAGAACACGACTGATATGTCATGCACACTGGACGTATATTTGTATGGACACATTAAGCATGTCCTCAGTACTGAACATGTTAACCGGATTACAAATGGTATGTCATGCACTCTCTCTCCGTGGTTGCAGTCCTAAGACTGGTTTGCAGCAATTTCAACTCTTCTCCTCCATTCCTCCCTGTCCTGTGCGGCTCTCTTTAAATCTGTATATGTTGAGCAGCGCACGTCCACCAACAGGTCCTCCAGGTACTCTCGGCGTGGGCGTCCCCTAGAGTTTGTCCCCTCGGCCATACCCTCCATTATGGCATGCAAGAGGCCCTCTTGTCGTATTATATGACCGATCCATCTTGCACGCCTTTCGGACAGGATCCTGAGCAGGTGCCTTCCTCCTACGATTCGTTGGAGAACCTCTTCATTTGTGATGCGGTCTTTCCAGGAAATTCCTAATAGTCTTCTATAGGACCACATCTCAAAAGCCTCTAGTCTTCGTCTATCTCTTTCGGATAGGCACCATGTCTCGCAGCCGTACATCAAGATACTCCATACATAGGTCTTGATGAGGAGTATTCTCAGTTATTTGTATGGACACGTTAAGCATGTCCTCAGTACTGAACATGTTAACTGGAACACGACTGGTATGTCATGCACACTGGGCATATATTTTGTATGGACACGTGAAGCATGTCCTCAGTACTGAACATGTTAACCGGATTACGGATCGACAAAGGCTGTATAAAATTTAGATTTTTTTAATAACATTTTGAAATATTATTTAAAATATGTATCAGAAATAAACTAGTTAATTTGATAATATGTAACAGAAAATAAAACTGACGTAATTGCAAACACGTCATGGACTAGAATTTCCGGCCAATGATGTGCAAATTGTTATTTCGAGGGGTTTATTGTTTTTTTTTTAAATCTTTAGCAATAATATCTAAATAGAGTGTCAGTATCTTAATAGAGTTGTTCTTACTATGGAACATCTAAATAGAGTTGTTTTTACTATGGAACATCTAAATAGAGAGGTGTTCTTACTATAGAACATCTAAATAGAGTTGTACTTACTATGGAACATCTAAATAGAGTTGTTCTTGCTATGGAACATCTAAATAGAGTTGTTCTTACTATGGACCATCTAAAAAGAGTTTGTTTTGCTATGGAACAAAAACTTGTTAAATTAAAATGGGTTATTAGTCAAGTCAGAAAAGTATTTTCTAATTCTTTTATTAAAAAAAAATCTGATAATATCTAAATGGAGTTGTTCTTACTATGAAACATCTAAATAGAGTTGTTCTTGCTATGGAACATCTAAATAGAGTTGTTCTTACTATGGAACATCTAAATAGAGTTGTTCTTACTATGGAACATCTAAATAGAGTTGTTCTTGCTATGGAACATGTAAATAGAGTTGTTCTTACTATGGAACATCTAAATAGAGTCGTTCTTGCTATGGAACAAAAACTTGTAGTTAAATTAAAATGGGTTATTAGTAAAGTCAGAAAAGTATTTTTTAATTATTTTATTTAAAAAAATCTGTACTGATAATATCTAAATAGAGTTGTTCTTACTATGAAACATCTAAATAGAGTTGTTTTTACTATGAAACATCTAAATAGAGTTGTTCTTACTATGGAACATCTAAATAGAGTTGTTCTTACTATGGAACATCTAAATGGAGTTGTTCTTACTATGAAACTTCTAAATAGAGTTGTTCTTGCTATGGAACATCTAAATAGAGTTGTTCTTACTATGGAACATCTAAATAGAGTTGTTCTTGCAATGGAACAAAAATTTAGTGGTTAGAAAATTTTAAATAGAAAAGTATTTTCTGAGTTCATTGATAACCAGATGGTAACGTAATTACTCTGTGTTTTATATCAATCAATATTCATACCGGTGTCTACTTGACTTCTTAATACAATAGTCTCTGATGTCAAAATAACACAACAGAACACAATTTCAAAACAAATAAAATTTCATTTTAAAATTTTGTTTTCACAAAAATGTTTTTCTTTGGCTGGTTGAAACTGTAGGTTTCATTTTGAGCAAAATTAAAAGTAGATATTTTCTATTTAATTTTCATTTAATAATTTCAATTCAAAGACAGCAAAATGTTGCCATCGAATAAAAATAAAAAGAAAGCCGAGGAAATTCCTATCGATTTGGAAATGTTACCGAGTAAACGCGGTCGAAAATGTGCTTTGACTCTTTGCAACGTACTGCTTTCAATTTTCGGTGTCACCTTCCTCGTCGTAGCAATAATGGGCGGAATATATTTGATGGATTATGTCAATGTCGAGATACCTCCGCGGAAGTTTATCAAGACTTGTATTATACCGCTGTCTATGGAAGAGAAATCTCCGTGCGCATTCGACATAGACGTGAACGAACAGTTTTTTACTGAAACATTCGAAATCGGACCGACGTCTAGATATTACGAGAAAATAGATGTTCCGAATTTTATTTACGGTAAAGAAGGAAGATTTATCCATGATTTTAGTATTGGTTTGACCGCTGTTATAGATGATGCAGAAAAACGGTGCCTTGTTACAAATTTAGATGTTAATTCAGTTTTATCACCTATTCAATTGGAAAATAAAATTAAACGAGGGATTTTCGATAGTGCATCAGATGTTGTGGAATCACCTATGCGAGTTTGTCTACCTCACATTGAAGAGTTTTCTGTTTTAGGGAAGATGATAGCTTTTGAATGTGGTAATTATATGATATATCCAATGGAAAAAGCTTACAATAGTTCGAAAGTGATATCAAAACACGATAATTTGAAAATATTTATGAAACGATCTGTTGATAAAGATGGCCAAAAAAATTTTAATGGTCTGGATGATTTGAATGTAATCGAGGAAAATAAACTTAAACAACAAGTTAAAAGAGCCGATGACATTGGTATTAAAGAAATTAATGTTTTATCTAAGATAAGAAATGATGAAAGTAAAGTAAAATCCATCGCAATAGACACCCTGATGAGGTTAGGTAAACCAATTCCTTTAGCGGAGATACACGACCAAGAAAAGATAAATAATCAATCAATTGATACTAAAAAAGGGAATATAAACAGTAAAAATAAAGATAAGTTACAGAACAAAGAAGAAATGCTTATTGGAGAGAATAAAAAAGACAGTGAAGATATTAAAGATGAAAGTATAAGAAAGAAGAATGATGGAAACAAGATACAAGTTATCGAAAATTATACAGATAATGGTGAATCAAAGAAAAGTTTAAAGAAGAAGAACAAAAAAGTTAACAGTGAATTGGATAAAAATTATGTTGTGAAAGACGTGAGAGAGATCAAGAAAATTGAAAGAAAAAGAGTCGTACTACCTTTAAATGAAAAAGGAAGGAAGTATAATATTCAACAGCGTGAAACAAGATCAAATTTGAAATACGCTCACTATGCCGGGAAGAATATTATCAGATACGATATTGTTAATTATCCTAATGTTGTTAAGTACGAGAATGAATATAGGATAGAGCAAGAGAAAAAAAGACAAGCTCGGAAAGAGAAATCGAAAAGAGTTGTAGGCAGGCAATCATTTCAATTGTATTGAGGGGATTTCCCTTTTTACCGGTTACTTTCTCTTATGGTTTTGGCTGTATGTACATTTTATTTTAACTAACCAAACGATGTTTAAACTCTAAAGTAATTATTTATCATAAATTTTTTGAAATTTTCGTTCCTTGTACGTTTCTACAATAAAACCTTTAGGATAAGGTTCAATTTAGGAAATTGTGAAACTCTATATATTTAATATTTTTTTTATATATTTATTATTATTTTAAAATTATACACGTTATAAATTTAAAAAGTAAGCTTTTTTGCATTTTTATTTTAATTATTGTTGTTACTTATGAGAAATTGTACAGATTACGTAACATTATCAGTAGTAATGTGTGACATCACTAATCGACATGGCAGCCATATTGTCAACTATCTCTGGTCTTTGTCTAAAATAAATCTTATGTAATCTGAACAATGTTTTATTATAAGCATGGGCCGGCCGACTTTTGACATCCATGTTAAGTAGATTGAGAATGAATATACCTACGTCACAAACTGGCACACGTTTGATTGGCACACCCGATTTTCACGAAATATCTCTGATGTGGCCGATAAGTGCGAATTATTATTAATATAATTTTTTTCATTCAATGTGTAAATGTATTACGGAGGAATACCGTAAATCTGAACCCAGTATTTATTATATTTATAGAGATATTAAAGTTTTTAGAAGCAATGGATACTAGTTACACATCACAGGGAAGGAAGAGTTAAGGGAGTCACCTATAGAATTCGGCACTACCATAGGGGATGGTATTTGAAAGGTTTGAGCACATAGGTAGCTGCTATGTTCGATAATTGCTACTTTTTGATAATAATAACTACATGATATGTTTTGTAGCTGACGTAAGCTTATCGCAAGTCTAGCATATGTGGGATTTCAACGATTTACAGTAGTGCTTGTGTGAAATAGTCCTAACACATTGTGAATGAGTATCCAATATTCATTTCAATTGGAATTGGAGAAGATTTATCAGGTTACTTCTGAGGTTTTATCATGGGCGAGAATCTAGAGCATCTGACTGTGGGAGATAAATCATACGAGAGAAAAAAGTTGGATATACGTGGGTCGTCCAGAAAGTAAAGAACGTTTTGGCATAACTAAATAAAAACTAAAGATATCAACACAAAACTATATTTACAAAGTCACAGAGTACCTTTCTCTATTTTTCAATGTAGTCGCCATAGCTGTCAAGGCACTTATTGTAACGTGGAACCAATTTTTCAATTCCGATGTTATACTCTTCTACCGCCAAAGATTTGAGCCAGGATGTCACTTCTTGTTTGAGGTCTTCATCGTTTGCGAACTGTTTTTCTCTCAAAAATTCCTTTAGTTTCGGGAATAAGTGAAAATCACTCGGTGCCAAGTCAGGGCTGTAAGGAGGATGTCCAAAAATTTCCCACTTAAGATGTTGAAGTTCTCGCTGTGTTCGTGCTGATGCATGAGGCCGCGCATTGTCATGAATCAAAACCACCTTTCCCGACAACATTCCACGTCTCTTGTTTTGGATGGCGCGTCTAAGTCGTTGAAGAGTTTCACAATAGGTCGTTGAAGTTCTCGCTGTGTTCGTGTTGATACATGAGGCCGCCCATTGTCATGAATCAAAGCCATCTTTACCGACAACATTCCACGTCTCTTGTTGGATGGCGCGTCTAAGTCGTTGAAGAGTTTCACAATAGGTCTCTGAGTTTATTGTGTGTTCTCTTGGCATAAAATCCACGTGGATCAAACCCTTTCGGGTGCTCTGTCACTATTTCATGTAGGAGGGATCGTGAAATTTGTGGTAAAGATTCATGTACAGTGCTTAAAGTTGCCTATACATTTCGATAGGCCGAACATTTTGTGCATTCAGAAAACGAATGACACTACACACTTCACATTTGGCGGGATTTTCGATGGGCGCAGCCATTTTGAAAGGTTACAGAACAAAGACGCACAACCTTTCAGCAACAAAACTCGGCTCGCACTGAAGCAAGGTAAGGAGCTAACTGGCGCGCATACGATCGCGGTGGTGGGGGATTGGCGCAGGGCGTGGTGCGCAATCGGTTTTTAGTTTCTGGACTTGCCTAGTCGGTATACAGTAAGATTACGAATATTTATAAGGTATAGTTACATTATTCATAATGATGATAACATCAGCGGACTTAAGGTACTGCAGTTGGTGTGTGACAAGGATTCGGGTCTTCCCCTTGAGGTAGTCCTTGACGCACATGTGGAACAAGTGGCTGCCTACTGGAGCATCTACTCCAGACAGGGGGTCGTCCAGCAAGTAGATATCTGCCTAGAACAGGAAAGGCAAAGCGTTATAATTTCCCCTAAAAAGTTATCATATTGCATAGTATAGTTATTTACCAGGCTGAAACACTTTTAAAAAATATATAACATATTTCCAACAGAATGTATAGATCATTCAGCCAGAAGAGTCATTTTGCAATAGTGCGAGTAGCGCTCTCTGTGTTACACAACTTATGTAGTGGTATTGGTTTTAGAATGCCACACGATTGGTTCGCGCAGAGCACATGTTTGTATTGTTGTTAAAATACTCGGTGATTAGAAAAACACTACCATGTCGTAATTAGGAGTGTGATTTTTGTCTAATGTAATGTATAATTCAAAAATTAGTAGAGTGTAAGGATGGGAAGATGGCGCTGTAGCCATTAGATAGTGTACGTTCAAGCATCTGCACATGTTTAGTATACGGCACCGGTACAAAGAACTGTAGCAATAGGTGGATGACTGCTGTTCAATGCTCGGAGAATTCAGCTCACTTTATGTTTTCCGGTGAAAACAAGCAGGGTGCAGAGATTCCTCTTTAGCAGGTAGTAGATGGTCGCAAGTAAAAGGCAGTAAACAGAGTGAACTGAGAATCTATTTTTTTACGTTTGGCGCTCCTTATGTGCAGCCAATCGTTCATCGCAAGCTCCTGTTTCCGCCCGTGCATGCCGTCATAGCTTGCGAAATATCACAATTCTTGCAAGTTTTTCGCATGCATGGGCCGGCTGACTTTTGATACTGTCTCGCGATGGCCGCACATAAAAAATATTTCAGTTATGGTCGCGACACAGCACGGACCCCAATACACATAAAATTATTACATAAAAAATATCAAATAACATCAAAATATCATATCAAATAACAAACAGGAAAACAAATACATCATACGTTTTGGCTGACGCATACGTCCGCTACATTTATAAATCATGGATAGACGAACTGCGAAGAAACCTTTGAAGATTTTTTTATTTGTGATAGTAACACATTTGGCTTTTAAGTGGAGTAAAGTGTTTGTGTGTCGAGTTAAACAATAATCACAAATTTTGATAAGACTTCTCAAAAAAGGTTGTCTTCGAATGCTTTCTAAAGCTGCACACAACGCTCATATCGAACACTTTGAGGCAGACAATGATCGATATAATTATTCAAGAAAAACGAACATTAACTGAAAATTATTTCGAATTTCCTAATCAGTTTTACTGACTCACCTGCCTGTAGACAGCTCGAGCCAGGTTGATCCTGGCCCTCTGCCCTCCTGAGAGAGAGACGCCTCTCTCCCCTACCAGGGTCTGGTCTCCTCGTGGGAACTGTTGGAAGTCTTGCTCTAAAGCACACACGTGAACTACCTGTGAAAATATACTCTTGTGAGCTAAGATCATTATTAACAGGTTGGTTTTGATGTTTAAACTTAAATTAAAGATGTTAGCGTTGTATTTTATAACAATGTTATATCATTGTATTTTATAACAATGTTATATTATTGTATTTTATAACAATGTTATATCATTGTATTGTACAAATTTATTATATGGTAAACATTACAACCTGACATGCTTATTGTCATGACAATCTCTTTCAATCAATCAAAAAAATATTAAATCCCTGCTTCCGTGCTAATATATAGTCCACACGCCGTAAGGAAAGAATAGTGTAGAAGGGTGACCATGATTTTTTATTTATTATATATTCAGATTATTTAGTTTATTTATTTAAAAATACAGAAGTGGATTTTTTTGTTTAGAACAAATATTTGTTTATTGATACAGAAAAAGAAAGTTTGAAAGAAACAAGAAGTTTTATTTATTTCTAACAAACCTTTAAAGAAATAGACATATTTATAGGGTTTTTTAGAAATGTATTGGTTAAGAAACACAGTATAGACATTTTATTAAACATAACAATACAACATAAAAATTTAAGGACCTTCGAAACAACTCGGATATTTTTTTTAACTATACACGAATGTCAGTGCAATCATTTGATAACCTATTGGGAAATATAAAAAATTCAATTATGGGTACTAATAGTTGTATGCGAGTTTGTATAACTCAAGAAGATAAATGGGTAATTACTTTGAGGTGTGTACACAAAACAAAAATGTTATGTTTACTTTTAATAATATCGCGAAAGTCATCGCGAATTTGGTTTAGGAACGCAAAATACGTCGGGCTGCTACGACAAGTGCGCGGAGACTTGAGGCAGCCACATACGTTTGCCTTGTCTTGCTCTGGTTCGCGCGCTGCCAGTTGGCTGCCGTGCAAGCGTACACGTTCTAATGGCTGCCGCAGCCAGGAATTCTTGGCTGCCTAGAGCGCGCGCTCCAACGAGCCGCCATAGGTCAGATTGGCTGCCGCAGCCTCGCTGCCTAGTATGCGGGTAGCCTAAATAAGTAAACAGTTATTAAACTTACGGTTCGGTACTTCTTTGGATCATAAGGCTGTCCAAACAAGATGTTATTCCTGATGGTGGCAACAAATAACCATGGTTCTTGACTGGCATATGAAATCTCTCCCTTAACAGCAACGGTTCCAGCATTGTACGGAAGTTCTTTCACAAGCAATTGCAGAAGGGAACTCTGAAATTAAATTAAGTTTTATTTCAAGTTTTTGAAATTAAAATCATCGCTCACTAAACTTCAGAGGTGCATGGCCACACGGTAACGCGCTGGACTTCTGCATGGAAGATCGTCAGTTCAAACCCTGCGCTGTGCTACTCCCCTCGAAAAATGTTTTATGGTCATTTAAATATGTTAAATAAATACTATTTATGTTTTCTCATTAATTACCCATAGCTTTCATTTCAATGGTATTAACAACACCAGATTCACATTATTAAAATTTTAAAAAGTAATCATTCAAATAACTTTTTTTCGTAATAAAATAAAATTGTCTTACCAAATATGTTTGTCTAAACATATGCAGATGCAGCTACCTTATCTGATGGCCACAGTTACCACCTTCCTATCCTTACACTCAACTTATATACAATGAAACCTCGGTTTTCGAACGTCTCGAACAATTTGGTTTTCGAACATATTGTTTTAATTCGATTCTCGAACATACACTTTGAATGATAATGTCATGTCTCACTTCAGAATTGTTTTAAAACGCAGGCAATAATAAACCACATTGTATAGGTATTTAATGACACAGAAAAGCACAAAAACCTCATAAGGACAGTCATTGGACGTTTTTATGCAAGGTTTCCAAACAATCACATCTCTCCTCTTCTTCATCTGCCTCACCATCTTCCACTTATGCCATCAGCTATCCAAAATTTAGGTGAAGTGCTGTTAAATTTTCATTTAATGTATTGCAATGCTCTGTATTTTTGGGAGTCTGAAACGAATCTGCATTACTTCTTGTATTGGATGTATGAGTCACCTTAAAATATGTGTATTTCTTTGATATTTAAATTCTTGGTTACAATTTGATATTATTTTGGTATTTTTGTATGTAAATATTTATGTTTGTTTGGGTCCACGCTGCATCGCGACCGCAGCAGAAATGAGACTTATGGACGGTCGTCGTGAAACTATATCGCTGGCCGGTCGGCCTCTGCATTGCGCAAACTCCCGAAAATTGTGGTATTTTGCGAGGTGTGTGCGCATGCAGTGGCGGAAAATGACGCTTGCGATGAGCGATTGACCGTTCATAAGTAGGGTCCTTTTTAAAATAAATTATATTCTCAGTTCACTCTACCTACTGTGTTTTACTTGAGACCTGCTATTACCTGCCTAAGAGGAATCTCTTCACCATTGCTACCTTTTCAACGATCTACGCCTCTGAACATGACCCGAATTCTCCGAGCAGTCCACCTATGATACAGTTCTTTGTACCGGTGCCGTACACTTCTTATGAGGAAAATTTATGTGGTTTACAAAGATACATATGGAATAGATTATGTTCGAAAACCGAGATTCCATTGTACCTGTAAAATAAAAAATGAACCTCACAATTAACAGATTATATTGAGGAAGTTTTAAAAAGACTTCTCGTTTAATTTTCTCATCATTGAGCATTATAACTCCAATGACAGCATTCGACAAACCCTCATCATTCATCACTATATTCCGCACTTTTGAAATCATTGTTTAACCCTTTGCACTCGAAAGGTATGTAAGGAATAGAATGGACATGAAAATGGATTATTTGAAGTTTCTCACTGTATGATATTTTACATAACAATCCCCAACGTGAAGTCCAGGTTTACTTGAACAGGTTTCGCAATATAATCAGGTTTCTTTTCTTACACCCGGAATTTTTCTATTGGAACATACTGCGCAGACCTTCTTAGTTCCAGAACGTAGAATACGTAATTTATTTATAAGTCTGTCTTCTGTACGGAGAGTAGCAGAGCGTCGTCGCAATCGAGTATCTCTTCGATAATCTCCTACTAATTGATCAACCAATCATTATACAAATTTGAAATGTGTCATCGGTTTTTCATTGTTTTCTTCCTTGGAAACTTTATTAAGTATATAAGAGTTTATGACACACACCTCCATCTTCCAAGAAAAGAGTTTCCTCCGCCATTTTAGGGACTCCTATAGTTATTGAAATGTGACTGCATCATGCCAGTGCAGTACGCATTGAATTATGATATTTCTCAGCGCAGTTAGCTTATACGGTAATAATATACCAGGAAAGTACACGTGTCGCCCTTGGGACTTGTTTGTCTCCGAACAAAAGATTCCATTGTGTGTTGAGAGTAGTATTTTGTGTTGCTATCTCGCCTCCCCGTGCGTGCGAGGAATAATATCGTTATCTGCAGAACTAACCTACCTTACTCCATCAAATATCGTAACTTATTATTATTTAATTGTACTAATATGATCCTTGGTTAACCCTTCCCTTATGGTGCTAAAATTGAAACGCGCGCTCCGGTGTTGGGTAGTGAGTACGCGATAAAAAATTAGCGATTTTAAATCGGAAAAATAAGAACATTCATAGATAATCCTCTTAATTAATTATAATTGAAGTTAAAAATTATAATAATTGAGATTTATTTGCTGAAAACATTAAAAAACCATCTGGCAACGCTCACGGAACGGGCGTAGGTCTAATCTATTTGCAAGTCCAGAAGATACTGCGGCGCGGAGCGGTACCCCAGCGTGGCTTACGCTTGCGACGATTGAGACAATTGAGCTCCTCGCAATTCAGTGGAGTATGTAAGAGTAAGATGCGAATATAGTGTCGTGCTTCCCGCATACTCTTCACCTATCGTCAAGAAGAGGCACTCGCAGCGTTTAAATGCGAATTTGTTTTCGATCTTTACAAAACATCTACGATGTAGTCGATAAATTCTGATTATTATTAATATTATTTTTTAAATCAATGCGTAAATATATTATGGAGGAATACCTAAAATCTTAACCTTGTATTTATTATATTTGTAGAGATATTGATGGTTATTAGAAGCAACGTGTAGAAGATACCCAACACAGGGAAGGAAAGGTTAAATAATATTGAAAACTGAAAAACCCAATATATTAAAAATATTGAGAAATAAGACTTTATTTTCTTGGCGCCATAGCGGCGACACTCGAGTAATACGGCATACCATGCATGCCGCCTCTATGGCGACATTCGAGTGCAAAGGTTAAGGATAGTTCTTTTTTGTCTCTCACTTAGTCAATCAAAAATAATGACATCTTCCTCTTCTGCACCATTCTTTCACGCATCCAGTAACCAGGCGATGTACCCAAAAAATTGGAGAACTTGAAAAACTTATTGTTGATAAACTTTAAAACTTAGCAGTGAATTAATAAAGAACCAAATGAATACCTTTCCAGATCCAATAGGCCCAACGACTACACACAGCTTTCCAGGTGATATCTTCAAAAAGATATCTTGCAGATTTTGCTGTCCGTTGTTGGCCCAAGATGCTCCCACCCCAGCTAGTTCTACAATACTGTTCTCAGCTTCTCCGAGAGATTTGGTGTGTGATGGATACAGACTAGAGGAGAATTTGTCTTCCCAGGGACGAAGGTGTTTTTCCGAAGATTCATAGCCTGAGTGAATAAAAATTGTATTAAATAATTGTAATAAATACAAGATTTAAATGACATTTTTTTACATAAAAGGAAAAATAAGTAAAATAAAAAACTTATTTTATATTTTTGTGTTCACCACAGGTTTATTTTAGGTTCACAACTAGTTTCGAAGACCACCGTCTTCTTCGTCAGGTGAATATAAACTAAGTTGCTAAAATATATTCTGTACAAGTGTAAATAATATAATATATGAGAGATGAGGTAGGGGAGGAGAAGTGGGGAAAGATGTGATACAATGGTGAATGGGGCGGGGAAAAAAATATGTGAAAGTGAATGTGAATATATATATTTTTTTTTAACCTGGTGAGTTTATTGCCATGTGGCAATCTCTTCCAACCAACCCAAAAGACGTTTTAATAGGCCCTAAGTGAAAACCAGACTAGAATCGTATTTTAAAAAATCTGGGTTCCAGCGGGGATAGAATCCGTAACCTCCGGATTGGCAGACAAGTGTCTTACCACCAGGCCACGAAGGTCGACTGTATCTAAAGGATATATGTGTTTGTCAGATGTTCATCTTGATGCACAGACTTAGAAATTTCCAGGGTCTCTAATCTGTCCAATTTAGATCTGTATCTTATCCCAAGAATCTCTCCGCTGCTCGCCAAAGTTGTCTCATGCCTCCCCCAACCCCCAGTCTCCAACCCGAATGTTTACCGTTAGAAGCGTGTATCTCAGTACCAGTTCGAACATAATTCAGTCTTGTTTGTGCTCCCCTGAAGATGAGGTGAAAGCCTTGAAACCGGTAGGGTTATACCGTTACAAAAAGTGGAATAAACAGTGTTTGATAAAGCAATTTACAATGTCTTTAAACCTCCACAATGTTAATGCCTTAACTATAAATCATATAAAAATCAGTATAGTTTTTTTTTTGTTAAATCGGTGTTACCAAAAAATCATAGCGATTCACGTAACCAAGTTTCACCAAATGTTCGTGGATAGTGGTTTTCAATATTTTCGTAGAAAGCTGGATTCCTTGTTAAAGCCTTGATTTAGTTGTTATTAGTGCTAATCAGCCTTCTTGAGTTCACGAAACTAATTTCCGGATAACCTATTAAATCGTACGTGTTAAAATAATTAAACAATAAGTCAAATGTATACCCATATTATCTATTTCTCCTTCTTTCCCGAACCGTTTCAAGGGTGGTAGATTGCTATGATGATGAAGTATGGCAGGACAGGACCTCTCCTCCAATAACAAGAACTCTTGGATTCTCCTTATGCTCACCAGGCACTCCGCTGATGCTGAGACAGCGTTAGGATACACATAGGCCAACATAGTTTGCAGCATGTTGTAGAATTGAGCAAGAGAGAATACCTTGTAAATATAAAACAGTTTTTATTTGAAATTAACTAGA
This sequence comes from Odontocerum albicorne, assembly GCA_949825065.1. Lineage (NCBI taxonomy): Eukaryota > Metazoa > Arthropoda > Insecta > Trichoptera > Odontoceridae > Odontocerum > Odontocerum albicorne. The sequence goes on from OX463860.1 coordinate 28,608,822, forward strand.
AACCATATACTCTTTAAAAATATTATAAATAAAATTAACTTTACTATTGTAAATCTGTAATTAAAATGAATTGTGATAATGAACAAATAAATTGTTGATCTCCATGGCTTAGTTGGTAAACACCTGGCTTTCACAATGGGGGTTACAAGTTCAATTACCATTGGTACCTTAATTTTATTCTTCTTCTTCCCAGTGTCATTTATGTTAGGTCCCCGCAATGTTGAATATCACTTGAGAGTAGATATCTTTGTCCCCGGCAGCCTGAAAAAGTACTCCAACGTCCCTTATACCAGTCCAATCACATATATTGCGGAGCCAGGAGATTTGCCTCCTGCCAACACCTTTTCGGACTTCTATTTTGCCTTGGATGATCAGGTGCAGTAATTTGTACTTTGCTCCTCTAAGTACATCACCCAACTAGGACACCTTTCAGATTTTACTATTAGTCAGCAACTCTCTATCAACTTATTTAATAAAATATTTAATAATAATAATTAAATAATAAATAAACAATAATAAAATAATAATAAAGCACCGTTTCACTTTTCGTGACGTTCAGGCCAATTAGAAGTTTCACTTCAAAAACTACCGCGCCTATAGAAGTTTCTTCTTCTTCCCAGTGTCATGTCAGGTACCCCCAACGTTGAATATCACCTGAGAGTAGACATCTTTGTCCCCCGGCAGCCCGAAAAAGATCCCCGGCGCTCCTTATACCAGTCCAATCACGTATATTGCGGAGCCAGGAGATGTACCTCCTGCCAAAACCTCTTCGACCCTTTATTTTGCCTTAGATGATCACGTGCAGTAATTTGTACTTTGCTCCTATAAGTACATCAACCAAATAGGACACCTTTCGGATTTTAATATTAGTCAGCAACTCTCTATCAACTTTGGCTCTTTGAAGAACCCTTGTGCTGCTGACCATATCCGTCCAGGGTATCCGTAGCATTCTCCGGTGTATCCACATTTCGAATGCTTCCAGTCGGTTCATACTATCAACTTTGAGGGTCCATGATTCCACTATATGCAATAACACTAACCAAACGTAGCATTCTTAATTTTATAAAAAAAAAATTATTACTGTATTGTATTACACTTTTATTGTATACACTACAATCAGTGTGTTTTTTTGCCATGTGACAATCTCTCCCAACCAACCAGAAGGATGTTAAAGTGACCTTAAGTAAGAACAAAACTGTAATCCTTTTTTAACAAATCTGGGTTTCAAAGGGAATTGAAACCTACGGCCCCCAGGCTGGGAGACAGGCGTCATACCAACTTAGCCACGGAGGTCAACTTAGTTTTAAGGATACTGGTTCTATTTTCTCTTAAGGCCTCTTTTGATCTAGTCAATCGCCCCGCCCTATGACAATAAATCTGTTAGGTTGTACAGTATATAGGGTGTCCCAAAAAGAGCACCGGATTTAAATTTCGCGCCCTTTTTTTATAAGGATTTAGTTTTTAAATTAAACACATTATTTATTCGAAAAGTGCTAATATATTTTGCGAGAATTCGCTGTAAGGTGCTTTTTGAAATGTCTAATTCTTGTGAATGACGACGAATTAATGTCCCTGGGGTTTCAGTAACACTTTCTCTCACTGCGGCTATGTTTTCCAGTGAACGCCCGCTACGAGGATGCATTGGTGACTTATTGTCCAGAATTTCCTCAAATTTTTTAATAAATCTTTGATTATGACTCATTTGGGCCATTATTTTAACCGAATTGATGAATAATTTGGGCCATTATTTTGACCGAATTGATGACTCATCTGGGCCATTATTTTGACCGAACTGATGACTCATTTGGGCCATTATTTTGACCGAATTGATGACTCATTTGGGCCATTATTTTGACCGAACTGATGACTCATTTGGACCATTATTTTGATCGAACTGATGACTCATTTGGGCCATTATTTTGACCGAACTGATGACTCATTTGGGTCATTATTTTGACCGAATTGATGACTCATCTGGGCCATTATTTTGACCGAACTGATGACTCATTTGGGCCATTATTTTGACCGAACTGATGACTCATTTGGGCCATTATTTTGATCGAATTGATGACTCATTTGAGCCATTATTTTGACCGAATTGATGACTCATTTGGGCCATTATTTTGACCGAATTGATGACTCATTTGGGCCATTATTTTGACCAAATTGAAGACTCATTTGGGCCATTATTTTGACCGAAAATTTCACGAAGTTTACGAACTGTTTCAGCACAACTTTTCCCATTCCGTGCACTGTGTAAGAAAAATGTGAATATATATTTTTTAAGATTATTGTGATTTATTGAACGAGCACGAAAATACTTATAATAGAATATTGACTTACGGTGGGCGCGTCAATAGGATACTGGAGAAAGACATGCCCCAGTAGTACGATATAGAGAGACGTCCTCTCGGTGAAGATGATAAAGCTGGCTGTGACTGCCCGCACCATGGCAGCGCTGCTCACGTACTTTAACTCCGCTTTACGGAGGGCACTCATGGACTTCACAAAGGGGCCCTCCCATGCATACATTTTTATGACCTGAAAATTATTTATAATCATAACACTTTTTTATCCTGATTCCGTATTTTAACGCGATAAACTAGATTTGGCAAGGTACGCATTTATAAGACCTGTGTGCGACCTATCATCACATATGGCATCGAAGCCAGGGCGGACTCTGTCAGGACAAAAAGTATGCTAAGGAAAACGGAAATGAGAACTCTGCGTGCTATTGCTGGGAAGACTTTGCGTGATCGTGTAAGGAACACCACAATCCGAGAGGTCTGTGAGGTCCAAGATGTGGTCAGATGGGGACGACAGCGTCAACGATACTGGTACCAACATGTACAGAGAATTAATTCCACAAGAGTTCCATACATAGCTCTGCATGGGGTGCCGGATGGACGGCGTCCGCCAGGGAGACCCCCGAAACGATGGAGAGATAGCTGGAGCTCAGCATCACAGGAGGACAATCCTGCAGTAACAGACTCTTGAGAGTCTACAGAAAGTTTAAGAAGAAGAAGAAACTAGATTTGCATTAAATCCAGGTCACATTTTTTTGCATGATCGATATCTCTTCATAAAAGGACATATTGCTGGCATTAAGCCAATCTTTAATACATAATCTCCTGATTTTTGGCATTGAAAATATGGTAGATAATGAATATATGGTAGATAGTGAAAATATGGTAGATAGTGAAAATATGGTAGATAATGAAAATATGGTAGATAGTGAAAATATAGAAGATAATGAATATATATATATGGTGGATAATGAAAATATTGTAGATAATGAATATATGGTAGATAATGAATATATGGTAGATAATGAAAATATGGTAGATAGTAAAAATATGGTAGATAGTGAAAATATGGTAGATAATGAAAATATGGTAGAAAGTGAAAATATGGTAGATAGTGAAAATATAGAAGATAATGAATATATACTCGTATATGGTGGATAATGAAAATATAGTAGATAATGAATATATGGTAGATAATGAAAATATGGTAGATAATGAAAATATGGTAGATAATGAAAATATGCATTAATTGATTAATGATGAGGGTTTCGGCGCCGCATCATCAGTGTGCGGGGAAGTGTCAGATATTGAAGGTTTTTATATATTAATCTGAACACCAGCTACAGTCGCCAAGTCCAAACAGAATAAGGAATTTGCAGGATCCTCTGAAAAGGTTATCATAACATGAAATGTGTCTAAACATGTGTAACGATGGTCGTTATCTTTGTAGCGTGTGTTCTATTAGAACGTGCTGATGATTTTGATATCGACATCGTTATCTTCGTTTTAGCTGATTCTGCGTTACTTCTCGTGCAGAGTCATCAATATGGCGGATTGCTTGTCTTTATTTGTCATGATGATCTTGATTTGTTTTCAATAAATATAGACTCAGGAATGCGGATATAAATCGATAAGTGGACAGCAGGTAAATAAGTAATACGTCGTGACAGTTGAATGGATGACAATAAAAGTATGTTTATTTCTCAGAGTGCGGACAATTTATACCAATGAATGAACCAGTTCGCGATACATATTCTATCTCGCTCTGGTGCATGGACTGGCGGTAGGTTAATTATTTATATTTGGAGATGACTAGGCGAGTCGCAGATACTATAAAATAGTAAATATTGTTGTTGCTCGTAGCGTGTAACAATCCCTGAATTCTTCATCGGTCATTGCCCCTGTATGTTTATTATTAACAATAATTAATTTAATTCAATTGTGTTTAACAATTCACTTATTCATTTTGACAATTATTTATTTATTTATTTATCTGGGTAGGTATTCCTACACATGTATTGATCCATCCATCAACTGACGAAAAAGAAAAACCCTGCAGCATTTGCAACGTATGTGCTGCACACAAGAAGAGAAGTGAGACCCGGTACATGTGTAAGGAGTGTGATGTAACTTTTCACAAAGGAGGAAGTTGGATAAATTACCAAGCTAAACTAAATTATTAAAGTATTTTAAACAAATATACAAAGTTTCATTACAATATTATTAATATTTGCTTAGATATAGTAATTTTGGTAAGAACATATTTACTAAAATCAGAATTCATCAAAAACAAGCAGAGTACTGAGAAAGATTGTCTTGATTTTGATTGGATTTTTCAAGTGTTAATATCAGAATTACTGGGAGACACATTTAATAGAAATACACTCATCAACTTTTTATATTTATTTTTTATTTATTTAACACTTTTATTGCAAATACAATCTGGCGGGCTTATTGCCAGGCGGCAATCTCTTGCAACTAACCAGACAAAAGTAAATGAAGCAAGTTACGTGGTCGCATAAATCATTCAAATGACTATCCATCCCCACGAAATCCATAAACACGTACGTGAGCATATACCCACGAACCCCACAAAGACGGACAATCACCCGAACATTATTTTTCATGTAAAGTGAAATATCATCAATCAAAAGGAAATGAAGGGATGGTGGAGAGGAAAGGAAAAGAAAAATCAGGAATGAAACACGTAATTTTACTGACTAGAAATTAAGAGTTTTTTCAGTCGCTTCTTAAAGCATGCCAAGGACGGAGCGAGTCTTATATTGGTTTGTAACTGATTCCAGAGTCTCACTGCATGGACAGTAAAGGACGACGTAAAGAAAGAGGAGCGGTGAACTGGAAAGGCCAATAAACAATCTCTGTTTGAGCGTAGCGCTAATCCATGGTTGAAAAGACGCTGAAAATTTTCGGTGAGATAAGAGAGGGCGGTGGGATAGTTAAGGATATTATACAATAGAGACAGTATGTGAATTTGGCGTCTATTTCTAACATTCGACCAGTTCAATGCTTTCTGGTATGAAGTTATATGATCGTACTTTCGTAGGTTGAAAATAAATCTTCGACACACACTTCATACTTTCCAGCAAGAATACAAGGATGTTGTAAAACACTCGCATCCAAGTTGATCCACAGCAGATGGATTAGATGAACCCTTATCAAGCCATATCTGCGAATCTAATTATTGTATTACTGGTGTATAATGTAACATCGGTAGTCAATTCTTCACTTCGGAAGAATACTTTGAGATGGTTTGGTCATGCCTAAAGAATCTATGATGAAAGACTGTCAAAACAGAAACTACAGAGTGGAAGTTGTAGGAGAGGAAGATCAACAAATGTATGGTTGGATCAAATGAATAAACTCGTAGGAGATAATTAATTTTACTAATCAGAAAAATTTAAGTATTGTATGAGAAGATGACATCTATGAATATATATTTGAACTAAATGATACAATGTTTACTTACTTGGATACCACAAATTATTTCATCCATGAGTCTTACTCTCTGGTCTGTTTTTTGAGCGATTTTTAATCGCAGTTTGGCCGCTACTCTGCTTACATAACCTAAAATAAGAATTAAAAAGAAGTCATTGAGTTAACTGAAGATTGGTATGTATAACTGGTAAAACACTCAGAAACAGAAAAGACAGGAATAAAAGGAACTTTGAAAACTGAAGACATCTTAATTATCTTCATTAAGAATAAAATAATACGCACATTAAAATCCAAGTTCTCTACTTACTTTGGACGGGTATAGTTTGTAGTAGGATGCTGAGGACGCCCAGAAGAGCAACAGCACTGACCCGGTGGTAATAAAGGTAGCAGCAGACAGCTATCTGGATGGGCACAACCCACAGGATGTGTAGGAACTTCAGCACTGAGTCAAACCGGTTCACATCATTGGACATTAGGTTTATCACCTGACCCGTTGTAGTCTGGCTCAGGGAATATGTACTTAACCGAAGAATCTGGAAAAAATGAGAGGGGGGTATTGGTATGAGGTATGACATAGAAGGTATGACATATAAGGTATAACAATGAGGTATGACATATAAGGTATGGCATTGTATAGGGTATGACAATGAGGTATGACACATAAGGTATGACAATGTATAAGGTATGACAATGAGGTATGACATATAAGGTATGACAATGCAATATAAGGTATGACAATGAGGTACGACATATAAGGTATGACAATGAGGTATGACAATGCAATATAAGGTATGACAATGCAATAAAAGGTATGACATATAAGGTATAACAATGAGGTATGACATATAAGGTATGACAATGTATAAGGTATGACAATGAGATATGACAATGCAATATAAGGTATGACATGTAAGGTATGACAATGTATAAGGTATGGCAATGAGGTATGACATATAAGGTATGACAAATAAGGTATGGCAATGAGGTATGACATACAAAGTATGACATATAAGGTATGACATATAAGGTATGACATATAAGGTATGACAATGTATAAGGTATGACAATGAGATATGACATATAAGGTATGACAATGCAATATAAGGTATGACATATAAGGTATGACAATGCAATATAAGGTATGACAATGAGGTATGACATATAAGGTATGACATATACGGTATGACAATGAGGTATGACATATAAGGTATGACAATGTATAAAGTATGCCAATGAGGTATGACATATAAGGTATGAAAAATAAGGTATGACAGTGAGGTATGACATATCGTCGTTGTTCTGCGAAAAGCAGTTATGTCCATTTTTGCTTAAAATGACTTTTTGATGCCATTTTACTTAAAATAAAAATATCTACACACGGAAAAACATTTATGTCCAAAAGTTATATGGTTTCGCTGTTATGAAAAGATAAAAAGTCATATAAATTGATTTTACACCGTCTTCCGAAACTTAAATTGCATTTATCTCAAAACTCAACATTTGGACTTAAATGCTTTTCGCAGAACAACGACGATATAAGGTATGACAATGCCACGTTTCACTGTAGAAAAAGTTAAAAACACGGGAAAAATAGAATAAAGCTCACTGCACAGGTTTTAGTGAGACAGAAAAGAGAACGAACCCCAGAAGGACAGACGTCTGATATTCTTTTGCTAGGTGACTCCCTTTTTAAACAATAACATCTCATCTCCTTTCAACCTACCTCACCCCCTTCCACTTACGCCATCAACCTGGACAGTCGTCTGATATTCTTTTGCTAGGTGACTTCCTCTTTAAACAATAACATCTCATCTCCTTTCAGCCTACCTCACCACCTTCCACTTACTCCATCAACCTGGACAGTCGTCTGATATTCTTTTGCTAGGTGACTCCCTTTTTAAACAATAACATCTCATCTCCTTTCAGCCTACCTCACCACCTTCCACTTACGCCATCAACCTGGACAGTCGTCTGATATTCTTTTGCTAGGTGACTCCCTTTTTAAACAATAACATCTCATCTCCTTTCAACCTACCTCACCCCCTTCCACTTACGCCATCAACCTGGACAGTCGTCTGATATTCTTTTGCTAGGTGACTCCCTTTTTAAACAATAACATCTCATCTCCTTTCAACCTACCTCACCACCTTCCACTTACGCCATCAACCTGGACAGTCGTCTGATATTCTTTTGCTAGGTGACTCCCTTTTTAAACAATAACATCTCATCTCCTTTCAACCTACCTCACCACCTTCCACTTATGCCATCAACCTGGACAGTCGTCTGATATTCTTTTGCTAGGTGACTCCCTTTTTAAACAATAACATCTCATCTCCTTTCAGCCTACCTCACCACCTTCCACTTATGCCATCAACCTGGACAGTCGTCTGATATTCTTTTGCTAGGTGACTCCCTTTTTAAACAATAACCTCTCATCTCCTTTCAACCTACCTCACCACCTTCCACTTACGCCATCAACTCTTTTCAGTACATGTAATGTGCTGTTATTGAATCTGTTTATTGAATTTTTTGGGGTCTGGAACAGATTTAACCAATTTAAATATCTTCTTATGGAAAAAAACTGATTTGGTTTTCGAACAGCCTTCTGGAATAGATTATATTTGAAAACCGAGGTTCTACTGTATATTACATACCATAAATACATAAAAAAATACTATATCCATTTAGGGGTACGTAAAGAGGATAGATCTCTACATTTTTCTATCCACACAAACAGTCTTTACCTCATACATTGTATTTGGTTATTCATGCTTTTTACCCCGGAGTGCAGGGATGGACGGAGAGGAGTTGTCAGAGGCTATCATGGGATAGCTATGAGCCAACGGGTATACAAGATCTGCCACTTGTCCCCAATCCATCTTCTTCTTCTAATTTTAAGCCTGTTGGCCTTTTATTGTCCTGTATCATTGTTTCCCTCTTGTGACGTCGACTGCCAGCTGTCTTTCCATCTTTTGGGAGGTCGTCCTGGAGGTCTGCTCGCTTGGGGGACACTGTCCCTGACCATTCTTACGGCTCTTGGTTCTGCCATTCTGGATACATGTTCGTTCCAGAACCTTCTTCTCTGTCGTCCCCATCTGACAATATCTTCAACTTCGCACGTCCTTCGGATTTCTGTGTTTCGTACTCTATCACGAAAGGTTTTGCCAGCGATACTCCTGAGTACCTTAATTTCGCTGGTTCGAAGGAGATTTTTGATTCTGACAGTGTCGGCTGTGAACTCTATGCTGTATGTCATTATGGGGCGGACACAGGTCTTGTATATCCTCACCTTGCTTTGGATGTTCATATGCTTATTTTTCCAGATAGTGTTTTTTAGATATCCGGAAATAACTTTTCGCTAGTTCTTCGCCCAATCCAATTTAGTTAAACTTTGGTCCCTTGAATTTCAAGCTGACGGGCTTTTACTGCCTTTCATTATGATCTTTCATTAACATATTTGTTTTTAAACTCAGTAAAATGATAAACAAAGACCGTCAAATAATTGAAAATACTTGTATGATACATATTAAAGTGCTATCACCGGAAACAAATGACCCATAACTTTCAAGTTTCGATAAGTAATGTCTATTGATAACAATGTCCAGACATGGTTGAAACATTACAACTGAGTAAAGCCAAGATCAATAAATAATCAAAAGATGTCTGAAAATGATTATCGTAATTTGTGGTCAAAATTCCATCAATATATTCGTGGACGGTTTTCTTTCTCGATATTTCCAGTATCCCAGCAATTTGTCATCTCATAGAATGTTGATTATTCTCGTTTAACACTTGTCTTACTGTGCTAAACAATTCAGCCAGCCACTGTGCTGGACGCTCAGCATCCAGTGAAAAATGTATGTTTTAAATTAAAATAATGCAAAATCTGCTAGGTTATTTTTTGTAATTAGCTATAAAATTATTTTATTATGTAAGTCCTGGTCGCTCACTATCCATCATAGGGTGGCAAGTGTAAAGTCTTTATTTGGTCGTCATCGTGCCAAAGCAAACACCATTATATTCGTGTTTCGTATCATCATCAGGGACGTTTTTAAACTACACTTGATACACACGTTCGCTTATTGCATCAGTACAGATATTGTACATAGTATTTCAGCCTAGCATTCGAGGCTATAAGGATACCTATGACTTCGGTTATATATATTCTTTCGCTCCGATCGTCTCACTTCGATGTGCTATTGGATCCAGTACAACGGTGTTGCCGGTGAATTTGCTGGTGTGCAACAGTTCACTCACTTGAAAAAAAACCAACTTCACGGCACAGCTTCGCTTTCCAACTGAATTGATATTGGAATGATGAGGGGATCCTCGACTACGAGGCCCAAGAACGACAACGACACATTTGACATATCTTTTAAATTAAATATTAAAAAAAAAAATCCAATTTGAGACATTTAGAATGCAGTTAGAAGTGTCCTGTTTCAGTATATTTTTAATCATTAATTTATCCACCGAGATGTGGAACATATCGATATCAGAAAATTCTTTTAACAAGGTCATTCCGTGTGCGAGTGATGATACTCTTGTTAATAAACACGGAACCGAAAATAATCTTAATTCACGATGGATTGAATTATTGTCCAATACGACCTCCGTGGCCTGGTGGTAAGACGCTTGTCTGCCGATCCGGAGGTTGCGGGTTCGATTCCCGCTGGAACCTAGATTTTTTTAATGGAATTCCAGTCTGGTTTTTCCTTAGGGCCCATTTAAACATCTTTCTGGTTGGTTGGAAGAGATTGCCACATGGCAATATACTCGCCAGTTGAAAAAGAAAAATGAACAAATATTTGTCAATCAACAATGGATATGCTATTTTTCCTGTTAACAATATGTTTATCTATAAACAGGTACAGTACCCGGTGGTAAGTAATACAACACATCGGTCTTAAGAAAGAAACTGCCCGCTAACTTCGGCTTTGTAGAGCGTCGTCTCTGTCGCACGATGCGACTGACAAATCGCGACTGAACACGTGTATGAATGACAGAGATGACGCTATACAAAGCCGAAGTTAGCCGATTATGGCCGACGGTATCTTTCTTAAGTCCGGTGTGTATTACTTATCACCGGGTACTGTACGTAGATTTTTCTTTCACTTAAGAAGTAATATTCAAGTGTACCCATTTAAAAAGATGTGAGATAAAGCCGTGCTTAAAATCCATACTCTTTTTAATAAAGGCCTCTTTTGAACTCATTCAACTATCAGGAAATTCTATCGAGTTCTAAATTATTGAGCCGCACGCTAATCCACTGCGAACCAGAGAATTATAAAGAGATTTCCTAACGGCGCCACCAATAAATGCTTCAAACTTTTCTTGCAGCTCCCTGAATTTCATTGGCCATTATACTTGAAAAAATGTAGGATGGTCCCTGTGACATTTGAAATGTCACGTCTTAAAGGGATGGGGTATAATCGTTTATTTTTACAAATCGAATCGTTTTTTTATAAATTGAAAAATAGTTTTTCTCTAAACTGACGTTTTAATTTTCATTATACTGACTTTCTAATGTATTGTATGATTTGTATGACAATGAGGTATAACATATAAGGCATGACAATGTATAAGGTATGCCAATGAGTTTTAAGGTATGACAATGAATTTTCTTGCAGCTCCCAGAATTTCATTGGCCATTATACTTGAGAAAATGTAGGATGGTCCCTGTGACATTTGAAATGTCATGTCTTAAAGGGATGGGGTATAATCGTTTATTTTTACAAATCGAATCGTTTTTTATAAACTGAAAAATAGTTTTTCTCTAAACTGACGTTTTAATTTTCATTATACTGACTTTCTAATGTATTGTATGATTTGTATGACAATGAGGTATAACATATAAGGTATGGCAATGTATAAGGTATGCCAATGAGTTTTAAGGTATGACAATGAATTTTCTTGCAGCTCCCAGAATTTCATTGGCCATTATACTTGAGAAAATGTAGGATGGTCCCTGTGACATTTGGAATGTCATGTCTTAAAGGGATGGGGTAAAATCGTTTATTTTTACAAATCGAATCGTTTTTTATAAACTGAAAAATAGTTTTTCTCTAAACTGACGTTTTAATTTTCATTATACTGACTTTCTAATGTATTGTATGATTTGTATGACAATGAGGTATAACATATAAGGTATGGCAATGTATAAGGTATGCCAATGAGTTTTAAGGTATGACAATGAATTTTCTTGCAGCTCCCTGAATTTCATTGGCCATTATACTTGAGAAAATGTAGGATGGTCCCTGTGACATTTGAAATGTCATGTCTTAAAGGGATGGGGTATAATCGTTTATTTTTACAAATCGAATCGTTTTTTTATAAATTGAAAAATAGTTTTTCTCTAAACTGACGTTTTAATTTTCATTATACTGACTTTCTAATGTATTGTATGATTTGTATGACAATGAGGTATAACATATAAGGCATGACAATGTATAAGGTATGCCAATGAGTTTTAAGGTATGACAATGAATTTTCTTGCAGCTCCCAGAATTTCATTGGCCATTATACTTGAGAAAATGTAGGATGGTCCCTGTGACATTTGAAATGTCATGTCTTAAAGGGATGGGGTATAATCGTTTATTTTTACAAATCGAATCGTTTTTTATAAACTGAAAAATAGTTTTTCTCTAAACTGACGTTTTAATTTTCATTATACTGACTTTCTAATGTATTGTATGATTTGTATGACAATGAGGTATAACATATAAGGTATGGCAATGTATAAGGTATGCCAATGAGTTTTAAGGTATGACAATGAATTTTCTTGCAGCTCCCAGAATTTCATTGGCCATTATACTTGAGAAAATGTAGGATGGTCCCTGTGACATTTGGAATGTCATGTCTTAAAGGGATGGGGTAAAATCGTTTATTTTTACAAATCGAATCGTTTTTTATAAACTGAAAAATAGTTTTTCTCTAAACTGACGTTTTAATTTTCATTATACTGACTTTCTAATGTATTGTATGATTTGTATGACAATGAGGTATAACATATAAGGTATGGCAATGTATAAGGTATGCCAATGAGTTTTAAGGTATGACAATGAATTTTCTTGCAGCTCCCTGAATTTCATTGGCCATTATACTTGAGAAAATGTAGGATGGTCCCTGTGACATTTGAAATGTCATGTCTTAAAGGGATGGGGTATAATCGTTTATTTTTACAAATCGAATCGTTTTTTATAAACTGAAAAATAGTTTTTCTCTAAACTGACGTTTTAATTTTCATTATACTGACTTTCTAATGTATTGTATGATTTGTATGACAATGAGGTATAACATATAAGGTATGGCAATGTATAAGGTATGCCAATGAGTTTTAAGGTATGACAATGAATTTTCTTGCAGCTCCCAGAATTTCATTGGCCATTATACTTGAGAAAATGTAGGATGGTCCCTGTGACATTTGGAATGTCATGTCTTAAAGGGATGGGGTAAAATCGTTTTTTTTACAAATCGAATCGTTTTTTTATAAATTGAAAAATTGTTTTTCTCTAAACTGACGTTTTAATTTTCATTATACTGACTTTCTAATGTATTGTATGATTTGTATGACAATGAGGTATAACATATAAGGCATGACAATGTATAAGGTATGCCAATGAGTTTTAAGGTATGACAATGAAGTTTCTTGCAGCTCCCAGAATTTCATTGGCCATTATACTTGAGAAAATGTAGGATGGTCCCTGTGACATTTGAAATGTCATGTCTTAAAGGGATGGGGTATAATCGTTTATTTTTACAAATCGAATCGTTTTTTTATAAACTGAAAAATAGTTTTTCTCTAAACTGACGTTTTAATTTTTATTATACTGACTTTCTAATGTATTGTATGATTTGTATCTATCTTTAAATAGGCCAAGATCCACTATGAATTAATACTAATTACGAACATTTAATTTTATGTATAAAAAAATCGAAAATCCAATTATCGTATACCCCATCCCTAGTCAATGCAGACTAACGTAGTGACTTTTAATAAACGTCACCAAATATTATTTGATTTTAACAAACTGCCACATTTTTGCTAATTTGTAACAAGATGTATTAATTTGACATTATTGTTAGTTTTATTTAATGTGTTTACCTAAATAACTTGCTATTTATTAGAATCGAGGCTTATATTAAAGTTGATAAAATAATTAAAATTACTGAACGTCGTTACAAGGTTGTATTAGGGCAAATTTGTGAACTGTCACAGGGACCATGCTACATTTTCGCAAGTATAGTACATTTATGGATATGAATGGGTACCTTTCTGTATATAAGAGAACAGCATGCAATCCTGACTCTCATCCCAAGTTGCTGCTGCCTCAGGGTGGTGTGGTGTTGAATGAAGACGTTGGCCACGGACATGGCTATGACACCTCCTGCATAGCCCAGAGCTCTCTCCTTGGAGCATCCACCAGAGAAGTAGCTGAGAAGCATTGCCAACAATAGAGGCTGAAAAGACCTGCAACATTTAACTATTTATTTATTGATCCATTTATCAACGTACAATTTACCTTATAACAATATTTAAAAATTGTAATTTGTTAAGATACAAACTGATCATCGATAATGTACCTGTAACGATGATCGTTATCAATGTAGCGTGTGTCGTATTAGGACGTGCTGATGATTTTGATATCGACATCGTTATCTTCGTTTTAGTTGATTCTGCATTACTTCTCGCACAGAGTCATCAATATAGCGGATTGCTTATCTTTATAAGTCATGATGATCTTGATTTGTAGTCAATGAATATAAACTCAGGAATGCGGATATAAATCGATAAGTGGACAGCAGGTAAATAAATAACAAGTCTTGACAGTTGACTGAATGACAATACTAATATGTTTATTTCTCGGAGCGCAGGTGTTTTATACAAATGAGTGAACCAGTTCGCGCTACATGCTCCGTCTCGCTCTGGCACGTGAATTGGCGGTAGTTTATTTATTTGTATTTGGAGATGGCTAGACAAATCGCGGGTACTACAAAAATAGTAAACATTGTCGCCGTTCTTGACGTGTAGCAATCTATGACTACTTCATCGGTCAATGACCCTGTATGTTTATTATTAACAATAATTAATTTAATTTATTTGTGTTTTAACAATTCACTTATTATTTTGACAATTATTTATTTACTAGGTAGGTATCCTACATACCCATCAACAAGTCATGCGATTCACTTACCTAGGTGTAGAGATCTCCAGCAACTAGCATACCTATACCATATAGTGAAGTACGAGCACAAACTAATAAAGTGACTGCTTTGGCTAGCTGCCTGCGGAACACTAACATATATGGAGAAACAAACACATGCTAACTGAAAGTAAGGTCAGGATATATAAGACATGCGTCCGCCCCATCATGATATATGGAATAGAAGCGAGAGCCGATACCAAGAGGACAAAAACCCTTCTCAGAGTGGCAGAAATGAGAACCCTACGCTCCATCGCAGGCAGAACTCTTAGAGATCGGATCAGAAATAAGACGATAAGGTCTGTCTGTGGTGTTGAAAACATAGTGAGGTGGGGAAGAAACAGAAGGCGCATGTGGACCGCACGGAGGATATAAGACTGGCAAGAATCGCTAAGACTGAAAACCCTAACAGTAGGAGATTACCAGGAAGACCCCCGAAAAGGAGGAAGGACAGTTATACGTCATCACCCCAGGACAGCCCACCGTCACAAACAGGTCATACGATATAAACCAAGAGGAAGAAGAAGAATTTGTTAAGATAAACACTGTTTTTTCACTCTTGTTTGTGCTCCCCTGATAATGTGGCGAATAGCTTGAAACCGGTAGAGCTATATCATTATAATTTGTTTTATCAAATACTGTTTATTCCACTTTTTGTATCGGTATAACCCTACCGGTTTCAAGGCTTTCCCCTCATCATCAGGGGAGTCTTGTTTCTGCTCCCCTGATGATGAGGTGAAAGGAGCAGAAACAAGACTCCCCTGATGATGAGGGGAAAGCCTTGAAACCGGTAGGGTTATACCGTTACAAAAAGTGGAATAAACAGTGTTTGATAAAACAAATTACAATTTCTTTAAACCTCTATAACGTTAATGCATTAACTATAAATAATATGAGCGGGATCTTCCCGAAAAATATGGTTTAAGCGGTCCTCATCAAAGTCCACTGGTCGTCCGGAACGCTCCATGTCTTTCAGGTCGAAATTACCGTCTTTGAAACGCAAAAACCATCGACGAGCTGTCTTTTCATTCATAGCATCTTCACCGTACACTTCGCAAATATCGCGAGCAGCTTTATTCCCTCGATTGAACGCGAACAGAAGGAGGTGTCGAGAATGCTCACTTTCGTCTACTTGACATTCCATTTTGAAGGCTTGTAACCAAATAAAATAATATATGTAACGTAAAAGCAAACACAATATCTTGTAGAGCAGAAAATTTTCTTTCGAATGACGTATAACCTTTACCATTTCGTTTTATTTTTGGTGCGCATTTTAAATTGGAAAAAAACGGACACAACTTATGTTAACACTCAATGTTATTTTTAATCTTGAAGCAGTTTTATTTCGATTTACTTTAGTTTATTTCTAGTGTTTTTCCAAATACTTTTATTCTGTTTTAATTGTTTATCGCAACCACAATATAGTAGCATTTTCACTTTCCTCCAATACCACGGGTATCACCAGCACGTGATTGTGGAAATTACAATAAAATTTAAAGGTCGGCTTTATCATGTCATTTCTAGGCTATCGCTTCTTTAGATTGCACAAGTATGTTATAACGAGTTCGTATTTTTTAGGACATTCTATTGTCAAAACAATTCAAGATAGTAACGTTCAAAATTTGCGGAAAAGATGGATTGGCTACTGTAATTAATATATTTGAGTATTTTTTGTAGTAATACTATACATACAAAAAACCACTTTATAAATACTTACTATACATTTGTCAATGATTGTTAATTTTGGCATTTTAACTGAATTAATTTCAAAAGTTAATTGACATTTAACTCGAATATATCATATATATTCGAAAGGTGTCCTATTTGGGTCATGTACTTAGAGGAGTAAAGTACAAATTACTGCACCTGATCATCTAAGGTAAAATAGAAGACCGAAGAGGCGTTGGCAGGAGGCAAATCTCCTAGCTCCGCAATATACGTGATTGAACTGGTATTAAAGGGGTTGGAGATCTTTTTCGGGCTGCCGGGGGACAAAGATGTCTACTCTCAAGTGATATTCAACGTTGGGGGGACCTGACATGACACTGAGAAGAAGATATCATATGTGGTGGCGCAACAATAACTGCAATTTTTAAATCAATGAAAAAAGACAAGTTTTTATAAATGTTAACGTTTATTGGTATCAATGTTATTACTGCACATGTGAATTATGTGGTATCGTTGATAAACTACATGAAAAAAGGTGGTGGAGCGCCACTCCACTGCGCTTCACCACAAAAAAGCACTGACAGTGCTTTTTTTCTTAAAAAAAGGTGCCGGAGCTAACTTCTTATCAAGCTTTTTGTAAACCGTAAAAAAAGGTGGTGGAACGCCACTCCACTGCGCTCCACCGCAAAAAAACACTGGCAGTGTTTTTTTACTTTAAAAAAGGTGCCGGAACTCACTTATTGTCAAGCTTTTTGTAAACCGTAAAAAATGGTGGTGGAGCGCCACTCCACTGCGCTCCACCGCAAAAAAGCACTGACAGTGCTTTTTTTCTGAAAAAAAGGTGCCGGAGCTAACTTCTTGTCAAGCTTTTTGTATACCTCAAAAAAAGCACTGTGCAGATGTAACAAATCATTGAAGTTGAGACTACATTAACATAGAATTACATATGAGTGATAAACAGACCTTTAGTAAAATAATTGTTTTGTTTGTTAGTCATACAAGTAGAACCTGGGAGACAGGTTTTTCTTTCAATGATGTCACATTACCTCGTGGATGGATAGAATATGGAAAGGGAAGTTGAACTATTAATATTGAACTTGGGTCCACATAATTTAGAACAACGGTAAGTCGATAAGAAGACAGATAAACTCTATGATACTATAGGCCGATGCAACACAAACTGCAATTTTAAATCAATAAATAAAAACAAGTTTTTTTTTAAATGTTCATGTTTATTGATAGCAATGTAATTAGTGCATATAGGAATTATGTGATCTGAAAATGCCAGTAAAGTTAAAAGGAAAAGTATACCAAATGATTGTCAGACCCGCACTCCTCTATGGCTCCGAATGCTGGACGATGTATAACTCTTACTCTAGGCAACTAGAAACTGCTGAAATTCGCATGCTAAGATGGTCAGCTGGTGTGTCCCTAAGAGACAAAATAAGAAGCTCACGCATTCGTGGAAGCCTGGGTGTTACAGACATTAACAGCAAGATGGAGGAGAGGCGATTGAGATGGTATGAGCACGTTGGACGCAGAACACCCGATCACATTGTGAACCAGACAATCTCCATGGATCTTCCTCGAATAACAACCAGAGGAAGACCAAAGAATTCATGGGTGGTGCAAAAAGATAACCTGATGCAGAGGCACGGCTTGGGGGACGTAGTCCGGGATAGAAGAACATACAACCTGAGGACGAGGAGAGCTGACCCCAACAGTCTTCGCAGACAATGAGTTGGGATGGAGCCAGGGAGAGAGCTGTGTATAAAAGGGAGCCTTTATGGAACCCATCGAGCAAATTGTACAAAAATGTACCTGTAATAAAATTACTTTGGAATGAAGTTGCACAGGAAGTAAATAAAGATGGTAAGGTGTAATGAAATTGGTTAGTTTTGAGAGTGGCATCGTTTGTTGACTTAATCGCTCATAAATGTCAAATGAATTTGTGCGAAACACTTTGGTGTGCCAAGAATAAAGTCACCTAGTTTATTAGTTACGTTGCACCTAGCGAAGCACTTTGGTGTGGCGCAGAACACCCGATCACATTGTGAACCAGGCAATCTCCATGGATCTTCCTCGAATAACAACCAGAGGAAGACCAAAGAATTCATGGGTGGTGCAAAAAGATAACCTGATGCAGAGGCACGGCCTGGGGGACGTAGTCCGTGACAGAAGAGCATACAACCTTAGGACGAGGAGAGCTGACCCCAACAGTCTTCGCAGACAATGAGTTGGGATGGAGCCAGGGAGAGAGAGAGGAATTATGTGTGGAAAATGATATCGGCCTAATGGCTACCTCTGCTCCTGTTACAGATGACGACTCTTTGAGCAACATTTTCAATAACGGATTCACATAAATGGATATGTTTATCTGAAATGACACGAGTTATGATGGATTTAACATAACCCAGAGAAACTCCATCCTGCTGGAACCACACGTTTGCCAAGTCCAAATCGTTCAATTGATGTCGAAAAAAAAGTTTGAATCATGTCACGATATCGATTTCCATTGACCGAAGGTATTACTTCATATGGTGGCGCAACAAGAACTGCAATTTTAAATTTGCCACAATTTTCAGCTGCCATATGTATAATATTTATAATGAACATACGTCATCTACATAACCTATAAATTAATCATGCAGCGATACACGATTGTAGAATTTAATTTAAATTGAAAATTGCAGTTCTTGTTGCGCCACAGCATGTAACGTTGGCAGTTATCTAGTTTCATTGGATTAACAAGTCTATGATTTGATATTTACTACACTCCACCTAAATACGAATGTGTTACTATTATTATTAGCCCCTCTTGGTAAGTGTCGCTAAATATTATTTGATTTTAACAAACTGACATACTTTTGCTAATTTGTAACAAGATGTAGTAATTTGTCATTATTGTTAGTTTTATGTACTTAATGTATTTACCTAAATAACTTGCTGTTTATTAGAATCGAGGCTTATATTAAAGTTGATAAAATAATTAAAATTACTGAACGTCGTTTCAAGGTTGTAATGGGGCAAATTTGTGAAACGTCACAGGGACCATGCTACATTTTCTTTAGTATAATAACTGCAGTCACCACCTTCCTGTCATTACTATCAACTTTTTATTACTTACGTAACATTTTTTATCTGTCAATAAAAGTGCCCTGGAGGAGAGTCTGATTTTTAAACGGCGCTATATAAATTGATATTTTATCATTATTACTATTATGCTGAATATTTTCTGCAAGATAAGAGTGGGTGACAGGACCTTTAAGGATAATATACAAATGTGTATAATATCCTTTAAGGTAATGAATTTTATCTTACAGGTAATGAATTGAGAGCAACCATTGAAAGAGAATGCGCCAAAATACCAAAACCAAATATTCTTGATGTTAGGGATTTCATATTATCTGCAATCTACGGTCCAGAACTGTCATCAATTTGAATACTTATGATCATCTTTAATTTGAAGTTTTAATCTTAGATATACAGGGTGTCCCGTAAATAGTGAATCATACTTAGGGTGATGATAGATTGGGTCAAGACCTACCAGAATATCAAAACTTGACCTCAGTAAAAACCTTACCGTTTTTATGTTATTCGGACTTTTGTAAAATTTCGTAAAATCCCCACCTTGCATCCGATTTTTTGCTACGTTATGTACAAATTACCATTTTTGTAATTTTTTTTAATGTGAAATACTTTTGAATATCTATCGCATACAAAATGCTTTCCAAAATTATTAGTTGTGTACAGAGAAATTACAATACTTGGAGAAAAAAAAATCTAAATTATAATTTTGACGCTAAACTTTGGCCTTCTGTGGCAGAAAAAAATTGTACTGGGCATTTCCAGAATACTACTTTAAAAAGATGTTCATTCAATGGAGATTTCAGAATGGTGCAACACTATTATATTTTTTTTACGGAAAACGAAATAATACTATTTTTTATTCAAAAGGGGTTGATTCTGACCAAAGTTCAAGTGAACGGTATTAATGCAAAATCTACAATACATTTTGTTTCTGTTGCATATTAACTGTTGTTTTTCATGGTAATTTGGTAATTTGTACACAACGCAGAAATAAATCGGTGGGGATTTTAGGAAATTTTACAAAAGTCCGAATAACATAAAAACGGTAAGGTTTTTACTGAGGTCAAGTTTTGATATTCTGGTAGGTCTTGGCCCAATCTATCATCGTCCTAAGTATGATTCACTATTTACAGGACACCCATGTATGTGTACGTTTATAAGTATTGAATTTATAATAATTTAAAAGGTGTATACATTATTTTGAAAAACTCTTGTATAAACAACTCACTTGAAGCAGACATACTGCACTAGGATGAGGACGCCATCCAAGAGGTACTGGCAGACGAAGGTCTTCGTCAGCGCTCTGATAAGTCGTGGTTTCCTCTTCATAGGCTCGCTTTGCTCAATTTCTCGTAGCCAGTTCCTGGAATACAGACAAGGTTATAAGGTGAAGAGCTTTCGAGAAGGGTCGTTGTCTAAAGTAGCCAGTTCCTAGAATACAGACAAGGTTATAAGCTGAAGAGCTATCAAGAAGGGTCATGGTCTAAAGAAGCCAGTTCCTAGAATACAGACAAGGTTATAAGCTGAAGAGCTATCGAGAAGGGTCATGGTATAAAGTAGCCAGTTCCTAGAATACAGACAAGGTTATAAGCTGAAGAGCTATCGAGAAAGGTCATGGTATAAAGTAGCCAGTTCCTAGAATACAGACAAGGTTATAAGCTGAAGAGCTATCGAGAAGGGTCATGGTCTAAAGTAGCCAGTTCCTAGAATACAGACAAGGTAATAAGCTGAAGAGCTATCGAGAAGGGTCATGGTCTAAAGTAGCCAGTTCCTGGAATACAGACAATGTTATAAGCTGAAGAGTTATCGAGAAGGGTCATGGTATAAAGTAGCCAGTTCCTAGAATACAGACAAGGTTATAAGCTGAAGAGCTATCGAGAAGGGTCATGGTCTAAAGTAGCCAGTTCCTAGAATACAGACAAGGTAATAAGCTGAAGAGCTATCGAGAAGGGTCATGGTCTAAAGTAGCCAGTTCCTGGAATACAGACAATGTTATAAGCTGAAGAGTTATCGAGAAGGGTCATGGTATAAAGTAGCCAGTTCCTAGAATACAGGCAAGGTTATAAGCTGAAGAGCTATCGAGAAGGGTCATGGTCTAAAGTAGCCAGTTCCTAGAATACAGACAAGGTTATAAGCTGAAGAGCTATCGAGAAGGGTCATGGTCTAAAGTAGCCAGTTCCTAGAATACAGACAAGGTTATAAGCTGAAGAGCTATCGAGAAGGGTCATGGTCTAAAGTAGCCAGTTCCTGGAATACAGACAATGTTATAAGCTGAACAGCTATCGAGAAGGGTCATGGTCTAAAGTAGCCAGTTCCTAGAATACAGACAAGATTATAAGCTGAAGAGCTATCGAGATGGGTCATAGTCTAAATAGTACGCATTCACGCCAAGCAAGCGGGCGCCCCAGCTTCAATTACTGACGGATTCAATTCCGGACTGGTTTTATTCTTAGACCATTTTACATTTGAATTTATTTTTTTATAATATTAAGGATTTATTTCAGACAAAAACATAGAGGGACAATGATTTACAGAATACGGAATGAAGTGATAAGAGATAGATGTGAACTTAAAGCTGTGTTGAGAAGATGAAAAAGAGCCATCTAAGATGGTTTGGGCATATGGAATGAATGAATGAAGAAAGGTTAACAAAACAGGAAAGAAAATAATATTTTTCGTTGTTGTTACAAATTCGTGCGCTTCGCAAATGATCAAAATCTACCAAGATGATAATCTAACTTTGATGCATGGAAGATACTCAGAATGAATTTATTTTATAGTGTGAACATTATGCTGATGTGTTGAGTACGATGAAGAAGAACACATATGGGTTGGATGCGTGAAACGAATGAATGAAAAAATACTTACAAAACAAATACACATCGCAAATGTGAGGGAAAGATGTGGTAGAAGAAGCCCAAGGAAAGTCTAGTCAGATCAAGTGTATGATATTTTGTAAGAAGGAAATGATAGTCAGAGATATCGTAGGAGCTGTATGACAAGGTGTATGGATGTATAAGTGAGAAAATATGTGGTCAAGAAGCAAACTCGAAAACTATCGAATTGTAATTGCGTGGCGTCACACCAGAGGCCACCGAATGCAAAGCTATAGGAGCACCACATACGGTCGTATCTCGCAACTCCTTAACTTGACGATAGTCTGTTCCGTTATAACACGTAATTTGAAATTTAAAAAAATTGTAATTGTAAAATCCATCCTTGGCTCGCGGGCTGTACATATGTAAAATAGTCGGTGGGCCTGATTTAATCAGCGGACCGTAGCTTTCCAGCCCCTGCTTTAGAGTGACCAAGTGAGAGACGCAACAGGACTACCCTTAATAACTACTCTTCGATGGAGAAGACTATCATGGGAGTCACGATGCTCAGTTATGAGGTACACAATAGGATGAAGACATCTGTACTTACTTTTCTAGCTTATCAGCTAGACTCTCAGACAGATCGGTGCTGAGTGGAGTGCCCAGGTCCTCGGGGGACAGGCCACGCCGCAAGCCCCGCCAGAACAGCGGCAAAGTCCAGCAGAAGAAAAGCTTGGAAAATAGTCTGCCAATGCTGCTCAACCCATAATTACTTTGCTTCATCATCTTCTTAGCGTCCACTTCTTTTTCGCTTTTCTCGTAACATTTATCTTGAGCCAGTTTATACGCACGCTAAAACATAAAAAAAAAAAACTTCCATTACTGATACTGTTGATTTAAAATCCAAAGTCCAGTTTTAAAAAGAAAAACATCAAAATGAAAATCAAATACTTTGATAGTTACAGAACAAGGTATTCAAGATCTCTTTCAACGCCCATTCCAGAACAAACCTCCTCTGAATTCACTCCCAACAGCGTGCAAAAACCTTCCAACATCACACTGTCGCTTGGGCCGTGAAGTTCTATAAAAGCCAACAGGACTACTTTTGATGGTTGCCCTGGGGGCTTACGAGAGTAAGTCCGACCTACTTTTCCGTTACAAGATCAGGCTTCCAAAGTATCATCTGTTGCCTGACTAGTCCACCTACAGTAGTAGGAGGGAGAACCAAGGTTTTAGTGAATGTGTTAGAATGCAAGTAGTCTGAACTAGTGAACATGTACGTGCTAAATAATTAGTATTATAATAATAATTGGACAGCATCGTACAAAGACTGTAACATAGAATAGGTGGATGGCTGTCGTTCAATAATCGGAGATTTCGGTTCACTTGACGCTTTTCCGGTAAAAATTAGCAGGGTGAAGAGATTCATCTTTAGCAGGTTGATCGTAAGTAAAATACAGTAGACTGTAATGAAACTGAGAATGTATTTTTTGACGTTTTGCGTTCCTTATGTGCGGCCAATCGCTCATCGTAAGCGCCTATTTTCGCCCCTGCATGCCGTCATGGCTTGCGAGATACTACGTATCTCGCACGTTTTTGCATGCATGGGCCGGCCGACTTTTGATAGTAGCTCTCGCGAAGGCCACGTATAAGGAACATTTCCTTACAATCAGTACATTTTACATATCAACAAACATCTTTAAATATCAAACAAGAAAATGTATATAAATAATATTTTAGGTGACGCACACGTCCGATACAATAATGATATATTTCAGAATAGATATGACCGAAGTCGTAGGTAGCCTTCTACCCCCTAATACTAGATTTAAAAAATCTTGTTTCTTTCGAAGGACACATATACTACAACAGAATGATTGAACACTTATATGTGAAAAAAATCTACACTGCAGAATTAATTTAAAGTGACATGCCTGTATCACGCTTTGCAAAATCATTGCCAAACTGCACTAAATACATAACTTACCAAGCTTAAAGAGCAATATATTTTACAATCTATGGATAAACTAACATAAAAAATTAACAGGAGTCGACTATCCTGGCATGTTGGGAACCACCAGCTTTCATAAAATTTAAATACTGCAATACTATCTTCACCCAACTTTGATGTTCAACAACATGAAAACGATAATTTTTTTTAAAAGGGTTTTCAAAACGAACCATTGGGATTTTTTTCCTGAAGGCAAAATTATTGCTTCTATTTCATACACTGTACTACACCTTAAGCCGAATATGTTACTATTACATAACGAAAGATCTAAAAAGGTACTTCGCATTCCCTCGGTAAGTTTTCCACGGTTTTCTTACCAAATATATTTGTATATATATATATATATTTATATATATATATATATATATATATATATATATATATATATATATATATATATATATATATATATATATATATATATATATATATATATATATATATATATATATATATATATATATATATATATATATATATATATATATATATATATATATATATATATATATATATATATTTTATTTTTTATTTTTATTTTTATTTTTATTTTTTATTTTTTTTAAACGTATGCAGATGCGGGGAAGTCCCTAATTTAATGGCTGCAGCCACCATCTTCCTATCCCTGTACTCAACTTATATTGATTTATTTTGAAATATTTTAGTATGTCGTTAAAAGTGGGTTCGAGGTTTCAAGTTGGGGCGTCATTAAGGAGTCTATTACATTCTAGTCATATTATATCATCGGGAATCAAACGCGAAACCCGTGTATGGAAGTCATGCGTTTAAGTAACTAAGCTACGAAGGTCGTCAGTCTTTGGTGAATCCGACACTGCTAAAATTCGCTGATAGTTTAACAACAGTCTATTAGTATCGCTACTGATTTTGTAGAAGCTATAACAGATGATCAACCGACACCTTAGAATCCATACAATGATTGAATCATTTGTCACGCCCGATTTTCCTCGTTGTTAAGTACATTACATAAGAATAGTGCCTTCCAGTTAGATCTACGAGTAAAAACGTTTGTTATTCAATAGAATTATTTAACACTTATGTTAAATGTGAAAAAAACTCGACACAATAAACTTAAACTAAAATGACAGGCCTATTTCACTGTAAAAAAGCATTGAAAAAGTGTACATAATAATAAGAAGTAAGTAAGAATAATAATAATAATAATAATAATAAAATAATAGGTAATAATAATAATAAAATAATAATAATAAAATATTGTAATAATGAAATAATAATAATAATAAAATTATAATAATAATTAAGTAATAATAAGTAAGTAATAATAATGATAATTATAAAATTATAATAATAATTAAGTAATAATAAGTAAGTAATAATAATAATAATAATAAAATAATAAGTAATAATAATAAAATAATAATAATAAAATAATTATAGAATAATAATAATAATAATAATAACAATAATAATAATAATAAAATAATAATTATAAAAAAAGCGCCGTTTAAAGAACAAACTTTACTCAAGAATAATTTAACTCGGGATTCGAATCCACTCATAAAATTTGATGAGTTCTCACAAAAAGGATTGTCTTGAAGTGCTTACTAAAGCTGCATACGCCACACATATCTTTGATAACCTCCATGACTGTTTGTAAGACGCCTGTCTTCCAGCCCAGAGGTTTCAGGTTCGAATCCCGCTGGGACCCAGACTTTTTAAAAAGGAATCCAGTTTGGTTGTTACTTAAGGCCTTTTTTAAATCTTTCTGGTTGGTTGGAAGAGATTGCCACATGGAAATAAGCCCGCTAGGTTGGACTGTATACAACGAAAGTGTAATATAATACAATGCAACACTAGGAGGTAGACCATTCCACGTCACAGGACCAACAACGGTCATTAGATAAGGTAGCTATCCGCATCTGTATATATTTAGAAAAAGAAAAACATATTTGGTAAGAAAACCGCGGATGATGAGCTATTAAGATTGATGATGAACTATTAAGATTTTTTTGTAGATCTTCCGATTTTTGATAGTACACATTCGGCTTTAGGTTGAGTGTAGTGTATTGTGTAGTGTTCATATAACATGATAAATTTTGATAAGACTTTCCTAAAAAAGTTATCTTTAAGTGCTTCCTAAAGCTGCACACGCCACCCATATATCTAACACTAAGAGGAAGACCATTCCACGCCACAGTAACAACAATTACAAAAACTATATCATAATACCCTGCCACATTGGAATGATTTGGAACAACCTATTTATTAAACGAAGAAGAAATCGATTTTAAAGTTTTACTTTTCTCCAAAGGAACATCCCTCAGACACAGATTCGAAAGATACAATGAAGACATCCTAATAAGGGACTTGAATATAAAGAAACAATGTTTAACCTGTTCCCCGCGGGGAGCACAAACGCCTGTGATCTGACGACAATCCAAGTTTCAAATCACAAATACTTAAAAAAAATGACACAAAACCGGAATAAAAATTGAACTAAAATTTAAAATAATCTTTATTCTAGCGACATCTCTGAAAACCTTGTCAAATAATATATTAGTTTATGAGATATTGTTGAATAAACAGAGCGCCGAATTTTTTTGGTTTCTCAATATTTCCAGCATTAACGACCTGTCGCGCGGATCGAGTCCTGCGATGAGTCTCTCTTACGTAAATAAACATTACTAGTGCTATATGCATTTGATTGGGTGAGTGTCATGAAGCATTGATTTGATCGTAGCATTCCTTTGTTTATTTTACGTAATGTTTAGTTTATCTCCTTTATTTAATGAGTCTCCTTAAGAGTAATGACTATTATTTATTATCAGAAAATTACTTAAGTGTCATGTTTACTTGGTGTTGTAATCAAATATCAGTGGTTCTAAACAAAATATGTGTTTAAACTTAGAAATTTAAAAACGCTGAAATTGTGCCGCGCACAGGATTCGTGGAATTTGATTTTTAACGCGGTGAACAGATTAAAATCAAACCGTTTACGACACTTAAGTCAGTGTAGACTTTGTAGAAGCTGATCAATATGACAATATACGAGTATATAATAGTATGACAATAATATGTGTATCATAACATATTGAGTGTTAACATAAGTTGTGTCCGTTTTTTTCCAAATTAAAATTGAGCACCAAAAGTAAAACAAAATAGTAAAGGTTATACGTCTTTCGAAAGAAAATTTTCTGCTCTACAAGATATTGTGTTTGCTTTTACGTTACATATATTATTTTATTTGATTACAAGCCTTCAAAACGGAATGTCAAGTAGACAAAAGTGAGCATTTTCGACACGTCCTTCTGTTCGCATTCAATCGAGGGAATAAAGCTGCCGAAGCTGCTCGCGATATTTGCGAAGTGTACGGTGAAGATGCTATGAATGAAAAGACAGCTCGTCGATGGTTTTTGCGTTTCAAATACGGTAATTTCGACCTGAAAGACATGGAGCGTTCCGGACGACCAGTGGACTTCGATTAGAACCGCTTAAACCATATTATTCATGAAGATCCCCTTCGAACCACCGTAGAATTGGTTGAGCAGATGAATTGTAGTCACATGTCTGTATACCGCCATCTTAAATCAATGGGAAAAGTCCAGAAGTTCGGCACTTGGGTTCCACATGTTTTGAGTGAAAACAACAAAAATCGAATGAATTTTCTTCTTTCGAATGACGTATAACCTTTACCATTTTGTTTTACTTTTGATGCTCATTTTTAATTTGAAAAAAAAAATGGATACAACTTATCAACACCTAATATATCAACCCAGCAGTTGCATAGGAAATATACTGGAGCAAAGAAGTTTGTGATCAGGCAAACCATAATAAACAGAATTACATAATAAATTAATTAATAAGATCTTTTATTACCCTTGTCGGAAGATATCGACGTGCAAATTCTAACTCTCTAAGACTATAATAACCTGAAACCTATAACCAATTTGTCCATTAATGTAGAACTTACTATCAAAACAGACACCATTGCGTTGCTTACTTAGCTTATATAGTAAAATATTTCACAATATATGGATTAAAATTAACTTCTAAACTTCTTCTTCATCCCCTGCTCAATGCTGAGCTTCGTAGTCTTCTGCTATGTCTCGAACTCGACGCATCACCTGTCTTCATCCCTCCAGGTCGCTTAAAAAGGAGCCTGTTAAGTCCTTTATTTGATTTGTCCATCTCATAGGAGACCTTCTTGCTTGCCTTGTCTCAACTGTCCTCGTGATCATCAGCTTCTCGAGACTTTCATCATCTATCTAGCAATATGCTGTCGAAAGTTTTACGATAATCTCCAATTCTTTATTAATATAAATAACGTAATACAAACCAAATATTAAGGACAATATTTTGCCTCTGGAGTTGAGTAACCCTGCATCAACATGTGTGAAGCTTTTAATTCTGCAAAGCAACTTGCATCTCGTTCCACTAATGAGGCCATGTGTTTTCTATATCTCAATATATATCCATAAAATTCCCACAAAATTCTCAAAGATTATTAAATAATTTTAAAACGATGACTGTAATTTATTCTACTGATTTTTGTATCTTCATGTTAGTTTAAGATAAAGTTGTATTATTTGTCAATAATTTTAAGTACTTATATAACCTGTCACATGTTCATTTGTATATAAAGACACTGTTGTGTCGTTAATTAAATAAATAAATAAATTCTTGGATGATAGATACGTTAGTGCGCCTTGTGGTCAATGGGAAACGGAGTATCTGCCTCCAACACCACATATTGAAGGCATTTATTATGTTTCTTTCCTTGTTTTTCATCGTCCCAGTTCCAACTCTATACAGTAAATTGGTCATGTCCCAGGGGTACTTTTAACTCTTAGGCTAAGGCCACACCAAAGTGCTTCGCTAGGTGCTACGTAACTAATAGACTAGGTGCCTTTATTATTGGCACACCAAAGTGTTTCGCACAAATTCATTTGACATTTGTGAGCGATTAAATCAACAAACGATGCCACTCTCAAAACTAACCAATTTCATTACACCTTACCATCTTTATTTACTTCCTGTGCAACTTCATTCCAAAGTAATTTTATTACAGGTAAATTTTTGTACAATTTGCTCGATGGGTTCCACAAAGGCTCCCTTTTATACACAGCTGTTATTAAAACTTCCGCCATCTTGTAAAATCAATTGGTGACACAATAAAATTAACCAACACGTCTGTTCGCTAGCAGATTCATTCGGTGAATAATCGTCATGTAGCGTGGCGCGAAGCGTGCAGTGTGGCCATTGCGATAGTATGCGATTTTATTTCTTGATATACATCAGTGCATGTACTAGTATTATAGTTGATGTCAAGAGTAATGTCTGCATTGGATACTTGGAAGGTCTGTTGCATGAAAAAAAGCGATATCTTCCAAATTCTGTTTTCGCATCAGTATGATTTTGATCAGATAATTTCTAAAATAACAACTACTATATAATGTATCGCATAGTTTTTTTATCTTAATCGGTAGACCATCAATTTTAATAGTTTTATTTTCAATGTCCAATGACAAAAAATTGATATAATTTA
Organism: Odontocerum albicorne; assembly: GCA_949825065.1. Classification (NCBI taxonomy): domain Eukaryota; kingdom Metazoa; phylum Arthropoda; class Insecta; order Trichoptera; family Odontoceridae; genus Odontocerum; species Odontocerum albicorne. The sequence continues at coordinate 28,638,896 of OX463860.1, forward strand.
TATTTTTTTCAGTCATTTCCTGTATGACTACGTTGCATACGGATTTAATATCATTATAACAATTCTGTTTAAATTTTCTTATAATATTCGTACAAAATAATGCGACAACTTTTGTAAAATCTCCCAAGATGTGGATCAGGATTGTGGGAGAAATCTCTATAAAGCATGTTTCTTATTTGATTACAAAATTTAAATCCCTTCGTAATCCAAGGCTTCGGACTGTAGCGACCATGCGTGCGGTCACTGAACCCATTGAGGCGACCCTTGGCCGCCGGGTCATCGAACTCGCATTGTAAGGAATGCGAGACAAGCACCGGACGACCTTCGCCCGCTCGGTCATTGAACTCACTATTAGCGGAGAACGAGACAGCGACATATCTTCCGCGCTGTCCTACAAAACAACGAATACCCTACGTGATGACAATAAATATATTGTGAGGCGGAGACGAGACAGCGACATATCTCTTGCTCCGTCTCGCGCACATTCCAAATATTATAAATACCGACGTTTATCAATAAAATACCTCTTTGCATATTCCGATTTCAACGAGTTTTATTAAACCAACAATCATCCTCATCATCTCTCATTTAAGGAACAACCGTTCCTAAAGGACCAAAACTGTTTCTTCAAACAATCGTACAAATATAGCGGTACTTTATGTAAAATCTCTCCAGATATGGATCAGATATGCGGGAGAGATCTCTAGAAAGCATGTTTCTTATTCGAATACAAAATTTTAATTCCACTTTAATTCAAGGATTCGGGCGAATACTATTTCTTAAAACAATCGTACAAATATAGCGGTACTTTATGTAAAATCTCTCCAGATGTGGATCAGATATGCGGGAGAGATCTCTAGAAAGCATGTTTCTTATTCGAATACAAAATTTTAATTCCACTTTAATTCAAGGATTCGGGCGAATACTATTTCTTAAAACAATCGTACAAATATAGCGGTACTTTATGTAAAATCTCTCCAGATGTGGATCAGATATGCGGGAGGGATCTCTATAAAGCATGTTTCTTATTCGAATACAAAATTTTAATTCCACTTTAATTCAAGGATTCGGACGAATACTGTTTCTTAAAACAATCGTACAAATATTGCGGTACTTTATGTAAAATCTCTCCAGATGTGGATCAGATATGCGAGAGAGATCTCTATAAAACATGTTTCTTATTCGAATACAAAATTTTAATTCCACTTTAATTCAAGGCTTCGGATGAACACTATTTCTTAAAACAATCGTACAAATATTGCGGTACTTTATGTAAAATCTCTCCAGATGTGGATCAGATATGCGAGAGAGATCTCTAAAAAGCATGTTCCTTATTCGAATACAAAATTTTAATTCCACTTTTCTTAAAACAATCGTGTAAATATTGCGATGAGAGATCTCTATAAATTATGTTTCTTATTGAAATACTAAATTTGAATCCCTCCGTAAACAAAGGCTTTCAGACTATACTAAAGAAAATGTAGCATGGTCCCTGTGACGTTTCACAAATTTGCCCCAATACAACCTTATAACCACGTTCAGTAATTTTAATTATTTTATCAACTTTAATATAAGCCTCGATTCTATTAAAAAGCAAGTTATTTAGGTAAATACATTACATAAAACTAACAATAATGACAAATTAATACGTCTTGTTACAAATTAGCAAAAATATATCAGTTTGTTAAAATCAAATAATATTTGGCGACGTTCGTCAAAAGTCACTACGTTAGTCTGCATTGGCTAGGGATGGGGTGTACGATAATTGGATTTTCGATTTTTTTATACATAAAATTAAATGTTCGTAATTAGTATTAATTCATAGTGGATCTTTTTTTTTTATTTTAACTTGGCGAGTTTATTGCCATGCGGCAATCTCTTCCAGCCAACCAGAAATATGTTTTTATAGGCCCTAAGTGTTAACCAGACTGGAATACTATTTTAAAAAATCTGGGTTTCAGCGGGGATCGGCAGACAAGTGTCTTACCACCAGGCCACGGAGGATCTTGGCCTATTTAAAGATATTTACAAATCATACAATACATTAGAAGGTCAGTATAATGAAAATTAGGAATTGAAACGTCAGTTTAGAGAAAAACAATTTTCGATTTGTAAAAAAAAACGATTTTGCCCCATTCCTTTGAGACATGACATTTCAAACGTCACAGGGATCATGCTACATTTTCTTGAGTATAATACTCTTTCTTATAACAATAGTATAAATATTGCAGTACCTTTTGTAAAATCTCCCAAGATGTTGATCAGGATTGCTGGAGAGATCTCTATAAAGCATATCTCTTATGCGAATACAATCTTCTTGGCACAGTTTCTCTTTCCAACTGAATTTACGTCGGAACGACGAAGGGATCCTCAACTGCAAGGTCCAGCAACGACAACGACGATACAAGTTGTCCTTTAACTATTATTATTATTGCACCAACGAATCTTGAGTATTCATTGAGTGCATTGTTATTTTATAGCATAGTTCTGGTTGTCAGTTTTCATCAAGGTTAATAAAAATAATAAAAGGATAACTTATATTGTCGTTGTCGTTGATGGGCCTCGTAGTCGAGGATCCCCTCGTCATTCCGATGTCAATTCAGTTGGAAAGAGAAACTGTGCCATGAAGTTTGTTTTAAGTGAGTTGCACACTAGTAAACTCACTGGCCACACCGCTGTTCAGAATCCGATAGCACACCAAAGTGAGTTAATTTGTTTTAACAATAGCATGTTTTCTTTTCCTATATGATAGATCGAACGTTGCAGAGTATTGAACTCTCACGGTAGATTAACCTTTCCCTTCCTATGCTAAAAAAATCCGCGCGTTCCGATGCTGTGTGTTCAATACACATCAATACCCATGTAAAAATGAACAATTTAAAATCAGAAAAATAAGAATATTCATAGCCAATCGCTCAAATTAATTAAATTTGAAGTCACTATCCTAACTTCAACAGACGAAACCGAAAGGGTAAACATTTTGAAGTCACTATCCTAACTTCAACAGACGAAACCGAAAGGGTAAACATTTTTTAATTGCATATTGCTGGGGAGGGGGTGTAAGCTGCAAACTGCTTAACCTTTCCCTTCCTGTGTTAAAAAAAATCAGCGCGTTCCGGTGCTGTGTATTCAATACACATCAATACACATGTAAAAATGAGCGATTTAAAATTGGAAAAATAAGAATATTCATAGCCAATCGTTCAAATTAATTAAATTTGAAGTCAAAAGTGATAATAATTTAAATTTAATTGCTGAAAACATGAAAAAAACATCGGTCGACATTCACAAAACGGGCGAAGAGACCACCTCAAACGAATGCCCGAGAGCTACTGAAGCGAGAGAAGCGAGCGAACTGAGATTCTATTTCTTGGGTTCCCATATACCAAAGTAGAGTGAGTGTGAGACGTGAATAGCGTCGCTTCCTCACCCATAGCTGTTTTTTAGAATGAAGTCACACACTGGCACAAGTTTGATTGTATTGGTGAATTTATTCCCGATTTTCACAAAATATCTCTGATGTGGCCGATAAGTGCTAAATATTATTATTTTCATTCAATGCGTAAATGTATTACGGAGGAATACCTTAAATCTGAACCCAGTATTTATTATATTTATAGAGATATTAAAGTTTTTAGAAGCAATGTGTACTATAGTTCGGAAATTCTAGGATGAGTCCTGTGACAGCTCACAAATTTGCCCCAATACAACCTTATGTAATGTATTTACCTAAATAATTTGCAATTTATTAGAATTGAGGCTTATATTAAAGTTGATAAAATAATTAATATTAATGAACATCGTTACAAGGTTGCATTGGGGCAAATTTGTGAGCTGTCACAGGACTGATCCTAGAATTTCCGAACTATAGTTACACATCACAGGGAAGGAAGGGTTAAAACGTATTTCTGTTGTAAGACCTATTTTTTTTCTTTTCATTTCGAATTTTGTTTTCGTAAATAGTGCGTTAATATGTGTAAGAAATCAAGTGGTATCAATTGCGGTTTTCTCGAAGTTTCCATTAAGAAATTTGTCACAGCTGATTATAGTGGTGATTCCATAGTGACTCCATCGGTCTGTTATTTATCTTAGAAGGAAAAAGACTGGACTAGTCATACAATATTAAAAAATATCAGCAATGTTTGGTGGAAATCGTTGATTTATCATCGACAATGTGTTTTCTTGTTGTACATTTGTGAAGAGTGATTCGACATCAAAGCTGAGAAATATGTCATCTTTTTTTCACCTTTTGTTGTCTTAGAATATGTAGTAACCAAGTATGTCGAATCTTTCACGTAGTGCTCCGAGTTGCCTATACGACTATTGTTAGATTAATGCGTGCCAATTCATATATCGGTGAGTTAGTAGTCTTGACGACAAGTCTTAATGGATAATCAATATTGTGTATTTTTGGTAGAATGTCGAGTTCTTAAGTTAATAAAAAAATAAAGAATATTTCGATTTTTTAGTGTAGATCGCACTGGATGGGGATTTATTTGGTCTCCCATAACAGCGTAGCTGAAGGTGAGATCGAACTAATGTTCTTTTTTTACTTTATAGTAAATCTAAGCAACATGTTTGCTTTCGCGGTTGTATAAGGTCTTTCGCAGTGTTTTACCGCGTGGTTTGACTTACGATGCTGAGGTTTTGAAAACATTGCAGTTTTCATCTTCAAGGGTTTTCGTCGTCAACTAAATATATATTAGATGTGCGCCTGATACCGCTGGTCTACATCATATTTTCAACCGTAACGTGAGCGCAAGGGTTTGTACCAGATTACATACAGACTCCCATAACGGTACAAAAGAGAGGTCTTATTCACACATTAGTCACTAGAGCGATAGGTAGAGTTCTAGCAAAATATAAAGACCTTTACACATACATTCAAAATTGTTTCTATAATAGTACGTATAATGCATCAGTGTATTGAGATCATTCTAGTCTGTCATTGGTCACTCGTCCGTCTTCGCTCTCAGCTACAGTATCACCCGAAAGTATTTAATAATTTAATTTCAAATTCAAAAAAATGTGTTCAAAAGTTGGACGTGGTTTTCATTTGAAAAAAGAATCGAAATATATAATAGCGAATGTGTTAGAACATTTTGGGCATTTCACGCTGGAAAAAAAATTGTATTGTGAAGTTTCAAAAGTAACCGGAGTGTGTAGTCCTATTAAACGCATAGATAACGAAAATATAAGAATAAACTGAATTCCTGTAATTAATAAATAAACAATTAGGGTTAATCATGTCATGGAAAATACAAAAAAAAATAGAGCAATTACGAAAGATAAGCAGTTACAAATAATGAAATGACATAAGAATTTTCAACATAAATCTCTATAATTATACATTACATACCTACATAGTTATTTTATGACGCGGTGAATTGTTAAACAAATATTTTTTAATAATAGAGTAATTTTTTTCTCTCATGGCGAGATCAAATAAATGAGGTAAGCCGAAGGATCTTCTTCAGCCTTCATTCCCTTAAAGTGTTGCAAAGATTCCTTCCAACTAAAGTCAAAATTTTACTCGTACAATCTCTGCTCATTCCGATTCTGGACTATGCGGACGTATGTTACTTGGATGTTACAGAGGAACAGCTGGACAAATTACAGCGTCTTCAAAATGTGTGTCTAAGATTTATTTCAACCTACGAAAGTACGATCATATAACTTCATACCAGAAGGCATTGAACTGGTTGAATGTTAGATATAGACGCCAAATTCACATACTGTCTCTATTGTATAATATCCTTAACTGTCCCGCCGCACCCTCTTATCTCGCCGAAAATTTTCAGCGTCTTTCCAATCATGGATTAGCGCTACGCTCAAACAGATATTGTTTATTGGCCTTTCCAGTTCACCGCTCCTCTTTCTTTACGTCGTCCTTTACTGTCCATAGAGTGAGACTCTGGATTCAGTTACAAACCAATATAAGACTCGCTCCGTCCTTGGCATGCTTAAAGAAGCGACTGAAAAAACTCTTAATTTCTAGTCAGTAAAATAACGTGTTTCATTCCTGATTTTTCTTTTCCTTTCCTTTGCACCATCCTTTCCTTTCCTTTTGATTGATGATATCTCACTTTATATGAAAAATAATGTTCGGGTGATTGTCCGTCTTTGTGGGATTCGTGGGCATGTTCTCGCGTATATGTTTATGGATTTCGTGGGGATGGATAGTCATTTGAATGATTTATGCGACCACGTAACTTGCTTCATTTACTTTTGTCTAGTTGGTTGGAAGAGATTGCCACCTGGCAATAAACCCGCCAGATTGTATTGCAATAAAAGTGTTAAATAAATAAATCATTTTATTTTTTTAATTAGGTAAATTAAAAAACATATATATTTTACTAAATCTACTTTTGAACCATCCTATACCCGAAGGTCTCTATATTTTGTTAAAACTCTACGTAAATATTTGTTAATAAATATATTTTGAGGCTTTCGAGCTTCTGTATATCAGCTGTTTGAAGTCATCTTCACCATATAAGAACTACAAAAAAAAGGCCTGAAGATGAAAATTGTAACATTTTCGAAATGTCGGTATCATAAGTCAAACCCCTACTGATAAAATAGTTAGGTTAGGTGACCATATTGTTGAACAATACTCCAATATAATTCATACGAGCGACAATATACAATATTACGCTTTTCATTAAACTCAACGCTTAAAATTCAAACATCGTCGTAGTCTAGGATCCCCTTGCAATTCCAGCGTCAATTCAGTTGGAAAGCAAAGCTGTACCGTGGAGTTTGTTTTAAGTGAGTGAGCCGTTGTACACCAGCAAACACACCGGGTACACCGCTGTACCCATAGCACAACGAGATGAGACAATAGAAGCACAGCAGCATTTTAAAATTATATTTTTGTAAGAATAGATTTTCATGTGTTGTGTTGTGGTTTTTATGTGTGAACATAATTTCGTATTTGTCATTTTACTTTTATAACAATTGGCTTTTCTTTTTTTCGTTCTTGCTGACATATAACCTGAGGTGGTATAAGTGGGTTTACTTTTTATTTTGTTTTCTGCCATAAATTATGTTTTTTTTAGTTTAGATGTACAAGGGTGTGGATTGAAAGCCTCCCGATGTCCTTGCGGTCGGGCTCGCCCTGTATTAATGGGGTGTCTCGACCGGGGGAATGTTGTGGGATCAGCCCGGCCCGTTTAATGTCTTCTCTCTTAAATGTACTTTCTGCAGTTTATTTTGAGATATACTCGTATGTGCGATTTTGGAATGAATTTATTACATAACATATACTCGTATAATATACACATGTTGCTGTCAAGGAACCTTTATTTATTTGTTTGAATTAATCTGAAGTGGTATTTGTGGATTTGCTTTTTTTCTGCCGTCTATTTATTTTCTGTTTTTTTCTTATTCTGCATAAAGAAAGGCGTGGGCTGAAAAACATCTGGTGTCCTCGGGGCTGGGCTCGGCCTATATTGGTGGGGAGTATTTTGGTCGGGGGATGTTATTAGATGAACCCAGACCTTTTAATAGCTTCTCTCTTAAATGTTTTTTCCCCATTTATGTGTTTTTGAAGTGTATTTAAATATATTATGTACATACTAAGTTGTTGTCAATAAACCTACCTTGATCAAAAAGTTTTAGGACCGGCCACCGTGTGGCGCTGTCAGTCACCCGATTGAATTATTTTTTTTTGTTAGGTTACCACATCTATCATTGACACTTCCCTCCAAATTTCAGCGTCATAGCTTGACATTTGTAAAAGTTACGCTGTACTGAGTACATCTACCTTTGTGCATGTTTTCGATTTTTTACAAGTTTGAAAATGGCATCAACTGTGCATCAACGAGTTTGCATTAAATTTTGTGTGAAAAACGGATTTAACGGTCCGCAGACCTTGGCAATGTTGGAGAAGTGTTTTTCGGTGGTACGAACGCTTCAGAAGTGGTCGTGAGTCGGTCGAGGATGACGAACGCAGTGGAAGTCGAAAACCGATGAAAACATCGATAAAATTAAAGAAATGTTGAACGAAAACCGCAAATTGACCATCAGAGAGCTGGCAGAGAACTTGAACATCGCTTATGGATCCGCTCAAGACATTTTGGTTAATGATTTGAGCCTCAGACGTGTCGCTGCAAAACTGGTGCCGAAAGACTTCAATTTCATGCAAAAAAAGGACCGCGTTGAAATCGCGAAAGACATGATTTCCATGAGTTTTTGATCAAAAACAACACGACTTCTATCCAGCAGCCTTTGAATTCAGCTGATATGGCTCCCTGCGACTTTTTCCTGTTCAACCGACTTAAAAAACCACTTCACGGAATGCGTTACAGCACCCGAGAGGATGTCATGAAAAAATCGAAGACGGCTCTGATGGACATACCGAAAATTGAGTACCAGCGGTGTTTCGTGGATTGGATCAAGCGTTGGCGTAAGTGCGTTGCAGTCGATGGGGAGTACTTTGAAGAGGACCGTATCGATTTTGATGAATAAACTTATATTTTCGATTTTATGAATAAAGTCCTAAAACTTTTTGATCAAGGTAGTATATTTATTTATTTAAAAACATGAATGCTTTATGAACGGGTGCGTTCACTTCAGTTCATATTTAAAATCTAATGATAACCACAACTGTGCAATGCTAAAGCTTATTAAACTAATAATTAACAAAAACATTCTGACATTTATCTAAATATTGACATTATTTAATTTATGCACATAATTAAAAAACAGTTCTGCGGAACAAAGTTTTTTATTGTTGAAACAATAAAAAAACATATTTATGATTCACGCTAAAACAAAACAGACTAAACGCATTATCCATATTATCAATAGAATCGGACAAACAGTGAATTTAGACTTCAATGACATGTTAGATGTATAGGGTGTTCCAATTTAAATATCGCGCCATTTTTTTTATAAGGTTGGCAGCTCGAAAAATGTCATATGTGCCATATGTCAATCTTACGATTAGTAAATATGGAACGATAGACGAAAGAACTATTGTATTCTGCGATGATAATCTAAATTTGAAACTTCGACAACGGTTAGTCAAATGCTACGTTTAGACAGTGTTATTGCATGGAGTGGAATCATGGACCCTCAAAGTTGATAGCATGAACCGACTGGAAGCATTCGAAATGTGGATACACCGGAGAATGTTACGAATACCCTGAACGGATATGGTCAGCAATACGAGGGTTCTTCAAAGAGCCAAAGTTGATAGAGAGTTGCTGACTAATATTAAAATTCGAAAGGTGTCCTATTTGGGTCATGTACTTAGTGGAGCAAAGTACAAATTACTGCACCTGATCATCCAAGGCTAAATAGAAGGCCGAAGAGGTGTTGGCAGGAAGCAAATCTCCTGGCTCCACAATATACGTGATTGGACTGGGCGTTGTAAGGGGCGTTATAAGGGGCGTTGGAGATATTTTTCGGGCTGCCGGGGAAAAAGATGTCTACTTTCAGGTGATATTCAACGTTGGGGGACCTGCCATGACACTGGGAAGAAGAAGAAGACGAAAGAACAATGCGTCATTATTGTTAAAACTCATTATAAAGTTTTGCTGAAACAGTTTGTAAACTTTGTGGAATTTTCGGTCGAAATAATGGTCCAAAATGAGTCATAAATTGGATGATTAATGGAATTATTTGAGCAAACTGGTTCGATTCTGGACAATAAGTCACCCATGAGTCCTCGTAGTGGGTGTTAACTCGAAAACATAGTCGCAGTGAGAGAAAGTGTTACTGAAACCCCAGGGACATCAATTCGTCATCGATCACAAGAATTAGATATTTCAAGAAGCACCTTACAGCGAATTCTCGCGAAAGATCTGGATATGCATACCTACAAGATCCAACTGACCCAAGAACTCAAACCAGCAGACAGTAAGAACTAAATCTGGCACTCTTATTAGGACTTCCTATGTTTAGGGAGAAGAAAGCAAGACGTTTTAACTGTGGTGGTTTGTTGTGGCGTTAAATACATCTCGTACAAAATCATCACCTGAAACGGAAATCTCTCCATCGTTTCGGGGGTCTCCCTGGTGGACACCGTCTATCCGGCACCCCATGCAGAGCTATGTATGGAATTCTTGTGGAATTCATTCTCTGTACATGTTGGTACCAGTATCGTCGACGCTGTCGTCCCCATCTGATCACATCTTGGACCTCACAGACTTCTCGGATTGTGGTGTTCCTTACACTATCACGCAAAGTCTTCCCAGCAATAGCGCGTAGAGTTCTCATTTCTGTTGTCCTTAGCATACTTTTTGTCCTGACAGTGTCCGCCCTCGCTTCAATGCCATATGTGAGGATAGGTCGCACACAGGTCTTATAAATGCGTACCTTGCCATCCATTCTCATATCTTTATTCCTCCATATGACATCTCTCAGGCAGTCCGCCACAACTGCAGCCTTATCTACGGAAAACTTAAGTATTGCAATCTCCCTAGATGTCTATACAATTATGTTTATTTTCAAGAGCAATCTCCAAAACTATCTCACATGGAAGGTATTCAATGAATGCATCTTACCAGTACTGACATAAAAGCTCCAGACAACACAACGCAGCATGGAAAGGTGCATGCTAGCTTATATCAGAAGAGACCGAAAATGCTATGAGTGGATACGCGCCCAAACAAACGTTGACGATGTAACAGAAGCTGCAAAAATACTCAAGTGGAAGTGGGCTGGACACGTCTCTCGAGCAAAGGACCATCGTTGAACAAATAAAGTAATTTCATGGTTCGTTCGTTCGTTGCTGTGCCTCGTAGTCGAGGATCCCCTTGCCATTCCAAACGTCAATTCAGTTGGAAAGCAAGTCTTTGTTTCTTTCTTTTTTCCTCCTTTTTGAGTGAGCGAGCCGTTGCACACTAGCAAACTCACCGGCCACACCGCTATACAGGATCCGATGGTACACCGAAGTGAGACGATCGGAGCACATCGGCACGTCTCTTCCTTTTTTTTAGAATAAATATGACCGAAATCATATGCAGCGGCGGCTGGTTTCGAGGTGCGTTAGTGCGCTGAACCGGATAAATAATTCGCAATAATTAAATTATATATTCACAAACATGACTTCCAAAAATGTTAAATATTTGTATTTGTATAGATTAAATATGTATTGTATTGTATATATATAAATACTAACAAATAGTACGAGTATTTTTATTAAGTGGAAATTCAAAAAAACTTAAAAAAATATTCCTTTCAAATTAACCGGCCAAATTTGCCAATTCATACTGGAGCGATCTCGAATACGCACCGGACGGAAACGCAGATTCATATAGGGCAGACAGAGACATACAGTAAACCGTGAGACAGCGATAGTTCTTAAGGAATTCATTCAAATTGTAATTTATTTTTATCAAACACTGTTTATTCCACTTTTTTTGTGACGGTATAACCCTACCGGTTTCAAGGCTTTCACCTCATCTTCAGGGGAGCGCAAACAAGGCTTGTCGTTCCGGTGCTGTGTATTCAATACACATGTGAAAATGATAACGATATAAAAACAGTATAAAATAATAATACGATATAAAATCGGAAAAATAAGAATATTCATAGCCAATCGCTTAAATTAATTAAATTTGAAGTCAAAAGTGATAATAATTGAAATTTAATTGCTGAAAACATGAAAAAAAACATTGGCTGACGTTCACAAAACGGGCGAAGCGACCACCTCAAACGAAAACCCGCGAGCTAATAAAGCGAGCGAACTGAGATTCTATTTCTTGCGTTCCCATATACCGAAGTAGAGTGAGAATGAGACGTGAATAGCGTCGCTTCCTCACCCATAGCGGTTTTTAGAATGAATATACCTACGTCACACAGTGGCACACGTTTGATTGTATCGGTGAATTTATTCCCGATTTTCACAAAATATATCTGATGTGGTCGATAACTGCTAATTATTATTACAATAATATTTTTTTTGCATTCAATGCGTAAATGTACAATATTACGGAGGAATACCTAAAATCTGAACCCAGTATTTATTATATTTATATAGATATTAAAGTTTTTAGAAGCAATGTGTACTAGTTACACATCACAGGGAAGGAAGGGTTAACAACTGCCCTTCGAGCCGCGGAGTGCAGGGATGGATGGATATGAGTCGTCAGAAGCTATCATATGGGAGTCATGACGCTCGGTCATAAGCTACATGACATGATGGATGGATTATAATTTTGTACTTTTTCCTGTTTACTGGTAGATAGCGACGTCGTCTTTTAAAAAAAGTAACTCACATTTACAAACATTTTGGGCAGTACTGTTATGTATAATAAGCCTTCCAAGTTGCATAGTTTATGACAAATTAGTTCCGTTTATAAGAATGCTATATAATATAAAACTTATGTAATAAAATTCGTATGAAATCTAGTATCAAACTAGCAGTGGTGATGATAATGATTGCGAGTGAATTGAAACGTGACAGATGGCGCTAGTGTCGCGTGTCCGTCACCAAGTATAAATCATTCAGTCAGAAGAGTAATTCTGCAATAGTGTGAGTTACACTATCTCTCTCCCTGGCTCCATCCCAACTCATTGTCTGCGAAGACTGTTGGGGTCAGCTCTCCTCGTCCTCAGGTTGTATGCTCTTCTGTCCCGGACTACGTCCCCCAGGCCGTGCCTCTGCATCAGGTTATCTCTTTGCACCACCTATGAATTCCTTGATCTTCCTCTGGTTGTTATTCGAGGAAGATCCATGGAGATTGCCTGGTTCACAATGTGATCGGGTGCTCTGCGTCCAATGTGATCGGGCGCTCTGCGTCCAATGTGCCCATACCATCTCAATCGCCTCTCCTCCATCTTGTTGTTGATGTCTGTAACACCCAGGCTTCCACGAATGTGTGAGCTTCTTATTTTGTCTCTTAGGGACACACCTGCTGACCATCTTAGCATGCGCATTTCAGCAGTTTCTAGTTGCCTAGAGTAAGAGGTATACATCGTCCAGCATTCGGAGCCATAGAGGAGTGCGGGTCTGACAATTGTTTGGTATACTTTTCCTTTTAACTGAGTTACACTATCTGTATTACATTACTTATGTAGTGGTATTGGTTTTAGAATGCCACACGATTGGTTCGCGCAGAGCGCACGTTTGCATTGTTGTTAAAATACTCGGTGATTAGAAAAACACTACCACGTCGAAATTAGGAGTGAGATTTTTGTCTAATGTAATGTATAATTCAAATTTTTTCGAAAGCTTAGAATGTATTTTGTTATAACTTAAAGTTTCCTAGAATTTAGTATCACTCCATCGACTATTATTTTAAAACTTTATTATTTACCATTGTAATTATGATACATTAATATGTTAAACAATCTTACATTCATTTTATTTTTATGTGCTATAATCTAATTAAAGTTGACGAACATTTTTACTTTATAATACTTGTACTTATATTTATTTTTAATCTTGAAAAAATCCATTATTTTTATTTAATGTTTCCTAGAATCTGCCATGTCTAAACAATTGACATGTGAAATAAACTTACTTTCATTTTATTTTTTATGATTATTACAATTTAAGTTGACAGCATTTGTAATTTACAAAACGTGTGTGTTCATTTCAATGTTTGAATATAAAATATTATTTTTTTATATTTTTTTACTTTTTCACTTCATTAAAAAAATAAAGTGACAAGTTTTTGTAAACGCAGTGTTAATCACACTGTTGCAAAATGACTCTTCTGGCTGAACGATCTATACTGTGATGCCCCTCTTGGTATAAATCTTCGCTAAGTGTTGTCGAAGATCAATCAAACATAATATGACACAACAATGGAAAAGGTACTGCTCAAATCGCCGACAAAAGATTTACTGCGCAGTAAAACACGCAAGTATAAATCGATTATTGGAAAAAAAATACCTCGTTCTCTCTCTCTCTCTCTCTCTCTCTCTCTCTCTCTCTCTCGAAGATTAATTGTAAAAAAATTGTTGATAAATTTTGGCAACAGGCGTCGGATATTCGGGTGAGGGGCACTCAAGCAGATATCATAATGTTTGTCTTCAAGCGACCAATACAGCTGTTTCTCAGAGAAGCAGCGGACACTTGATCAGAGAAACAGGCTCGCTACTGTGATAACTGTACTTATACTTGAGAAAATGTAGCATGGTTCCTGTGACAGTTTACAAATTTGCCCCAATACAACCTTGTAACAACGTTCAGTAATTTTAATTATTTTATCAACTTTAATATAAGCCTCGATTTTAATAAATTTAAAATATTAAAGAATAAATATGTAACATACATATACACACATTAGTTGAATGTAAGGATAGGAGGTAGTGGCTTCTCAATAAGGGGTGTCTTAAAGTGCTACCTTAAGCTGCACACGTCACTCATATATTTACTTCTATCCTCAAAAAAATGTAGCATGGTCCTTGTGACGTTTGAAATGCCATGTCTCAAAGGGATGGGGTAAAATCGTTTATTTTTACAAATTGAATCGTTTTTTTATAAATCGAAAAATTGTTTTTCTCTAAACTGACGTTTTAATTCCTAATTTTAATTGCACTGACTTTCTAATGTATTGTATGATTTGTACCTATCTTTAAATATTCCAAGATCCACTATGAATTAATACTAATTACGAACATTTCATTTTATATATAAAAAAAATCGAAAATCCAATTATCGTATACCCCATCCCTAGCCAATGCGGTCTAACGTAGTGACTTTTGACGAACGTCGCCAAATATTATTTGATTTTAACAAACTGACATATTTTTGCTAATTTGTAACAAGATTTATTCATTTGTCATTATTGTTAGTTTTATTTAATTTATTTACTGAGGAAACTTTATTGGAAATAACAGTGTGTTACGTGTTAAATTTCGCAAATTTGATAGCTAGATCGCGGCTAATTTTTTACGTAAAAAAGTCGATCGCGACAAACCAGTTGTGAACCCTACCCTATACGTATATATTATAATAATACACTGCGGGAGTTTATTATTATAATTATCTACACAACTTAGTTTATTGAACTTAATGTTTTATCAACATTTTTTCCTTCACGCTTCTCAATTATCAGTTTCTCGTTACAAAGAATATTTATTCAGTTCTCAAACAAGTGTTTTGCATGCTTGATAAACACATTTGACACTTACCAAAGACAAGGTCTGAAATTATATAAACTATAAAAAAATGAGTATTCGAATCTCAGTGCGTGATTTGATATCGCTATGTTAACATATAAAAATTATATAAACTATAAAAAATGAGTATTCGAGTCTCAGTGCGTGATTTGATAACGCTATGTTAACATATAAAAATTATATAAACTATAAAAAATGAGTATTCGAATCTCAGTGCGTGATTTGATATCGCTATGTTAACATATAAAAAATATATAAACTATAAAAAATGAGTATTCGAATCTTAGTGCGTGATTTGATATTGCTATGTTAACATATAAAAATTATATAAACTATAAAAAATGAGTATTCGAATCTTAGTGCGTGATTTGATATTGCTATGTTAACATATAAAAATTATATAAACTATAAAAAATGAGTATTTGAATCTTAGTGCGTGATTTGATATCGCCATGTTAACAGGTCAACTTGAAAATCAACACATCTTTGGCATTTCTTTCCGTTCTTGCAAACGTGCTGTGCCTGCTAGAATACGGCGGAAACACATCTTAATGAAATGCCAGAAGGTGTGTCTAAATATCGAATCTTGCAAACCTGCTGCCATTTAGTCTACTAAGCAAACATGTCGTAATAAAGTACCAAAAGGTGTGTCTAATTATCGAATCTTGCAAACCTGCTGCCACCTAGTCTACTACGCAAAGATGTCTTAATGAAGTACTAGAAGGTGTGTCTAATTATAAAATCTCGCAAACCTGCTGCTATCTACATCACAAATATGTCAATAAAGTACCAAAAGGTGTCTCTAATTATCAAATCTTGCAAACTGGTTGCTATATACTATGCAAATATGTCTTAATTAAGTACCAGAAGGTGTGTCTATTTATCGAATCTTGCAAACCTGCTGTCACCTTGTCTACTAACATACGCAAAGATGTCTTAATAAAGTACCAGAAGGTGTATCTAATTATCGAATCTTGCAAACCTGCTGCCACCTTGTCTACTAACATACGCAAAGATGTCTTAATAAAGTATCAGAAGGTGTATCTAATTATCGAATCTTGCAAACCTGCTGCCACCTTGTCTACTAACATACGCAAAGATGTCTTAATAAAGTACCAGAAGGTGTATCTAATTATCGAATCTTGCAAACCTGCTGCCACCTTTCTACTAACATACGCAAAGATGTCTTAATAAAGTACCAGAAGGTGTATCTAATTATCGAATCTTGCAAACCTGCTGCCACCTTGTCTACTAACATACGCAAAGATGTCTTAATAAAGTATCAGAAGGTGTATCTAACTATCGAATCTTGCAAACCTGCTGCCACCTAGTCTACTTCGCAAAGCGTAAGTACTTAAGCCGAGTGTAGACATTTTAGAAACGCACTAACATGGCAATATTTATGACTACCATATATCAGACTAGCAACTGCATTGAAAATAGACTGGAGTCTAGAAATTTATGATCAAGCAGACTAGAATAAATAGAATTACAATAATCCAGACGCGACACAACTAATTAATTAGACAGTAGACAGTGAAATTAAATATTGTTGGTGGACACTGAAACTAAGGCTTTGCTATAAAATAACCAGTTTTCTACGACACGAAATATTGCAGAGTTACTGAAAATATCGAAAACCACCGTTTGGTGAAGATAGGAAATGAAGGCAAATCTCCTGGCTCCGCATTATACGTGATTGGGCTGGCATAAAGGGCGTTGGAGATCTTTTTCGGGCTGCCGGGGACAAAGATGTCTACTCCCAGGTGATATTCAACCTTGGGGGGACCTGACATGACACTGGGAAGAAGAAGAAGGAAATGAAGAAAGAATAGGAAACAGAAACTGTCCTTAGATCTTATTGCGTTTACTTAACGCTATGTTAACGCTATGTTATCAGTCCAGGTCAAATGTGAGTCATATATGTTATCATATTGTTATGAGAACATTGGGAAAACCTAACAAAGCTTGGCGCAACCACATTTTATTTATTCTGAACGAGGAAAAAGTTTAATGGCATACGACACAAATATAAATTAATCCAAATCGGATTTTTTGCCGTTATCACTAAATGTGGCAATTTAATACAATTTAAATGACAATATCTCATTTTTTACACGTTTGAATTTTTAAATGTCACTATAGTTCTGAAAATCTAAGATGAACCGTATGACAGCTCACAAATTTGCCCTAATACAACTTTGTAACGATGTTCAGTAATTTTAATTATTTTATCAACTTTAATACAATATAAGCCTCGATTCTAATAAATAGCAAGTTATTTAGGTAAATACATAAATACATAAAACTAACAATAATAACAAATTAATACATCTTGTTACAAATTAGCAAAAATGTGTCAGTTTGTTAAAATCAAATGATATTTGGTGACGTTTGTCAAAAGTCACTACGTTAGTCCGCATTGGCTAGGGATGGGGTATACGATAATTGGATATTCGATTTTTTTATACCTAAAATTAAATGTTCGTAATTAGTATTAATTCATAGTGGATCTTGGCCTATTTAAAGATAGATACAAATCATACAATACATTAGAAAGTCAGTATAATGAAAATTAGGAATTAAAACGTCAGTTTAGAGAAAAACAATTTTTCGATTTGTAAAAAAACTATTCGATTTGTAAAAAAAACGATTTTACCCCATCCCTTTGTGACAAACGTCACACGGTTCATCCTAGACTTTCCGAAGTATAACAGTTGCTCTTTTTTACACTTCAGTGTCTTTATTTTTATTTATTCATTTATATGACATGTAATTGTATATATACATTGTATATGAAGAACGAGTTAAACAACAGGTCATTTCACTTGCGGAAGGGCCACTGCGTGGTGGCTGGTCGCCTTTAAAGAATGAGTATTGTGAAGGATCTCAGTTATTAGTGTGGTCTGGGTGATGAAACTATAGATCATAGGTTCCCAAATTTATTTGACCCATTACCCCCTTTTCAGCAAAAAAATGCACATGCCCCCCCCCGGGAAATGTACCTTTTTAAAATTAAATAAAACAGAAAAATGCAGTAAACATATTTTTATGTATTGCGTGTTAACATAAGTTGTGTCTGTTTTTTTTTTCAAATTAAAAATGAGCTCCAAAAGTAAAACAAAATGGTAAAGGTTGTACGTCATTCGAAAGAAAATTTTCTGCTCTACAATATATTGTGTTTACTTTTACGTTACATATATTATTTTATTTGATTACAAGCCTTCAAAATGGAATGTCAAGTAGACGAAAGTGAGCATTTTCGACACATCCTTCGACAATTGATTTTTGTTGTTTTCGCTCAAAACATGTGGAACCCAAGCGCCGAACTTCTGGACTTTTCCCATTGATTTAAGATGGCGGTATACAGTCATGTGACTACAATTCATCTGCTCAGCCAATTCTACGGTAGTTTGAAGGGAATCTTCATGAATAATATGGTTTAAGCGGTCCTCATCGAAGTCCACTGGTCGTCCGGAACGCTCCATCCTTTCAGGTCTAAATTACCGTCTTTGAAACGCAAAAACCATCGACGACCTGTCCTTTCATTCATAACATCTTCACCATACACTTCGCAAATATCGCAAGCAGTTTCGGCAGCTTTATTCCCTCGATTGAACGCAAACAGAAGGAGGTGTCGAAAACGCTCACTTTCGTCTACTTGACATTTCATTTTGAAGGCTTGTAATCAAATAAAATAATGTATGTAACGTAAAAGCAAGCACAATACCTTGTAGAGTAGAAATTTTTCTTTCGAATGACATATAACCTTTACCATTTTGTTTTAATTTTGGTGCTCATTTTTAATTTGGAAAAAAACGGACACAACTTATTTTAACACCCAATACATATCTATAGTGTTATAAATAAGATACGCTAATATTTAAATTGTTGAAATATTTATCAAATAATCCTAATGAGAAGGATGAACCTGATGTACTGCCACCAATTTATTCATCTGCCGCAGTTTGTATTTGCAATAAAATTTCAGCAAAAAAATTATGCAACTATGATAGTAATTTTTTAATTTCAAAAAGGTATTTTGAAAATAAAACAATTTGGAAAAAAAATTATAAAGGTATTTATTAAAATAAGCAAGAAGCTCCCCAACTTCCCCCAGGGCCAGCATGGCTCCCTCAGTTCCCTCCAGTACCCCCAGAGGGGCTGATGGGCCCACTGTGGGAACCTATGCTATAGATAAGGGGTCGGCAAACTACGACCCGCGAGCCAAATCCGGCCCGATGCCTATTTTAATCCGGCCCGCGAGCTAATAATAACTAATCTCATTTTTAATACATTTTATGTTTTATGTGTTTGTTTTGTTAAATTGTTTTAGTTAAATTGTATATGTGTACTTTGGTTTTATTTAGTACGTAGTAAGTTTAAATTTATTATAATGCTTTAATTAAATTTAATTATTTTCTCATGACCAAAATTTTTATTTCAAGAAAATATTAGTTACCACAAAAAAGATGTAAATATTTCCAAAATGAAGTACGTAAAATCGCAATACAGGCCTGTATTAACTGATGACCATTTGCGATCAATTTTGATGATAAGAAGTACTAACTTAGAACCCAAAGAGCAAAGAAAGTTCATAAAGCCTCGCCGCACGCTACGTCTTTGCGCCTTCTTCACCGTCTTCTCCAGCATCGTCACCCCATCTTCACCGTCTTCACCATCGTCGCTACACTGAGGCCCCCGGGATGGGCGGGAGGACGCCTAACCTGAACTGCGCCACCAGGGCCGCTGACATGAGCGTTCGAACGCCTTTGAAGATAGTCACCATGCCCAACTATGGTCGATTCAAATGGTCAATAAAAGCTCATCGAGCCTAAAAATTCCCCATAAATTAACACACAAATACTTAATATAAGTATAAACATATAAATAACACTGCACACACATATGACACAACAGTGGAAATGGTATTCCCTCAAATCACTGACAAAAGATCTACGGCGCAGTAAAATGCGCACGTTTTAAAAATTTAATATAAGCCTTTGAACTCATCTACTATGCGTATCCAGAAAGTAAGTGTACTGAGGCTCTCACGACCGGATGGATTTTATTTTCGACATGTTGGCTACACTTCCGTGTAGCCTGACCCTTCCCCTCCGCAACGAGACCGGTTCGAGGTCAGTACGTTGAGAAGTGTCGACGCGACAACACGTTTCGTGAAAAATGTCAATCCAATCTCCCGCCAAGTGCGAAATACGCGGCGTCATCCGTTGTCTCGTTTGGAAGGGAAAACTTCCGGTTGAGGTTTATAATGAGGTGAAAACTGCATATGGTGATAAAGCTATGAATCGTACGAGTGTGTTCAAGTGGTGTCGCGAGTTTAAAAACGGTCACGTCCCACCTCTTCACCCTCCGCCAAAAAGTTCAAAACCACAATTTCAGCCAAGAAAATCATAGCATCCGTGTTTTGGGACTGTCAAGGCATACTTTTAATTGAATATATGCCTCAAGGGGAGACCATCAACTCTGCAAGATACTGTGAGACCCTAAAAAAATTGCGGAGGGCGATTCAGAACAAGAGGAGAGGCATGCTGACAAAGGGAGTCTGCCTGCTGCACGACAATGCCAGACCACACACGGCCAACGCCACGAAGGAACTGCTCGCCTAGTTTAAATGGGATGTCCTGAACCATCCCGCGCATTCCCCTGACCTAACACCTTCAGATTACTATCTCTTTACCTCCCTGAAGCTGCACATGGGTGGAAAAAGGTTTTCAACCGACGAGGAGGTAAAGGAGGAGGTGGAGAAGTGGACGGAGGGGTTGGCGGGAAACTACTTCGAGGAAGGCATCAAAAAGTTGATACCCCGCTTCACCACCTGCATTGAGAGGAATGGCGACTATGTCGAAAAATAGCTTACATATGTACTACGGTAACCGCGTAATTTTTTTGTTTAAATAAAAAAATTGTAACCTACAAAAATTCAGTACACTTACTTTCTGGATATGCCTCGTATCTCCCCAGTTTGATGAAATGTTATCTCAGAACAAGCAATTACAGTAATCTCATTAGTAGAGCTTATTATAATATTATTATGTTACATTTCTTGTTCAATAATACGATTATTTTGCCTGTTTCTATAAAACCTTAATTAATAAATATAAATATTTTATTTGTTTTTTGTGCGTCAGTAAAATGTGTATAAATATTATCACCCTCTACTAAAAAGGTAAAGCTTTTTCGCTATATAAGTAGAGTTACCTATATAAATATCCTCGAGTTAGCTTCCTGGCCCGTCGAGCCTAAAAAAATTACGATCTGGCCCTTAGCGAAAAAAAGTTTGCCGACCCCTGCTATAGATCATATATTATGATTATCGATTGTCTTACGAGACCGATTCAATTAACTAAACGCCATATTTTTCTGTTTCCAAAGAATTTTGCATTTTTTCGAAGGATTTTTCCAATTTTAGGATATTTATGTATCCTAGAGGGAAGAGACGATGATGATTTGTTGATAAATAAAACACGTTTTCGATCGCAATGCGGAAAGAGAGGAATTTTATTAGTAACGTAGGTATTTATATAATTTTAGAATGTGCGCGGGAATGCGCTCGCGATATGCCTACGTCTCGTTTCTGCGAATGCAAAAACGATTAATGTTGTATGTAGGTATCATTCAAATACGGAACTGGCGAGACAAGTGTGGTGCGTTCTCGCTCTAGTATGGAATGCGGTCCGCTCCCGGCTACGGGTTGAATGGCCGGCGCGTGGACTTTGTAATTGTTTGTTTTGCATTGCTAAGGAATGCAAAGGTCACTTCATCGGTCATTGACCGTGTGTATGGACGCCCACAGTGTTCCGAGTGTGCGACCGCCACATAATCATAGATCGATTGTTATATTTTTTAATTGTACCAGTTGAAGATTTAAATTCTCTTAAATTTATTTCATTATATTGACTCATATAAGTGCACTTTGATGTGATGGGGCAAATCATCTAAGTCTAGGTGATTTGTCTAGTAATTAAAGAAAAGTGGATGCGTAGTTTATATAGATCTGGGTTTGTTAGTAAACTAGGCTTTTGCCTGTATCTTGTTTATAAACATAAAACAATAGGATAATGCTTTTTACCGATTGTTGATTAATATTTTAAAACCTCTGTCATAAATTTAACCCCTGTCATCAACTTGATAATTCTTACATTGCATTTTGTATTTTTTTAAAGCTTCATTGTAAACATTATTACACGGAAGACTAACTCTTATCTTTATATATTCCCAACAAAACAAAACAAAGATTTTCAGACGCTACGTGTGACAAACCCAGACTAGAGCCTTTTTTTAGTACCTCTGGATTGACGCGGTTTCAACTTACCGCAGTTAGGAAAAATGTTTTTTTTGAAAAGTTGAGGAATTATGATCTTAAGGTAGCATTTTCTCAAATGATGGAAGAGTTAAGAGCGATATCGAACGGCGTGTAGCAATAGGAAATAACGTCTTTGACAAAATCAAACATATATACTCAAACCGTACAGTATCAAAAACTGACAAGATGATAGACCACAACAGTATTATAGTAAAAACGTTGACGTATGAGAATGGACGTGAAATAAGGCTGAAAAGAGCCGAATAAATTATGTAGAAATGCGCGTACTAAGAATATGTAAGGTTAGGCACCATTTTTAAAGTAATTTTAAAAAAAAGTTGCTAACGTGTACCAACAGGTTGGACAACCCTGTTATAGTTACATCGAGTTGAATAGTTACATTTGTCCTCAGTGAGATACAGGCAAAATCCTAGTTTTCTGGGTACACGACAAATGAAAAGCAACAAACCCAGATCAATTAAAGTAATTGTGTTCGAATTAAATAACCTGTTGTTTTTCGCAAATTATGTATATTTGTTGTCATGTGTAAAATAAATAAATAAAAAACTTATTGTATAAAAAATATTAATTTTGTAAAAAAATTCGTATAAAATCCAATATTAAATTAGCAATGATGATGGTAGTGAATGCGAGCGAACTGAAACACGACAGATGGCGCTAGTATCGCATGTTAGTTACCAAGTACTGTGAAGTCCTTTCTGGTATAAATATCCACTGAAAACGTGGCAATGGAAGACTATTAATGTGAAACAATAGTGAAAGTGAACAATGGAAGAGATATAATCGTTTCAGTTCAAGCAATTTTTGGAACGGGCGTCGGACATTCAGATGTTAATACATAGGAATGTCACGATGCCTGTCTTAATGTGACAAATTAAGGTATTGCTCGGAGAAGTTACAGACACTTATAAAACACTTTATTAAAATGGGCGCTGTATAATAAAACATCGTCAATATATTTAAACTGTGTTAAATATCAAGTATCACCTCAAAAATAATAGCGTCAATTGTTATGGGTGTTCATTCAAGATATTATGTCTCAACCAACAATTTAATTTGAGTTGTTATTCTGTAGAATTTTTCTGTTCAACTGTGCATTATACTATCGGCAACCTATGGCACGCATGCCACTAAGTGGCACGCTGAAAGTGGTTTTAGTGGCACGGCATAAATAATGACAAATAATGAAATTTTTTAGTATATTATCAACCAATTAAATGCGTTATTTCTTAAACGAAACGGATCCTTTTTTTTATACGAAACTTTTTGTTTTTGGGGAAACATAATTTTTTTTATTTCGCTGCACGGCTCATTCTCTTGCACGTAATAACAGTTTTTGAACGGGGAATTCCAAAAATTATTACTGCGCAAAATCTCGCTAGTTTTAAACAGGGTTTCCAATTGATATTGCACATGGGGCCGTGTTAGTAATTTGAATTATAATGAAATTATATAATTGTAATTAAATAAATATTCAATTGCTTTAAGATAGATTTTTCTTTAACCCCCAGTTCCCTCCATGAAAAATTCCTGTATCCGCCAGTGGCACGCAGTTTCCAATACTTGAAAACAATTAAAAAGTGGCACTAAAATTAACAATCGAGCTATCTTAGCTTATCCGCTTTACCGTTGGACATTTTTTTCAATGCTCTAAGACGTCATTTTATTTTACAGTTTTATTTTATTTTGTTATATTTTTAATCTGTCAATGTCTGTTTAACAGTGGGTTTGTCCCAAGCCCACTGTTAAACAGACATTGACAGAGGTTTTGCGCATTGCTTAGACCGACCGGTCAGCGATCTAGTCACGACGCCCGTTCATAAGTCTTCATTTCCTCTGCGGTCGCGATGCCGCGCGGATCCAAACAAACATAAATATTTTAACAATAGTCAAGAATTTCAAGTATCAAATATCCAAGAAATATATAAATACATTTTTATGTTGTTTTGTTATTGTATATTTTTAATCTGTCAATGTCTGTTTAACAGTGAGTTTCTCCCAAGACAGAGCATCTTTGAGGCGAGTCTGCTCTCTACGATAAGCTATCGAATATGATTGTCAGCTATCTTGTGGATGGAAGACGTCTGTACGTCCATTGGTTCATAGTGTGCTAGCTGTTGCACTTCATCAAGCCCACAATCTTGACTGATCAAACCCTAATTTCCGGTGACGAGGATATCAAAGGCATATATTATATGCTGGAAGGAGTCACAATTTTTAAACTAAATTTTGGTAGTAAGTTTACTCAATATTTTACGATATCTTTTAGAAAATATGTTATCTGTACGTATATTTTGTAAAAAAATATGTTACAACATGCGTGCATTATTATTATTTATTTAAACCTCTTATATTTGCAAAGTATATGTATCGGACGTATGCGTCACCCCTTGAATATGTATAGATTCTTGTATGTTTGATAATATGTGTAGATATTTATATATTTCTTGGATATTTGATACTTGAAATTCTCGACTATTGTTAAAATATTTATGTTTGTTTGGATCCGCGCGGCATCGCGACCGCAGAGGTAATGAAGACTTATGAACGGGCGTCGTGACTAGATCGCTGACCGGTCGGTCTAAGCAATGCGCAAAACTCCCGAAAATTGTTGTATTTCGCGAGGTGTGAGGGCTTGTGGTGACCGACTGACCGTTCATATGAGGGGTCCCTTTCAATTTTAAATATATATATTCTCAGTACACTCTACCTCCTGTGTTTTACTTGAGACCTGCTACAACACACCATAAGAGAAATCTCTTCACCATCGCTACACTCTCATCGATCTACGCCTTTTAGAATTGACCTGAATTCTCCGAGCATTGCGCACCAACCATCGCACCTATTTACAGTTCTTTGTACGCGGTGCCGTACACTGTAAATGAATCATTTATACTTATAATTTTGTAAAAAAAAATTCGAACAAATTTTAAGATTTCCGATTTGATCAAATGAAACATTAATTAAGGATGTGAGGTTAAGTGGAAAGAAGAACTGAAATGAAGGATGTGGGGTTGAGTGGAAAGAAGAATTGGAATGAAACATTAATGAAGGATTTGAGGTTAAGTGGAAAGAAGAACTGGAATGAAACATTAATGAAGGATGTGGGGTTAAGTGGAAAGAAGAACTGGAATGAAACATTAATGAAGGATGTGAGGTTAAGTGGAAAGAAGAACTGGAATGAAACATTAATTAAGGATGTGGGGTTAAGTGGAAAGAAGAACTGGAATGAAACATTAATGAAGGATGTGGGGTTAAGTGGAAAGAAGAACTGGAATGAAACATTAATGAAGGATGTGGGGCTAAGTGGAAAGAAGAACTGGAATGAAACATTAATGAAGGATGTGGGGTTAAGTGGAAAGAAGAACTGGAATGAAACATTAATGAAGGATGTGGGGTTAAGTGGAAAGAAGAACTGGAATTAAACATAAATGAAGGATGTGGGGTTAAGTGGAAAGAAGAACTGGAATGAAACATTAATGAAGGATGTGAGGTTAAGTGGAAAGAAGAACTGGAATGAAACATTAATGAAGGATGTGGGGTTATGTGGAAAGAAGAACTGGAATGAAACATTAATGAAGGATGTGGGGTTAAGTGGAAAGAAGAACTGGAATGAAACATTAATGAAGGATGTGGGGTTAAGTGGAAAGAAGAACTGGAATGAAACATTAATGAAGGATGTGGGGTTAAGTGGAAAGAAGAACTGGAATTAAACATAAATGAAGGATGTGGGGTTAAGTGGAAAGAGAACTGGAATGAAACATTAATGAAGGATTTGAGGTTAAGTGGAAAGAAGAACTGGAATGAAACATTAATGAAGGATGTGGGGTTAAGTGGAAAGAAGAACTGGAATGAAACATTAATGAAGGATGTGGGGTAAAGTGGAAAGAAGAACTGGAATTAAACATAAATGAAGGATGTGGGGTTAAGTGGAAAGAAGAACTGGAATGAAACATTAATGAAGGATGTGGGGTTAAGTGGAAAGAAGAACTGGAATGAAACACTAATGAAGGATGTGGGGTTAAGTGGAAAGAAGAACTGGAATTAAACATTAATGAAGGATGTGAGGTTAAGTGGAAAGAAGAACTGGAATGAAAATTTAATGAAGGATGTGGGATTAAGTGGAAAGAAGAACTGGAATTAAACATTAATGAAGGATGTGGGGTTAAGTGGAAAGAAGAACTGGAATGAAACATTAATGAAGGATGTGGGGTTAAGTGGAAAGAAGAACTGGAATGAAACATTAATGAAGGATGTGAGGTTAAGTGGAAAGAAGAACTCGAATGAAACATTAATGAAGGATGTGGGGTTAAGTGGAAAGAAGAACTGGAATTAAACATAAATGAAGGATTTGGGGTTAAGTGGAAAGAAGAACTGGAATGAAACATTAATGAAGGATGTGGGGTTAAGTGGAAAGAAGAACTGGAATGAAACATTAATGAAGGATGTGGGGTTAAGTGGAAAGAAGAACTGGAATGAAACATTAATGAAGGATGTGGGGTTAAGTGGAAAGAGAACAGGAATGAAACATTAATGAAGGATGTGGGGTTAAGTGGAAAGAAGAACTGGAATGGTGAATAATGATATGTCAAAGACGTAAAGCATGTGGAAGAGCAGAATCATCACCATCACGATGAAAATGCTTCTGGAAAAGTCTCATGTCTTCGTGAAATTAATGTAAGCGAGAGACGCAGAATAGATGCTTTTGAAATGTAATGCAGAAGAAAGATGTATCGATCTTTATAAAAGAAAAGGTGGACTTATGCGTCCATTCTCGAAGAACTGAGAGTCAGTGATAGGTTGTAGATAATATGCAAATGGTACAATGGATCATCCGACTAGAGCCTATTATAAGTGCCTCTAGATTGACACGGTTTCAACTTACCGCAAGTCAGGAATTATGATATTAAGGTAGCATTTTCTCAAATAATGGAAGAGTTAAGAGCGATATCGAACGGCGTGTAGCAATAGGAAATAACGTCAATGACAAAATCAAACATACGAGTATATACTCAAACCGGATGGCGGTTGTTGCTTTAAAAAATTACTATGGTAGATAGTACTAAGCTTATAAAGCTTAAGTTTCAAGTTTTAAGACGCTACGTTCTTTAGTATTTGTTTGGCAGCCATCAATTATGCGAACTTATTGCAGCATTTGAGTGATGAAATCAAGAAAAAACGGCCGCATTTGGCGAAAAAGAAAGTGTTGTTTCATCAAGACAATGCACCAGTTCACACATCCGTTATCGCGGTGGCCAAAATCAATGAATTAAAGTTCGAATTGCTTCCTCACGCACCCTATTCGCCAGATTTAGCCCTCTCGGATTATTTTCTTTTTCCAAACTTAAAAAAATGGCTCGGTGGTAAAAGATTTGCCAACAATGAAGAGGTGGAATCTGCGGTTGATGGCTATTTTGAGGCGCTCGACGGTTCTCACTATAAACAGGGTATCGAAGCTATTGAACATCGCTGGGAAAAGTGTGTCGAGCTGAAAGGAGACTATGTTGAGAAATAAAATTATTTTTTACCAATTTTTTTGTGTTTTCTATGTTAAGTCGGGTACTTTTGGGACTACCCTCGTATATACTCAAACCGTACAGTATCAAAATCTGCCAAGATGATAGACCACAACAGTATTTTAGTAAAAACGTTGACGTATGAGAATAGACGTGAAATAAGGCTGAAAAGAGTCGAATAAAGGATGTAGAAATGCGCGTATTAAAAATTAGTAAGGTTAGGCACCATTTTTTTAAAGTAATTAAAAAAAAAGTTGCTAACGTGTACCAACAGGTTGGGCAACCGTGTTATATAGCAACAAGCTTTCTGAGTTGTATAGTTACATTTGTCCTCAGTGAAATACAGGCAAAAGCCTAGTTTTCTGGGGACACGACAAATGAAAAGCAACAAACCCAGATCAATTAAAGTAATTTTTTCCGAATTAAATAACCTGTTGTTTTTTCTCAAATTATGTATATTTCTTGTCATGTGTAAAATAAATAAATAAAAAAATTATAAAAAATATAAAGTTTGTAAAAAAATTCGTATAAAATCCAATATTAAATTAGCAATGATGATGGTAGTGAATGCGAGCGAACTGAAACACGACAGATGGCGCTAGTATCGCATGTTAGTTACCAAGTACTGTGAAGTCCTTTCTGGTATAAATATCCACTGAAAACGTGGCAATGCAAGACTATTAAAGTGAAACAATAGTGAAAGTGAACAATGGAAGAGATATAATCGTTTCAGTTCAAGCAATTTTTGGAACGGGCGTCGGACATTCATATGTTAATACATAGGAATGTCACGATGCCTGTCTTAATGTGACAAATTAAGGTATTTCTCGGAGAAGTTACAGACACTTATAAAACACTTTATTAAAATGGGTGCTGTATAATAAAACATCGTCAATATACGAGTATTTAAACTGTGTTAAATATCAAGAATCACCTCAAAAATAATAACGTCAATTGTTATGGGTTTCTTTTAACATATTATGTCTCAACCAACAATTTGATTTGAGTTGTTATTCTGTAAATTTTTTCTGTTCAACTGTGCAATACTATCGGCAACCTATGGCACGCATGCCACTAAGTGGCACGCTGAAAGTGGTTTTAGTGGCACGGCATAAATAATGACAAATAATGAAATTTTTTTAGTATATTATCAACCAATTAAATGCGTTATTTCTTAAACGAAACGGATCGTTTTTTATATACGAAACATTTTGTTTTTGGGGAAATATCAATTTTTTATTTCGCTGCACGGCTCATTCTCTTGCACGTAATAACAGTTTTTGAACGGGGAATTCCAAAAATTATTACTGCGCAAAATCTCGCTAGTTTTAAACAGGATTTCCAATTGATATTGCACATGGGGCCGTGTTAGTAATTTGAATTATAATGAAATTATATAATTGTAATTAAATAAATATTCAATTGCCTTTAGATAGATTTTTCTTTAACCCCCAGTTCCCTCTATGAAATATTCCTGTATCCGCCAGTGGCACGCAGTTTCCAATACTTGAAAACTATTAAAAAGTGGCAATAAAATGAACAATCGAGCTATCTTAGCTTATCCGTTTTACTGTTGGACATTTTATTCAATACTTTAAAACGTCATTTTATTTTGCAGTTTTATTTTATTTTGTTATATTTTTTAATCTGTCATTGTCTGTTTAACAGTGGGTTTGTCCCGATTTCCGATTTGATCAAATGAAACATTAATTAAGGGTGTGAGGTTAAGTGGAAAGAAGAACTGGAATGAAACATTAATGAAGGATGTGGGATTAAGTGGAAAGAAGAACTGGAATGAAACATTAATGAAGGATGTGGGGTTAAGTGGAAAGAAGAACAGGAATGAAACATTAATGAAGGGTGTGGGATTTAGTGGAAAGAAGAACTGGAATGAAACATTAATGAAGGATGTGGGGT
This sequence comes from Odontocerum albicorne, assembly GCA_949825065.1. Lineage (NCBI taxonomy): Eukaryota > Metazoa > Arthropoda > Insecta > Trichoptera > Odontoceridae > Odontocerum > Odontocerum albicorne. The sequence continues at coordinate 28,668,758 of OX463860.1, forward strand.
TAAGTGGAAAGAAGAACTGGAATGGTGAATAATGATATGTCAAAGACGTAAAGCATGTGGAAGAGCAGAATCATCACCATCACGATGAAAATGCTTCTGGAAAAGTCTCATGTCTTCGTGAAATTAATGTAAGCGAGAGACGCAGAATAGATGCGTTTGAAATGTAATGCAGAAGAAAGATGTATCGATCTTTATAAAAGAAAAGGTGGACTTATGCGTCCATTCTCGAAGAACTGAGAGTCAGTGATAGGTTGTAGATAATATGCAAATGGTACAATGGATCATCCGACTAGAGCCTATTATAAGTGCCTCTAGATTGACACGGTTTCAACTTACCGCAATTAGGAAAAATGTTTTTTGAAACGTTGAAGAATTATGATCTTAAGGTAGCATTTTCTCAAATGATGGAAGAGTTAAGAGCGATATCGAACGGCGTGTAGCAATAGGAAATAACGTCAATGACAAAATCAAACATACGAGTATATACTCAAACCGTACAGTATCAAAATCTGCCAAGATGATAGACCACAAAAGTATTTTAGTAAAAACGTTGGCGTATGAGAATGGACGTGAAATAAGGCTGAAAAGAGCCGAATAAATTATGTAGAAATGCGCGTACTAAGAATACGTAAGGTTAGGCACCATTTTTTAAAGTAATTTAAAAAAAGTTGCTAACGTGTACCAACAGGTTGGGCAACCCTGTTATATAGCAACAAGCTTTCTGAGTTGTATAGTTACATTTGTCCTCAGTGAGATACAGGCAAAAGCCTAGTTTTCTGGGGACACGACAAATGAAAAGCAACAAACCCAGATCAATTAAAGTAATTGTGTCCGAATTAAATAACCTGTTGTTTTTTCGCAAATTATGTATATTTCTTGTCATGTGTAAAATAAATAAATAAAAAAATTATAAAAAATATAAATTTTGTAAAAAAATTCGTATGAAATCCAATATTAAACTAGCAATGATGACGGTAGTGAATGCGAGCGAACTGGAACACGACAGATGGCGCTAGTATCGCATGTTAGTTACCAAGTACTGTGATGTCCTTCCTGGTATAAATATCCACTGAAAACATGGCGATGGGAGAACATGGAAGTGAAACAACAGTGAAAGTGAAACAGTGGAAGAGATATACCAGTTCAAGCAATTTTTGGAACGGGCGTCGGACATTCAGATGTTAATACATACGAATGTCACGATGCCTGTCTTAATGTGACAAATAAAGCTATTGCTCGAAGAAGTTGCGGATACATAAAAAAACACTTTCTTAAAATGGGTGGTTTATATTATAATAGATCATCGTCTGCTGGACATTTTTGTCAATACTATAAAACGTCTTTATATAGACTCGACACTCGAACGGTTATTTTACAGTTTTATTTTGTTATATTTTTAATCTGTCATTGTCTGTTTAAAGGTCGATTTACACACATCAGTGAATGACGGTACCGTGACCGGCCCGGGATGAAACCGACATGGTCAAAAATATTCTTCTATGGATTTGAAGGGTCTTGTTCACACTTGTCCGGTGTGTGACCGCGACAGTGCAAACAATGCTGTCGCCGTCAAGGTCTATTTACACGCATTAATGACGTGACAATATCGTGATCAGCCCATGTTTAAAACCAACATGGTCAAAAATATTCCTCTATGGTTGTGATCTCCAAACTTTTTTGACCGCATACCTTTTTATGACGAAAATAATCATAAATTGTACCCCCAAATTATATATTCTCGTACATACATACATACATACATACATACATACATACATACATGCATGCATGCATGCATGCATACATACATACACACGTACATACGTACGTACGTACGTACGTACATACATACATACACACATACATACATACATACATACACACACACACACACACACACACACGCGATAATGAAACACACGCGATAATGAAACAATATATGTACATGCAATTGATAAATTACAAGAGAAATTTAAAATTATAATTTAATGGGAACAACGTGATTGAATTTGTTGACTAATTTCGGTAAAATCTGTCTTGATTCCCTGTGTTAATTCTATTCCAAGATCTGGTTCTAATTCTAATTTATTTCTGTTTTTGGTTTTAATTATTGTCATTGCCGAAAATTAATTATTGTCATTGTTTTTTTAAATTATCGGCAATAATGTCGATTCGCCTGGCAACGGTATTTGCCGACAAGGGAATAGATTTTAGTTTCTGAGCATATTCCTCTCCGTGAATTATTTCCACCCTTTTTATTGCTGCAGGAAGAAGAAGTGTTTCGCCAATTGTGTGTGGCTTTTTATCTTTCGCTATTAAGTAAGAAACCTCAAGAGAGGCTCGGAGTATGCGTACCCCACTTTAGGGACCAGTGCTCTATGGATTTGAAGTCTCGTCGGCGCGCGAACGTGCAAACAGTGAAACATCAAATTACTTTCGGACGATATTTTTGGTATTACGGCCGTGATTTTGATTTACTTTTTTTAGTGTTTTTTTAAGTTTTCATTTTGTTTTATTTGTTTTATTTATATTGTTTTATCAGAAACATGAACGAAACATAAAAAAATATATCATTATAAAAAAAACAACTTTTATTATTACTATTATTACTAAAAAAACTACTTTTGTTATTATTCGGGGTAAAGTCTTGATCCGAGTGATTATCTTAAGGTTTTGATACTTTTGTAAGTATTTAAAAAAATATATCATTTAAAAAAAAAACTACTTTTATTATTACTAAAAAAACTACTTTTGTTATTATTCCGAGTCAAGTCTTGATCCGAGTGATTATCTTAAGGTTTTGATACTTTTGTAAGTATTTAAAAAAATATGTCATTTAAAAAAAAAATACTTTTATTATTACTATTATTACTAAAAAAACTACTTTTGTTATTATTCCGAGTCAAGTCTTGATCCGAGTGATTATCTTAAGGTTTTGATACTTTTGTAAGTATTTAAAAAAATATATCATTTAAAAAAAAAACTACTTTTATTATTACTAAAAAAACTACTTTTGTTATTATTCCGAGTCAAGTCTTGATCCGAGTGATTATCTTAAGGTTTTGATACTTTTGTAAGTATTTAAAAAAATATATCATTATAAAAAAAAAACAACTTTTATTATTACTAAAAAAACTCCTTTTATTATTACTATTATAACTAAAAAACTACTTTTGTTATTATTCGGGGTAAAGTCTTGATCCGAGTGATTATCTTAAGGTTTTGATACTTTTGTAAGTATTTAAAAAAATATGTCATTTAAAAAAAAATACTTTTATTATTACTATTATTACTAAAAAAACTACTTTTGTTATTATTCCGAGTCAAGTCTTGATCCGAGTGATTATCTTAAGGTTTTGATACTTTTGTAAGTATTTAAAAAAATATATAATTTAAAAAAAAAAACTACTTTTATTATTACTATTATTACTAAAAAAACTACTTTTGTTATTATTCCGAGTCAAGTCTTGATCCGAGTGATTATCTTAAGGTTATGATACTTTTGTAAGTATTTAAAAAAATATATCATTATAAAAAAAAAACAACTTTTATTATTACTAAAAAAACTCCTTTTATTATTACTAAAAAACTACTTTTGTTATTATTCGGGGTAAAGTCTTGATCCGAGTGATTATCTTAAGGTTTTGATACTTTTGTAAGTATTTAAAAAAATATATCATTTAAAAAAAAACTACTTTTATTATTACTATTATTACTAAAAAAACTACTTTTGTTATTATTCCGAGTCAAGTCTTGATCCGAGTGATTATCTTAAGGTTTTGATACTTTTGTAAGTATTTAAAAAAATATATCATTATAAAAAAAAACAACTTTTATTATTACTAAAAAAACTCCTTTTATTATTACTATTATTACTAAAAAAACTACTTTTGTTATTATTCGGGGTAAAGTCTTGATCCGAGTGATTATCTTAAGGTTTTGATACTTTTGTAAGTATTTAAAAAAATATATCATTTAAAAAAAAAACTACTTTTATTATTACTATTATTACTAAAAAAACTACTTTTGTTATTATTCCGAGTCAAGTCTTGATCCGAGTGATTATCTTAAGGTTTTGATACTTTTGTAAGTATTTAAAAAAATATATCATTTAAAAAAAAAACTACTTTTATTATTACTATTATTACTAAAAAAACTACTTTTGTTTTATTCCGAGTCAAGTCTTGATCCGAGTGATTATCTTAAGGTTTCGATACTTTTGTAAGTATTTAAAAAAATATATCAATATAAAAACCTTGAAAACCTTGAAAAGATGAAACGCTTTGCCCAATCGATACCGCCTCTACTATATTTAAAAAAAACAAATAATAATTGGATCACGAGAATTATTTTTTGAATTTAATACAGACATCACGCTCTAACTGAATGTACAGAAATCACTGTTAAGATCACGGCCGGTGGAATCATGGGACCGTCATGGCACTGTCCGGCACTGTCATGGCACGTACCGGTCACCTTCACTGATGTGTGTAAATCGACCTTAACAGTGGGTTTGTCCCAAGACAGAGCATCCTTGAGGCGAGTCTGCTCTCTACGATAAGCTATCGAATATGATTGTCAGCTATATTGTGGATGGAAGACGCCTGTACGTGCATTGGTTCATAGTGTGCCAGCTGCACTTCATAGATTGACGCGGTTTCAACTTACCGCAGTTAGGAAAAATGTTTTAAAAAAAAAAAAAACGACGAGCGAGTTGAGGAATTATGATGGAAAAGTTAAGAGCGATATAGAACGGCATGTAGCGATAGGAAATAATTGCATACTAAAACATATATACTCAAACCGTACAGTATCAAAATCTGCCAAGATGATGGACCACAACAGTATTTTAGTAATAGTTTTGACGTATGAGAATGGACCTGAAACAAGGCTGAAAAGAGACGAACAAATGCTGTAGAAATGCGCGTACTAAGAGTATGTCAGGCTAGGCACCAATATTTCAAAGTAATGTAAAAAAAGTTAGCTTACGTGTTCCAACAGGTTGGGCAACCCTAAATATAGTAATAAGCCTTCCGAGTTGTACAGTTACTTTTATAAAAAATATAACTTTTGTAATAAAATTCGTATGAAATCCAATATGAAACTTGCAACGATGATGGTAGTGAATGCGAGCCAACCGAAACACGACAGATGGCGCTAGTATTGCACGCTAGTTACCAAGTACTGTGATGTCCTTCTTGGTATAAATATCCACTGAAAATGCAATATTTAATTACAACAGTAGGGTCCGTCATGTAGAATTGACGATGAATACTTCAAATAATTTTTGGAACGGGCGTTGGATATTCATATGTTATTAATACATATGAATGTCACGATGCCTGCCTTAAGTTTACAAATAAAGCTAGTGCTCGGAGAAGTTACAGACACTTAAAATAAAAACACTTTCTTGAAATGGGTGCTGTATAGAACATAACAAATATATTTAAAATGTGTTAAATATCAAATATTACCTCAAAAATAATGTCAATTGTTATAGGTGTTCTTTCAAAATATGGCACACGTGCCACTAGGTTGCACGCGGATGTGAATTTGTTGGCACTGCATAAATAATGAAAAATGATAAAATTCTTCAGAACATTTACCAATTAAATGCGTAATTTTTTAAACAAAACGGCTCGTTTTTTTATAAGAAATTTTTCGTTTTTGAGGATACATCAAATAAAATATCCGCTGCACGATTCATTTCCTTACACGAAATTAATAGTTTTTGAAGGGGAAATTGCATTATTTATTGTTGCGCAAAATCTCGCTAATTTTGAACCGGGTTTCTAATAGATATTGCGCATGGGACCATCTTAGTAATTTAAATTATAAGAAAGTAATATAATAGTATTTAAATAAATATTTGTCTTTAAAAAATAGACAAATTTGTCTTTGAAAATCCCCCCCCTGGAAAAATCCTGGACCCGTCAGTGGCACGCGGAGTGTCCAATACTTCAAAATAGTTTTAAAAAAAAATGGAACCTCAGTGCATATAGGTGTAGGTTGCCGACCGCTGCATTATACCGTACCTGATGAATAGTACAAATTTATGTCTCTAAAATTATTTTAAATGGAGTTATTAGCCATCAATTGAAGAAATCTTATGGTGAAAATAAAACGCATCATAAGCAAATGGGTTCATGCGGTATTCATAAAAAAAACTTTTTTTAAATATGACTTTAAAAATTGAAATAGACAAGAATGTTTTTTTTTTAAATTTATGTTTAAAACACTGCATCGCTGACTCAAGTATGTATAGTAATATACACACATACATACTATCATGCCATATCTCTCTGTTAGGGTACGCATAGAGGACAGCACCAAACTTTCCTATCTCGACACACATCCTTCGCTTCTACATCGATACACCTTCTCATAAAACTACGATTTCTCAAATTTTAAAAATTTCCTTTCAAAATATCATTAACATGATTCAACTATACTTTCTTGGTATATTTCTACCACACCTTCCACTCACATTAACATTACACATATATTTACATTGTTAGCTACTGTGGTAACTATCATTATGTTTTAACCCTTTGCATTCGAATGCCGCCATAGAGGCGGCATGCATGGTTTGCATATTACTCGAGTGGCGCCGCTATGGCGCCAAGATAATAAAGTCTTATTTCTCAATATTTTTAATATATCGTGTTTTTCAGTTTTCAATATTATTTAACCAAGGATCATATTAGTACAATGAAATAATAATAATAAGTTACGGAATCTGATCGAGTAAAGGGAGGCGTGATAGCAATACACGAGAAAATGCTTCGAATTGGCGGTAGGCACATAACAAAAAGCTCTCGAGTGCAAAGGGTTAAGTGTGTTTCAAGGTACTGTGGTAACTATCGTTATGTTTTAAGTGTGTTTCAAGGTACTGTGGTAATTATCATTATGTTTTAAGTGTGTTTCAAGGTACTGTGGTAATAATCGTTATGTTTTAAGTGTGTTTCAAGGTACGGTGGTAATAATCGTTATGTTTTAAGTGTGTTTCAAGGCACTGTGGTAACTATCGTTATGTTTTAAGTGTATTTCAAGGTACTGTGGTAACTATCGTTATGTTTTAAGTGTGTTTCAAGGCACTGTGGTAATAATCGTTATGTTTAAAGTGTGTTTCAAGGCACTGTGGTAACTATCGTTATGTTTTAAGTGTGTTTCAAGGTACTGTGGTAATAATCGTTATGTTTTAAGTGTGTTTCAAGGCACTGTGGTAACTATCGTTATGTTTTAAGTGTATTTCAAGGTACTGTGGTAACTATCGTTATGTTTTAAGTGTGTTTCAAGGTTCTGTGGTAATTATCGTTATGTTTTAAGTGTGTTTCAAGGTACTGTGGTAATTATCATTATGTTTTAAGTGTGTTTCAAGGCACTGTGGTAACTATCGTTATGTTTTAAGTGTGTTTCAAGGCACTGTGGTAACTATCGTTATGTTTTAAGTGTGTTTCAAGGTACTGTGGTAATTATCATTATGTTTTAAGTGTGTTTCAAGGTACTGTAGTAATAATCGTTATGTTTTAAGTGTGTTTCAAGGTACTGTGGTAATAATCGTTATGTTTTAAGTGTGTTTCAAGGCACTGTGGTAATAATCGTTATGTTTTAAGTGTGTTTCAAGGCACTGTGGTTACTATCGTTAAATTTTAAGTTTGTTTCAAGGTAATGTGGTATATATCATCGTCGTTGCTGGGCCAAAAAAAATAATTATCGATCTATCATAGCTTATCCGTTTTACTGCTGGACATTTTTTTTCAATACTATAAAACGTCTTTATATAGACTCAGCACTCAAACTGTTATTTTACAGTCTTATTTTATTTTATTATATTTTTAATCTGTCAATGTCTGTTGAACAGTGGGTTTGTCCCAAGATGGAGCATCCTTGAGGCGAGTCTGCTCTCTGCGATAAGCTATCGAATATGATTGTCAGCTATACTGTGGATGGAAAACGCCTGTACGTGCATTGGTTTATAGTGTGCCAGCTGCACTTCATAGATTGACGCGGTTTCAACTTACCGCAGTTAGGAAAAATGTTTAAAAAAAAAAAAACGACGAGCGAGTTGAGGAATTATGATGGAAAAGTTAAGAGCGATATCGAACGGCATGTAGCGATAGGAAATAATTGCATACTAAAACATATATACTCAAACCGTACAGTATCAAAATCTGCCAAGATGATGGACCACAACAGTATTTTAGTAATAGCTTTGACGTATGAGAATGGACGTGAAACAAGGCTGAAAAGAGACGAACAAATGCTGTAGAAATGCGCGTACTAAGAATATGTCAGGCTAGGCACCAATATTTCAAAGTAATGTAAAAAAAGTTGGCTTGCGTGTTCCAACAGGTTGAGCAACCCTAAATATAGTAATAAGCCTTCCGAGTTGTACAGTTACTTTTATAAAAAAATATAATATAACTTTTGTAATAAAATTCGTATAAAATCCAATATGAAACTAGCAATGATGACGGTAGTGAATGCGAGCCAACCGATACACGACAGATGGCGCTAGTGTTGCATGTTAGTTACCAAGTACTGTGATGTCCTTTCCGGTATAAATATCCACTGAAAACGAACAGCGGTATAAAGAACATGTATCATAAATAATACACTGTAATATTTATTGAATAATAATTTTTGGAACGGGCGTTGGATATTCAGATGTTATAACATATGAATGTCACGATGCCTGCCTTAATTTGACAAATCAATCCGTTGCTCGGAGAAGTTACACACTTAAAATAAAACACTTTCTTTAAATGGGAGTTGCATAGAATATCATAAATATATTTAAAATGTGTTAAATACAGGGCTGTGGAGTCGGATGGAAATTTACCGACTCCGACTCCGGCTTTATTGTATACTCCGACACCGACTCCAACTCTTGACTCTGACTTAAATTTTTATTTTATTTTATAATTTACTGCGTCTACCTTATGTATTTATATTGACTAATTAATAATGGATACAGGTATACATAAAAAAATTATCATATTCATACACAAATGAAACAATTTAATAAAAAAATATATAAACAATACGCATTAAGCAATATCTTCACACAAAAATAATATTAAAAATATATATTAATATTTAAAAAAAGAATTAAATAAACTTTTAAAATAATTAGAAAAACAACACAGGTAGGTATTAAAAAAAATAAGAAAACACTAAAATTAAAAGGTTGCTTCATTTGTTTTCATACCTTAACTAAATCTTATTTATATTGTTTATTATTTTTTTTATTCAATATTGAATAGAACACAAGATTTTTGAGAACGCCTGAATGCGGCGGCATCTTCCGAAGTAATGAACGAATATCGTATGCTGATATAATACACTAACAATATTTAGGCATGGACACGCCGCGCGTGTTTTGAGCATGAAGCAGATGGACACGCCAGGCGTGTTCTCAGCATTGGATGAGTTAAAGAAAATGTTAAAATAATTAAACGGAGTCGGTCGATTTTTTCCGACTCCGACTCCAACTCCGCCTGAAATGTTCCGACTCCACAGCCCTGTTAAATATTACCTCGAAAATAATGTCAATTGTTATGGGCGTTCTTTCAACATATGGCACAGGTACCACTAGGTGACACGCGGATGTGAATTTGTTGGCACTGCATAAATAATGAAAAATGATAAAAATTTTCAGCACATTTACCAATTAAATGCGTAATTTTTTAAACAAAACGGCTCGTTTTTTTATAAGAAATTTTTCGTTTTTGAGGATACATCAAATAAAATTTCGCTGCACGATTCATTTCCTTACACGAAATTAATAGTTTTTGATGGGGAAATTGCTTTAATTTTTTGTTGCGCAAAATCTCGCTAATTTTGAACCGGGTTTCTAATAGATATTGTAAAAAGGCAAGAGTTTTTGAGGCGCTGCAAACTCCATGGAGACGAAACTTGGGTTGCACACTACACGCCTGAAACCAAAAGGCAGTCTCAACAGGGGCGTCACACCTCTTCACCCTCCGCCAAAAAGTTCAAAACCACAATTTCAGCCAAGAAAATCATGGCATCCGTGTTTTGGGACTGTCAAGGCATAATTTTAATTGAATATATGCCTCAAGGGGAGACCATCAACTCTGCAAGATACTGTGAGACCCTAAAAAAATTGCGGAGGGCGATTCAGAACAAGAGGAGAGGCATGCTGACAAAGGGAGTCTGCCTGCTGCATGACAATGCCAGACCACACACGGCCAACGCCACGAAGGAACTGCTCGCCTCGTTTAAATGGGATGTCCTGAACCATCCCGCGCATTCCTCTGACCTAGCACCTTCAGATTACTATCTCTTTACCTCCCTGAAGCTGCACATGGGTGGAAAAAGGTTTTAAACCGACGAGGAGGTAAAGGAGGAGGTGGAGAAGTGGACGGAGGGGTTGGCGGGAAACTACTTCGAGGAAGGCATCAAAAAGTTGATACCCCGCTTCACCACCTGCATTGAGAGGAATGGCGACTATATCGAAAAATAGCTTACATATGTACTACGGTAACCACGTAATTTTTTGTTTGAATAAAAAAAATTGTAACCTACAAAAATTCAGTACACTTATTTTCTGGATATGCCTCGTATAACCTTAAAGATTGAAATATACAAGAATGTTTTTTTTTAAATTTATGTTTAAAACACTGCATCGCTGACTCAAGTATGTATAGTAATATACACACATACATACTATCATGCCATATCTCTCTGTTAGGGTACGCATAGAGGACAGCACCAAACTTTCCTATCTCGACACACATCCTTCGCTTCTACATCGATACACCTTCTCATAAAACTACGATTTCTCAAATTTTAAAAATTTCCTTTCAAAATATCATTAACATGATTCAACTATACTTTCTTGGTATATTTCTACCACACCTTCCACTCACATTAACATTACACATATATTTACATTGTTAGCTACTGTGGTAACTATCATTATGTTTTAACCCTTTGCATTCGAATGCCGCCATAGAGGCGGCATGCATGGTTTGCATATTACTCGAGTGGCGCCGCTATGGCGCCAAGATAATAAAGTCTTATTTCTCAATATTTTTAATATATCGTGTTTTTCAGTTTTCAATATTATTTAACCAAGGATCATATTAGTACAATGAAATAATAATAATAAGTTACGGAATCTGATCGAGTAAAGGGAGGCGTGATAGCAATACACGAGAAAATGCTTCGAATTGGCGGTAGGCACATAACAAAAAGCTCTCGAGTGCAAAGGGTTAAGTGTGTTTCAAGGCACTGTGGTAACTATCGTTATGTTTTAAGTCTGTTTCAAGGTACTGTGGTAATTATCATTATGTTTTAAGTGTGTTTCAAGGTACTGTGGTAATAATCGTTATGTTTTAAGTGTGTTTCAAGGTACTGTGGTAATTATCATTATGTTTTAAGTGTGTTTCAAGGTACTGTGGTAATTATCGTTATGTTTTAAGTGTGTTTCAAGGTACTGTGGTAATAATCGTTATGTTTTAAGTGTGTTTCAAGGTACTGTGGTAATAATCGTTATGTTTTAAGTATGTTTCAAGGCACTGTGGTAACTATCGTTATGTTTTAAGTGTATTTCAAGGTACTGTGGTAACTATCGTTATGTTTTAAGTGTGTTTCAAGGCACTGTGGTAATAATCGTTATGTTTTAAGTGTGTTTCAAGGCACTGTGGTAACTATCGTTATGTTTTAAGTGTGTTTCAAGGTACTGTGGTAATAATCGTTATGTTTTAAGTGTGTTTCAAGGCACTGTGGTAACTATCGTTATGTTTTAAGTGTGTTTCAAGGTACTGTGGTAATTATCATTATGTTTTAAGTGTGTTTCAAGGTTCTGTGGTAATTATCATTATGTTTTAAGTGTGTTTCAAGGTTCTGTGGTAATTATCGTTATGTTTTAAGTGTGTTTCAAGGTACTGTGGTAATAAGCGTTATGTTTTAAGTGTGTTTCAAGGCACTGTGGTAACTATCGTTATGTTTTAAGTGTGTTTCAAGGCACTGTGGTAACTATCGTTAAATTTTAAGTTTGTTTCAAGGTAATGTGGTATATATCATCGTCGTTGCTGGGCCAAAAAAAATAATAATCGATCTATCATAGCTTATCCGTTTTACTGCTGGACATTTTTTTTCAATACTATAAAACGTCTTTATATAGACTCAGCACTCAAACTGTTATTTTACAGTCTTATTTTATTTTGTTATATTTTTAATCTGTCAATGTCTGTTGAACAGTGGGTTTGTCCCAAGATGGAGCATCCTTGAGGCGAGTCTGCTCTATGCGATAAGCTATCGAATATGATTGTCAGCTATACTGTGGATGGAAAACGCCTGTACGTGCATTGGTTTATAGTGTGCCAGCTGCACTTCATAGATTGACGCGGTTTCAAGTTACCGCAGTTAGGAAAAATGTTTAAAAAAAAAAAAAAAAACGACGAGCGAGTTGAGGAATGATGATGGAAAAGTTAAGATCGATATCGAACGGCATGTAGCGATAGGAAATAATTGCATACTAAAACATATATACTCAAACCGTACAGTATCAAAATCTGCCAAGATGATGGACCACAACAGTATTTTAGTAATAGCTTTGACGTATGAGAATGGACGTGAAACAAGGCTGAAAAGAGACGAACAAATGCTGTAGAAATGCGCGTACTAAGAATATGTCAGGCTAAGCACTAATTTTTCAAAGTAATGTAAAAAAAAAGTAGCTTACGTGTATTAACAGGTTGGGTAACCCTAAAAACCCTAAAAATAATAATAAGCCTTCCGAGTTGTACAGTTACTTTTATAAAAAATATAACTTTTGTAATAAAATTCGTATGAAATCCAACATTAAACTAGCAATGATGACGGTAGTGAATGCGAGCCAACCGATACACGACAGATGGCGCTAGTATTGCATGTTAGTTACGAAGTACTGTGATGTCCTTGCCGGTATAGATATCCACTGAAAACGAACAGCGGCATGTTTGAATATAGATAATAATGCACTGTGTCATTAAGATGGAATATTAATTTTTGGAACGGGCGTTGGATATTCATATGTTATAACATATGAATGTCACGATGCCTGCCTTAATTTGACAAATAAATCTGTTGCTCGGAGAAGTTACACTCTTAAAAAAACACACTATCTTGAAATGGGAGCTGTATCTCTCCGTGGTTGCAGTCCTAAGACTGGTTTGCAGCAATTTCAACTATTCTCCTCCATTCCCCCCTGTCCTGTGCGGCTCTTTTTAAATCTGTATATGTTGAGCAGCGCACGTCCACCAACAGGTCCTCCAGGTACTCTCGGCGTGGGCGTCCCCTAGAGTTTGTCCCCTCGGTCATACCCTCCATTATGGCATGCAAGAGGCCCTCTTGTCGTATTATATGACCGATCCATCCTGCACGCCTTTCGGACAGGATCCTGAGCAGGTGCCTTCCTCCTTCGATTCGTTGGAGAACCTCTTCATTTGTGATGCGGTCTCTCCAGGAAATTCCTAATAGTCTTCTATAGGACCACATCTCAAAAGCCTCTAGTCTTCGTCTATCTCTTTCGGATAGGCACCATGTCTCGCAGCCGTACATCAAGATACTCCATACATAGGTCTTGATGAGGAGTATTCTCAGTTTTAGGTCTATATTATTTGATTCTATTATTTTCGACCTTTTATTAAATGCAAGTCTGGCCTGATGTATACGGCTGTCGACCTCGCTCTTGGACCGACCGTCCCATGTTATTTTGCTCCCGAGGTAGACAAACTCCTCGGTGTTCTTTAGTGGTTTACCCGACATCACTATTCTCATCTGGTGTTGCGCTCGGCCTACAGTCAGCAGCTTTGTTTTGTCTTTATTTATCTTCATACTGTAGTTATTTTGAAGAATGCTTTCCATAGTTGTTAAGGCCTCTTGTAGTTCCTCTTCACTTTCAGCAACCATAGCAATATCGTCAGCGAACCTTATCATATCCACCTTTTGCCCGTGTATCTTTACACCTTCTCTGTGCTGTATAGAACATCACAAATATAAAATCGGAGCTGTATAGAACATCACAAATATATTTAAAATGTGTTAAATATTACCTCGAAAATAATGTCAATTGTTATGGGTGTTCTTTCAACATATGGCACAGGTACCACTAGGTGACACGCGAATGTGAATTTGTTGGCACTGCATAAATAATGAAAAATGATAAAATTCTTCAGCACATTTACCAATTAAATGCGTAATTTTTTAAACAAAACGGCTCGGTTTTTTATAAGAAATTTTTCGTTTTTTAGGATACACCGCTGCATGATTCATTTCCTTACACGAAATTAATAGTTTTTGAAGGGTAAATTGTATTATTTTTTATTGCGCAAAATCTCGCTAATTTTGAACCGTATTTCTTATAAATATTGTGCATGGGACCATCTTAGTAATTTGATTTATAAAAAAGTAGTATCATAGCATTTAAATAAGTATTTGTCTTTAAAAACTAGACAGATTTGTCTTTGAAAATCCTCCCCCCCTCACCCCGCTGGAAAAATCCTGGACCCGTCAGTGGCACGCGGAGTGTCCAATACTTCAAAATAGTTTTAAAAAAAATGCCACTTCAGTGCATATAGGTGTAGGTTGCCGACGTGTAGGTGTAGGTGTAGGTTGATGAATAGTTCAAATTTACGTCTCTAAAATTATTATAAATGGAGTTATTAGCCATCAATTGAAGAAATTTTATGGTGAAAATAAAACACCATAAGCAAATAGGTTCATGCGGCATTTATAAAAAAAACTTATTTAAATATAACCTAGAGAAAAATGACAGTATTTTGGCGCAAAAGAAAACAAAAATTCTGATTTGAACGTGTAAATGTTATTTAAAGGTGTAAATGGACTTTAATGTTTGTTTTTTTTAATTATGTTTAAAACACTGCATCGCTGACTCAAGTCTTTCTAGTAATATATACACATAACATATCTCTATCACGCCATATCGCTGTTAGGGTACGCGTAGAGGAACAGTATTAATTCACAGTGGATCTTGGCCTATTTAAAGATATATACAAATCATACAAATCATATCATCAATACATTACAAAGTCAGTATAATGAAAATTAGGAATTAAAACGTCAGTTTAGAGAAAAAAAATCGATTTATTAAAAAAACGATTCGATTTGTAAAAAAAACGATTTTACCCCACCCCTTTGAGACATGACATTTCAAATGTTAAAGGAACCATCCTACATTTTCCCAAGTAAAAGTGTGGTTAGGTTAGGTTAGAATTGAACGATTCGATTTGTAAAAAAAGATTTGAACGATTCGATTTGTAAAAAAAAAACGATTTTACCCCATCCCTTTGAGACATGACATTTCAAATGTCACAGGGACAATCCTACATTTTCTCAATTAACCCAAATTATATTCTTAATCAAAGGGTTCGATTTAAACTTTGTGGAACTCTATATTAGAATATTTAATAACGAATTACTTAGTTATTCTATTAATTACATTAAACCCTGCTACACGCATTTCTACTTTCCATTGTGATTCTCTTCTTACTGAAGAGAGCTTCTGGATATGGGCTAGAAACACGCGTAGCGGGGATTATATTAATTAGTGGAATAATAATGTATCATAGTTTATTGTTAAATATTCTTAAGTTATTCGCAACATAACTAAATTAGTTAAAAATATATGTATTTCAGTAAAGATATTATATAAAGATATTATACGCAAGAACGGGTCTTCCAGCCGCTATGCCTGTTGGAAGGGCCTTAACTCTTGAACGGGACTGCTTCGGATATTGACATATTTCATATCACATTACCAAAAGCAAAAGTAAATTATCTTCTTAGATTGAGCGCGTTAGAAAGCACTCATCAACGTACTTCAGTGACTGAATATATGTGTATCATATGTTTGTGTGTATATACTCGTATATATGCATATATTAGGTGTTAACATAAGTTGTGTCCGTTTTTTTTTTAATTAAAAAATGAGCACCAAAAGTAAAACAAAATGGCAAAGGTTGTCAATTGTCGAACGATGATTTTTGTTATTTTCACTCAAAAATGTGGAACCCAAGGGCCGAACTCCTGGACTTTTCCCATTGATTTAAGATGGCGGTATACAGTCATGCGACTACAATTCACCTGCTCAGCCAATTCTACAGTGGTTTGAAGGGGATCTTCATGAATAATATGGTTTGAACGGTCCTCATCGAAGTCCACTGGTCGTCCGGAACGCTCCATTCTTTCAGGTCGAAATTACCGTATTTGAAACGCAAAAACCATCGACTAGCTGTCCTTTCATGGCATAGCATCTTCACCGTACACTTCGCAAATATCGCGAGCAGCTTTGGCAGCTTTATTCTCTCGATTGAACGCGAACAGAAGGAAGTGTCGAAAATTCTCACTTTCGTCTACTTGACATTCCATTTTGAAGGCTTGTAATCAAATAAAATAATATATGTAACGTAAAACCAAACACAATATCTTGTAGAGCAGAAAATTTTCTTTCGAATGACGTATAACCTTTACCATTTTGTTTTATTTTTGGTGCTCATTTTTTAATTTGAAAAAAAAGGGACACAACTTACGTTAACACCCAATACATTATTTTTTATTTTATATAATTTTTAATTTTTCTTCTTTTTTAATATGTCTTGTATTTTTCAAAGTAATTGGGCTAAGCCTGTTTTGAAAAAAATAATAAATAAATGTACAAAACAAAAAAAATGGTGTCAAAATTACACTCGCCTTAAAAGCCTTTTAAATAATATTCAAAGCTTTTACATAAGGGACGTATAATTTAATATATTTAAGAAAGATAAACTCATTAAAAACAAATATCACTTGAAAAGAGGAAACAAAAAAATACTTAAAATCGTTTTCAATATCACAAAAACGTTAAAAATTTATGATTTTTTTACAAAAAATTGTACGAAGTTGATATATATTAGAATTGACACAATTTTTTGTTACAAAAAATGTAAGTACACTTTTATATTTCAGTAAACACAAACAAAAATTATTAAAAAAAAAAATGGCGTCATAAATGTACTCACCTTAAAAGTATTTTAAATAACACTCGAAGCTTTTACAGAAGACACGTATAATGTAATATATTTGAGAAAAATAAATAATAACACTTATAGACAAACAATATCACTTGAAAACAAAAAAATATTAAAAAATACTAAACTCGTTTTCAATGCCTTGTTAGAATTTCAATTATGTATTTAGAATTGACACAATTTTTTGTTACAAAAATATACACTTTTATATAATTAAATATACTCTATTTTTTAAATTATTATTTAATTTAAATATATATATATATTTAATATTCATGAATTAAACACATTTGATTTTGTTTGAGGACACGAAGATACCGAGTGAATTATTTTTTTTTATAATGTATAATTATGGGTTCACGTGAATTCGTAAATTTTATTAGTCACTCGATATATTTTTGATTTACACGTGTTGCGACTTACTCAAGTGACGTTCGGACACTGACTGAGTCTTCAGGCGCAGTATCAACGCTTAGCAAAACTTTTCTGCAACAATAAAAAAAAAACACACAAATATCCCCAATGAAAATACTCAACGACGAAATAACAACAAAATTCGAGGAACCAAATTTTATATAATCAAAATCGGTACATTTTTTAAATATGTTGTTTATAGTTAAGGCATTAACGTTGTGCAGGTTTAAAGACATTGTAATTTATTTTTAACAAACACTGTTTATTCCACTTTTTTATGACGGTATAACCCTACCGGTTTCAAGGCTTTCACCTCATCTTCAGGGGAGTACAAACAAGACTTTTCGAACAGCATTTAGTCTTGTTTGTACTCCCCTGAAGATGAGGTGAAAGCCTTGAAACCGGTAGGGTTATACCGTCATAAAAAAGTGGAATAAACAGTGTTTGTTAAAAATAAATTACAAATTTTTTTAAATAATTTAATATAACATATTATTTATAGTTAAGGCATTAAACACTGTGGAGGTTTCAAGACATTGTAATGTACTCGTATTAAACACTGTGGAGGTTTCAAGACATTGTAATGTACTCGTATTAAACACTGTGGAGGTTTCAAGACATTGTAATGTACTCGTATTTAGTGAAACTGTCTTCTAGCCCGGGTGTCACGTATATGATTCCCGTTGGAATGTAGATTGAAAAATAAAAAAGATTAGTCTGGGTTTCATTCGAGGCATCTTTAATACCTTTCTGGTTGGTTGGAAGTGATTGCCAAAAAAACTTTCAAGCTTTACTGTATACAAAAAAAGTGTAATACAATACATGATGTGTAATATATTATTTATAGTTAAGGCATTAACATTGTGGAGGTTTAAAGACATTGTAATGTGTAGAAAAAGAAGAAACGATTTCTTTGGCTTATATTGGATTTTAAAACGTGTGCATTTTATTGCGCCGTAAATCTTTTTGTCAGTGATTTGAGGGAATACCTTATCCACTGTTGTGTCATTTGTCTGTTTGTGTTATTTATCCGTGTATACTTATTTTAAGTATTTTGTGTCTGAGTTTATCAAGAATTTTTACTCTCTGTATTTCATTCTTGTCAACCATACATAGTTGGGCATGGTGACTATCTCCAAGGGTGTTCGAACGCTCATGTCAGCGGCCCTGGTGGCGTAGTTCAGGTTAGGTGTCCTCCCGCCCATCCCGGGGGTCTCAGTGAAGCGACGATGGTAAAGACGGTGGAGTTGAGGTGACGATGCTGGAGAAGACTGCGAATAAGGCGCAAAGACATGATGTGGCGAGGCTTCATGAGCTTTCTTGGCTGTTTATCATTTACTTCTCTACAGTCTGAGGGACTATTGGGGGACTATTGAGGGACATTGTAATATGTTTAGTCAAACACTGATTATAAATCTTTATATACAGTCTGTCCAATAAGAAAGGTGACTATTTTTTCCCGCATAACCACCAACGCCACCTGTGGAAGTATAAATGAGTTAAATATCGACACAATTCGACATCTTCCTTAAAAGTTTCAAAGCGCTGGCATCGCTGGTTCATTCGTAATGATGTAATAATTTTCAGTACCTTTTATTTATTTATTTAACACTTTTATTGCAATACAAACTGGCGGGCTTATTGCCAGGCGGCAATCTCTTCCAACCAACCAGACAAAAGTAAATGAAGCAAGTTACATGGTCGCATAAATAATTCAAATGACTATCCATCCCCACGAAATCCATAAACACATAGGTGAGCACATGCCCACGAACCCCACAAAGACGGACAATCACCCGAACATTATTTTTCATATAAAGTGATATATCATCAATCAAAAGAAAAGGAAGGGATGGTGGAGAGGAAAGGAAAAGAAAAATCAGGAATGAAACACGTTATTTTACTGACTAGAAATTAAGAGTTTTTTCAGTCGCTTCTTAAAGCATGCCAAGGAGGGAGCGAGTCTTATATTGGTTTGTAACTGATTCCAGAGTCTCACTGCATGGACAGTAAAGGACGACGTAAAGACCTTACCTTCTAAGTTTTGGTCGGAAAAATAACAATGGAGCAACGTGCCAATATAACATTTTGTTTTAAATTGGATAAAAGTGCCATAGAAACTTTTGAAATGATTCAAACTGTTTATGGTAGTGAAGCAATGAGTCGTAAGAAGGTTTTTAAATAGTATGCAAGATTTCGTGATGGTAGAGGGAGAGAGATGGCCTGGACTGGACATTGGCAGTTGGGATTGAAGAAAATATTCAAAAAGTGGCTGAAATTCTTCGAAATGATCGTGCGTCTACTAGGCACATCTAAGAACTCACTGGAATTCCTCCTAAATCCACTGTCCATCTAATTTTAATGGAAAATTTGCGCAAACGAATGATCTTTACTGACTGACGATCAAAAAGTTTTGCAGAGTGGAGCACTGCAGAGACATGAAAAGAGCTGCTGACATGGATACAGACTTAATGTCAAGCATCGTAACGGGTGATGAAACAGGGTGTTTTCAGTATGAGCCACTTACAAAGGGCCAGAGCTTAGAATGGAATGGTCCACCATCTACGAAACCGTGCATGTGCAGAAGAGACAAATCAATACTCTGCTCACCGTTTTCTTTAATTCCAAAGGAATTATTCATAAGGAATTCACGCCAGAAGGTTAAATGGTGAACGCCGATGTGATTGTTACTTGGGTGTTTTGAATAGTTTATGGGCCAGGATTCTTCGAGTTCGACCCGAATACTGGGAACAAGGGGCATGGCCTGTGTTGCAGCACAATGCACCGGCGCACAAAAGCAAGATTGTACGCGATTTCTTGGCCAAATAAGTTTCATGGTGCTCGATCCCACCTGCCCCCTTTCCACGTCACGGGAGTCACGGTGTTCAGTCATGAGCTACACGAAAATATTATGATGGTATTTATTGGTTTATATAACCATTTCTCTCTCGGGGTAAGTAGAGAAGAAAGAGCACCAACACATTCATAGCATCTTCTAATTCGATATACATTCTCATACAACTTCTACGTGTTCTCAGCCTTTCTATGTTTTCTTCTTTCACGATATAATTCACTTGATCCAACCATACTTTCCTTGGTCTTCCTCTCCCACTCATCTAAAATAATAAATAAATATGGTCACTGAAAATATGACAGAATGGTCATAAGGCAATTTGCTTTACAATATTTTTTCGTATTAAGTTATAATCCAAAACGAATTGTGAATTGCACTGGTGGCATTGTTAAAACCATTATTCAATTAAATATCAATAAAAAGGGTTTATAAAATAACATCATGTGACAATCCGTAAAATAACGCACCGTTCCATAAAATTATGTAATGTACCGTTCCATAAAATAATATAATGTAACGTTTCGTAAAATAATACACCCTACCATATCATTTCGTAAAATAATGTAACGTACAGTTTCTTAAAATAACGCACCTTACCGCACCGTTCCATAAAATAACTAAACGTACCGTTTCGTAAAATAACGCAACCCTACCTTACCGTTCCATAAAATAACGTACCGTTTCGTAAAATAATTTAACGCACCGTTTCCTAAAATAACACACCCTACCATACCGTTCCATAAAATAACGTAACGTAGCATTTCGTAAAATAACGCACCCTACTGTATCATTTGATTAAATAATGTAACGTACTGTTTCGTAAAATGACGCACTGTATCGTTCCATAAAATAACGTAATGTGCCTTTTCTTAAAATAACGCACTGTACCGTTGCGAAAAATAACGTGATGTATTATATTGTATCACGTTTTCGTTGTATAAAGTACAACCTGACTTATTGTCATGTGGCAATTTCTTCCAATCAACCAGAAAGATGATAAACAGGCTTTAAGTGAATGACATACTGAAATCATAAAAAAAATACGATTTCAACGAGAATCGAACCCGCAACACCCGGGTTATATACAGGTATCTTAAACTATTTTTTTTATATTAAATATAAGATTTATTTTATGTTATTATCAATTATGAAATAAATGATTTTGAAATAATTATTTAATTATTATTACATTATTTTTATTATATTATAAATAATTATAATATAATAATAATATAATTATTAATATTATAATAACACATATAATTATTATAATTATATATTAAATGTAAATTATATATTAAATAAATACTAAATAAAATACAATATAATACAATAATTTAATATAAAATAAAATTAATAATTATTAAATATGTTAATAATATAAAACAATTAAATTTTTTTTATTTTTAATAATAAAAAGTAATAATTTTAATAATAAATAACAATTTTAATATTAATATACTTAATACACTTAAAAATATTAAAATAATATTAATTATTATTAATAATAAATAATTATTAATATTAAAATAATAAATAATAGTTTATTAATAAATGAAATATTTAATAATAATAAATAATAATAATTAAACAATAATATGGTACCGTTTCACTTTTCGTGACGTTCAGGTCAATTAGAAGTTTCACTTCAAAAACTACCGCGCCTATAGAAGTTTCTTCTTCTTCCCAGTGTCATGTCAGGTCCCCCCAACGTTGAATATCCCCTGAGAGTAGTTATCTTTGTCCCCGGCAGCCCGAAAAATATCTCTAACGCCCCTTATGCCAGTCGAATCACATATATTGCGGATCCAGGAGATTTGCCTCCTGCCAACATCTCTTCGGCCCTCTATTTTTCCTTGGATGATCAGGTGCAGTAATTTGTACTTTGTTCCTCTACTATAAGTACATGACCCAAATAGGACACCTTTCAGATTTTAATATTAGTCAGCAACTCTCTATCAACTTTGGCTCTTTGAAGAACCCTTGTGCTGCTGACCATATCCGTCCAGGGTATCCGTAGCATTCCCCGGTGCATCCACATTTCGAATGCTTCCAGTCGGTTCATACTACCAACTTTGAGGGTCCTTCAAAGTTAGTAGTATGAACCGACTTATTGAAGTTTCAATTCAAAAAAATATATACATTTTTTTCATTTATTTACTTTTCCTTTTAATGTTTTCTATCGCCGTGACTTTGGATTGATATTTTGTGTTGTGTGGCTTGAGTTCTTTTTGCGTAATAAAATACTTCTATGTCCGGTGCTAAATACCATAAAGTCCGGCAAAAAAACTAAATCTAGAAATTCAATTCAATCAATTATGCAACAATCGAGTTGCAGAGCCAGAGATAGTTGGACAGTTTCCAACAACAGGTTTGCATCACGTTCGATTTTTTGCCTATTATAAGAAATCGAATGACTTTATTTGCAGCAAATCGATTTCATGGGTTTTTATTAAAATGTTCATAGTTATTTAGTCGCACAAAATATTAGTTTTTGCAACACTTGGCAAATTCCGAGAATTACTGCAGTGAAGCAATGTGGTATTTCAAAGTTTTTTTTTATCGATCGTTCTATCAATGCCTTTTTTTCTTTCAGTTTTACAAATGGTTGTATGAATTATATTGTAGTATTTACCTCATCCGTTTTTTCTAATATATTTATCAAGTCAAGTAATAAAGATATCAATTTAAAATAAAATATATTGTTTATGGTTCTTAACCATAAACAATATATTTTATTAGCATTAACACTGGAGATTTAAAGATGTAGTCATTTTTTTAGTCAAACATTGTTTATTCCACTTTGTACGAGTATAACGGTATAACCCTACCGGTTTCCAGGTTTTGATCTCTTCATCAGGGGAGCATAAACAAGGCGTCTTGTTGAAGGATGTGTGTCGAGATACGAAAGACTGGCGCTCTGTACTCTATGCTTATCCTGACAGGGAAATGACGTGATATATGTAAAGCGTATTTCAAATTGAGTGTTTTTTTTTATTCATGGATAAAATACAGATGGCGTCGCGAACTTGCCTGAGTCTTGTGACATTTGAGAAGTGTAATGTATGACATTTATAAAAATGGAGTCGTATACAATACAACAACGCGTTCAAATTATTGAATTATTTTATGTATTGTAATCTCCGGAAACGGTGACGTTAATTGGCCACCAAGATCATGTGATCTGACACCGTTGGACTATTTTCTCTGGGGTTACGTGAAAAGTCAGGTCTATAAGAATGACCCCCGATCAATTCCTAAACTGAAGGACGAAATTATTCGCGTTATTGATGAGCTAGAATCGCAATTATGCCAAAATGTCATCGAAAATTTTGACTAAAGAGTGGACATCTGTGGAGCTGCAATAGGTGTACATTTGTTAGATATTGTTTTTTTTATGTTTAAATGTATTAAACTATTTTATGTTTAAATGTATTGACTTACTCATTATACTTCAATGAGCAATAAAAAGTTTTTTGAAATCAAAACAAATTGTGTGTTTTATTCAAGAATTAAAAAAAAATAGGTTTGAAAAAAAACTGCTCAAGTTGAAAGACCCTTTATATAATATGTACAATACATGTTTTAACTTGTTCAGGCCGGAAACTTTTGAACTGTATCTTGAACCTTTTTTCACATACAAGTTGATTTACATCTTCTACAAAACCCGAGCTTGGGGTTTCCCCTTAGCCTGTGGTGTGCAGGTCAGTGGCCAAAAAACCCCTCCATCTCGGGGAGTCCCTTTTGCCCAATCCTGTTTTTTGTTCAGGTGTGCTGAACCTGTTTGTGATATTTCACGTTTGTACTACAAAAGTTCAAAATAAAAAAAACTCGCTCTTTCTCGGTTTCGTGATTTTGAATATAAAGGTTTAAGGGTTGGTTACAGTGATTCCTGAAGCCTTTTTTGTATTTCGTACATTTTCGTGTTTTCTTCCTTAATTTTTAGATACAGCAAAAAAAAATGAGAAAAGTTGACCATACACACTTTCAATGAACCATGACACTAGTTGGACGTAAGCATTGCTCTAGTTACAAATCAGGATCTTTTTCTCCTGGACACACCCTCGAGATAAGACGCAGAAATATGTAACGCGGGGATTATTGTACTTTGTGAAACAATGAAGTAATTTATTTCAAATATTCTTATATAAAATTCCACAAAGCTTATGTCAAAACCTTAGATTAATTAATATTTTTCTGTCCATTCTGCTTGAAAAATCTTTTCTGCCATACGATAATATTTAGTCAATGGATAAAATAAATAAGGGTTGTTGTTTTTTTTGTGCGTGTGCTTTCCATGTACGGGGATATTGTATCTTATCTGACAGTTTTTCCAGATAGTGTTTCTAAACCCGAAGACAATATTCTCTCCCTGCCACGCTCAGCAATATTTCGGAATAAACAATTTATTCTTCTCTCCCGACTTTACACGTCGAAGAAACCCTTCAACACAACATCATCGCTTGGACACCACAGGACCACAGCAATGTGATCCTGTTGGCTTTTGTAGAATGTTACGGTCCAAGATAGGTCGGACTTACTCTTTAGTTTTACTTTTCTAGAATGTCACGGTCCAAGATAGGTCGGACTTACTCTATAGTTTTACTTTTCTAGAATGTCACGGTCCAAGATAGGTCGGACTTACTCTTTAGTTTTACTTTATAGAATGTCACGGTCCAAGATAGGTCGGACTTACTCTTTAGTTTTACTTTATAGAATGTCACGGTCCAAGATAGGTCGGACTTACTCTTTAATTTTACTTTATAGAATGTCACGGTCCAAGATAGGTCGGACTTACTCTTTAATTTTACTTTATAGAATGTCACGGTCCAAGATAGGTTGGACTTACTCTTTAAGTTAATTCATAGTTATAATTTATAAATAAGATTAGTTCTTAAGATGTAAATGTGGAACATATTCAAATATAGCTTTTGGAAAATTTTTGTGCTATAGATTAACCTTACAGTGCGCAATGATGCACATATGAATCAACCAAAGTTTTTCTAAATATTTTTGTGTTGAGTGGTATAAACAACGACTCATGCGCTGTTACTAATGTGATGCAATAATCTCCATGCTTTAAAACCACATAGGTTTAATAGAAAACTGTTTTACCGGTCAATTTAGCAGTTGAAGTTTGACTTGTTGCGCGTAGATGACTTTTGTGATTTGTTCCAGTTTGAAATCAAATTACTTTATTATTGGTGATCAAGGTAATCTAATTTTTTTTCTTTTATTCTTTAGTACATATGTGTAAAATAAGTTAAGTTAAATATATAATTTCATTTATATCATTATATCATATATTTAACTTACAAATGCGCAGTGATTCATATATGAACCATACTCTTTTTTTTTAAATATAAATATAAAAAAACAAAAAAAATGTTTTATTGTATTTTTCATGTTTCAGTACATATTTAATGCATAAATATATTTTTATTTTTGAAATAAAAAAAATCGCGCATTGTAGGGTTAATTCATTAAATAATTAAAAATAAGAAATAAATATTTTTATTACACTGTTTACATTGTTTTTCAATCGGTGGACTGTTAGTATTCATGTAAAGCAGG
Source organism: Odontocerum albicorne (assembly GCA_949825065.1). Classification (NCBI taxonomy): domain Eukaryota; kingdom Metazoa; phylum Arthropoda; class Insecta; order Trichoptera; family Odontoceridae; genus Odontocerum; species Odontocerum albicorne. The sequence continues at coordinate 28,694,642 of OX463860.1, forward strand.
GGTCTCCACACTTTTTAGCCTAAGGGCCACACTGACTCCTCCACTAAGTCCCAAGGTCCAAGACCTAGCTAGCTCATCATACCAACATACTGTAGTTTTGAATTACCCGCAAATTTTCGTATTGTGACTAACCGGCGAGTGAGACATCTATGGCGCAGGGTGCGAGGGTGGACTCCGCTCGGTTCGCAATTTCGGTTGGTACTTACGATATTTTTAAAGAAAAATATTTAAAGTCATCATGGCTGGAATTTTATACGAGTCTTCTACTCACACAGTTTGATCAGTTGCATAAATTTAGTCGTCGCTTTTTTCCGCTTTCGGCACGTCACTGCTTATCTGCGTGAAAAAACATTCTCCGAAATGAAACATACAAAAAATATTTACAGATCCAAATTAACTGATGAGCATTTGAAGTCGCTGCTGATAATTTCCACTAGTAAACTTGATCCACAACTGCAAACAATTGTCAGTGGAAAGTTACAGCTACGTAAATCTCATTAATTATAATTATAATGTTTAATTTCATTATTAAGTCCCAAGGGCCAAGACCTAGCTAGCTCATCATATCAACATACTGTAGTTTTGAATTACGTGCAAATTTTCGTATTGGGACTAGCCGGCGAGTGAGACATCTATAGCGCAGGGTACGGGGGTGGACTCCACTCCTTTCGCAATTTCGGTTGGTACTTACGGGCAAGTGCCAAAGACATTTCATAGCCGATGCGCGACAAATAAAATATAGTGCGACTAGTGTATTTTGTGACTATGATATAGTCGTTAAATAAAAACATGTGATTATTATTTTGTATGATTTATTTACATTGTAAATTTTACAATGTAATCAAAATAAACTATGACGGGCTGGATACCGGACATAACCGGCATGCTACCGCGGGCCGGTGTTTACCATAGTTTGGAGACTCCTGATGTAAAGTAAGCGGACGTCACAGGTTGTATCATTGGTGGATTAAATTCTAGACTAGTTTTACTCTAAGACCATTTTACGTCTGAATATATTTTTTACTATAGCTTATATGCTACAAACCACAAATTCTTACATCGCTATTAAAAAAACAACACAAAAATAGCGCCACATAAAACTCTGCCCAGTGAAAAATTGCAGCAGTTAAAACCTGTCGATCTACGAGTATATTGAACAATTATTTCCTTACCATCAAAATTAAGGGCTGTTAAGAAAGCTCCACTGACCAGAAGTTGTCGATGTCTGCATTGAAGCTTGCCTGACAACTTTCTTCCTTTGCATTACGATCTTCCGACTGCATTTCGAGTGTTCATGTCTGAACATTACACCTGGTCACAAACACGACTCATGTATAATCTCCTTCGCATTTTTGTTGGGACACGAAATGGTTTTTTCCATTGTTCTTCATAGATGCACTTATATATTGGCACCGAATTTTATAGGGGATGGTCGATGTTAGAAGCCCAAAATATCCTCACAGGTCTACACAGTTTTATTTAGCTATCTTGGTCTATTCACAACTTTTAAATTAGCTGAGTCTATTTTCTTGTTCTTCTTGGTTGTGACCTAAATGCTGAGGAATGTGACCCACAAGTTGTTGAGCATATTCATGTGGTTTTCTTGGGAAAAATAATGCGGTGGTTTCCCATTGCCTTCCGTATCGCAGTAGATGTTATAGGAATTATATACATGTTGTATATACAGTATTTTGGGGTGTAATATCGATCATTCAGCCAGAAGAGTCATTTTGCTATAGTGTGAGTAACAGTGCGTCTACGAAAACTTGACACTTTATTTTTTTAATGAAGTGAAAAAGCAAAAAAATAATATTTTATATTCAGACATTGAAATGAACACACACGTTTTGTAAATTTAAAATGTTGTCAGCTTAAATTGTAATAAACATAAAAATAAAATGAAGGTAAGTTTACTTAACATTAATTGTTTAGGCATGGCAGATTCTAGGAAACATTAAATAACAATAATGTAATTTTTCAAGATTAAAAATAAATATAAGTACAAGTATTATAAAGTAAAAATGTTCGTCAGCTTTAATTAGATTATAGCACATAAAAATAAAATGAATGTAAGATTGTTTAACATATTAATGTATCATAATTACTGTCAAATCCGCCAACATTGCCCATAGACGCTAACTTTGTCCAAATGAAAAATTATCATTGGTTGATCATAAAAAAATATTTGAGGCAATATGGCAACTTTGAACTATTTAACAACCATGTGACTTTCGTCTACTTGACATTTCATTTTGAAGGCTTGTAATCAAATAAAATAATATATGTAACGTAAAAGCAAACACAACATCTTGTTGAGCAGAAAATTTTCTTTCGAATGACGTATAACATTTACCATTTTGTTTTACTTTTGGTGCTCATTTGTAATTTGGAAAAAAAATGGACACAACTTATGTTAACACTCAATACAAATTCGGTTACTCTTTCAAGAGGGTCTCGAGGTGGGTTCCAATTTTTTAGAACCAAAGCTTTCTTGTGGTCACTTAGAATGAGTTTTGTCCCCTTGCCTTATACACCATATTTTTTGTTCTTGCAATCTGGGAATGTATTATTATTCACATACTGTCTCTATTGTATAATATCCTTAACTATCCCACCCCCCTCTTATCTCGCCGAAAATTTTCAGCGTCTTTCCAATCATGGATTGGCGCTACGCTCAAAAAGAGATTGTCTATTGGCATTTCCAGTTCACCGCTCTTTTTTTTTCCGTCGTCCTTTACTGTCCGTGCAGTGAGACTCTGGAATCAGTTACAAACCAATATAAGACTCGCTCCGTCCTTGGCATGCTTTAAGAAGCGACTGAAAAAACTCTTAATTTGTAGTCAGTAAAATAACGTGTTTCATTCCTGATTTTTCTTTTCCTTTCCTCTCCACCATCCCTTCCTTTGCTTTTGATTGATGATATCTCACTTTATATGAAAAATAATGTTCGGGTGATTGTCCGTCTTTGTGGGGTTCGTGGGCATGTGCTCACATATGTGTTTATGGATTTCGTGGGGATGTATAGTCATTTGAATGATTTATGCGACCATGTAACTTGCTTAATTTACTTTTGTCTGGTTGGTTGGAAGAAATTGCCGCCTGGCAATAAATCCTCCAGATTTGTTTTGCAATAACAGTGTTAAATAAATAAATAAAGTAAATTAATGTAAAAAAAAACCTGTTCGTAATCACAAAAAAGCGGTTTAGAAGAATAATAATAAAAGACAATTTATAAAGTGCCGTTTAGAGAGTGGATACTCAATAAGGGCGCTCTTATAAAGTGCCGTTTAGATAGTGGACACTCAATAAGGGCGCTCTTATAAAGTGCCGTTTAGAGAGTGAACACTCAATAAGGGCGCTCTTATAAAGTGCCGTTTAGAGAGTGGACACTCAATAAGGGCGCTCTTATAAAGTGCCGTTTAGAGAGTGGACACTCAATAAGGGCGCTCTTATAAAGTGCCGTTTAGAGAGTGGACACTCAATAAGGGCGCTCTTATAAAGTGCCGTTTAGAGAGTGAACACTCAATAAGGGCGCTCTTATAAAGTGCCGTTTAGAGAGTGAACACTCAATAAGGGCGCTCTTATAAAGTGCCGTTTAGAGAGTGAACACTCAATAAGGGCGCTCTTATAAAGTGCCGTTTAGAGAGTGAACACTCAATAAGGACGTTCTTATAAAGTGCCGTTTAGAGAGTGGACACTCAATAAGGGCGCTCTTATAAAGTGCCGTTTAGAGAGTGGACACTCAATAAGGGCGCTCTTTTACAGTGCCGTTTAGAGTGTGAACACTCAATAAGGGCGCTCTTATAAAGTGCCGTTTAGAGAGTGGACACTCAATAAGGGCGCTCTTATAAAGTGCCGTTTAGAGAGTGGACACTCAATAAGGGCGCTCTTATAAAGTGCCGTTTAGAGAGTGGACACTCAATGAGGGCGTTCTTATAAAGTGCCGTTTACAGAGTGGACACTCAATAAGGGCGTTCTTATAAAGTGCCGTTTAGAGAGTGGACACTCAATAAGGGCGTTCTTATAAAGTGCCGTTTAGAGAGTGGACACTCAATAAGGGCGTTCTTATAAAGTGCCGTTTAGAGAGTGGACACTCAATAAGGGCGTTCTTATAAAGTGCCGTTTAGAGAGTGGACACTCAATAAGGGCGTTCTTATAAAGTGCCGTTTAGAGAGTGGACACTCAATAAGGGCGCTCTTATAATGTTTTGTATTTTTGTTAATAATTTTAAGTATTTGTACCGTCAAATCCGCCAACATTGCCCATGGACGCTAACTTTGCCCAAATGAAAAAATTATCTTTGGTTGATCATAAAAAAAAAATTGTGGCAATATGGCAACTTTGAACCATTTAACAAGAAACTCAGTTATATTGCTGGCAACACTTCGGAATCACTCTGTTCCTAGCTTCATGCAGTTGTCTACCATTTGCTCTCAAAGTGAACCCTTATTCGTGTGGTGCCAAAACACGTCCTCGGAAATTTTCGTTTTTTTGGCGGCTACAACTGTTTTATGTCAGTAATTTTTATATATATTATTAATTAGGAATCTACTATTGTTCTGGAGTATTGAATAAAGCATTCATATCATTTTTAACTGAAAAATGTGGCTGGGCAATGTTGCGTCCACATTTACAGAGTCTCTGCTTTTAAATAACTTTTCACATGTGCATTTGTTCGTAAAATACACTGTTGTGTTGTAAAATAAATAAATTCTCACACACGCTAGATGTGTACGAGTATTGTTACCTCTTCACGACATGTAGTACTTATTTAAATAGTTCTAAATCCGTAGGCTTTATAAATGGAGCCGAAGACAATTGTGCCTCCCGGTTATGTCCTTCAAAATGTTCAAATTACCAATAGATACTTAGAAGGATACCGTAAGAATGAACGTGTTTAATTAATTTAATGGGGATTTGCGATGATTCACTTCCTCGAGACCAGGGCCGTCCTAATACTTTAAGTGTCCTGGGTTTAAAATATCAGACCCCCTTTTTTCATAATAATTAAATTATCAGAATACTGGTACAGTAGATCGCCGATTATCCGGGGCTCAATTATCCGTGAGTTGAATAAACCGTGGTCCTCAGAAGTACTTTTTTTTAATAATCCCTAAAATATACACTGTAAACTATAAAGGTATTGTAATTTGTTTTGTTCAACACTGTTTATTCCACTTTATATAACGGTATAACCTTACCGGTTTCAAAGTTTTCACCTCATCAGGTAAACACAAACAAGATTGAATTTTGTTCGAACTGCTATCAACGTACATGAAATGGCTAATCATTGTCACCGTGAAAATCACATTTTCTATCGATGATGCCAAATTCTTGCATATCAGTAGTAGCGGAAATAAATTGTACAGATTAGACGCTCTAGAAATGTCTAAGTTGGGATGGAAATCTGGCAAATGTATATTTTATATTCCCAAGATCTCACCACTGCTTCCTGAAGTTATTTCCTTCCTGCCTCCCCTCACAATCTCCAACCAGAATTTCAACAGTTAAAAGTGTGTATGTCGGTATCAGTTCAAACAAAATTCTGTCTTGTTTGTGCTTTCTTAATGATGAGGTGATACCTTGAAACCGGTAGGGTTATACCGTTAGGTATATGGTATAAAGTAGAATAAACAGTATTGAACTAAACAAATAACAATGTATTTAAACATCCACAGCGTTAATGCTTTAACTACGAGTTATGTTGAGACTGCCTTTTGGTTTCAGGCATGTAGTGTGCAACCCAAGTTTCATCTCCAGTAACGATGGAGCGGAGAAATTCATCTCCATGGAGTTTGCAGCGCCTCAAAACTCTTGCCCGGCCTCCACTCGATTCAACTTGTGTTGGTCTGTCGGCTGTTTTGGGACCCACCTCGCGGACAGCTTCCGATATCCGAGGGTTTCTGTGATGGTTTCGTGAAGTAGAGATCTGGAGATTTGCGGAAACATCGCAGAAAGTTCATCCACAGTCAATCTGCGATCGTCACGGAGCGCATTTTTTATTTTTTCCACAATTTCGTCAGTCACAATTGAAGGTCTTCCACTCCTCTGATCATCATGCACAGACGTAGGATCGTTTTTAAACTCGCGACACCACTTGTACACACTCGTACGATTCATAGCTTTATCACCATATACAGTTTTCCCCTCATTATAAACTTCAACCGGAGGTTTTCCCTTCCAAACGAGATAACGGGTGACGCCGCGTATTTCGCACTTGGCGGGAGATTGGATTGACATTTTTCACGAAATGTGTTGTCGCGTCGACACTTCTCAACGTACTGACCTCGAACCGGTCTCGTTGTGGAGGGGAAGGGTCAGGCTACACGGAAGTGTAGCCAACATGTCGAAAATAAAATCCATCCGGTCGTGAGAGCCTCAGTACACCTACTTTCTGGATACGCCTCGTATTTTTTTTTATTCGTATAAATAACAATAAAGGTATAAATGAAAAGAAAACTGAAGTCTGATTGACAATGCAATAAAAATGTCACAGACAATTTCATCAGTAAAAATGAAATAAATAAATATTTAAGACCCTTGTGGAGCTGACGTCCTAAGAATGCAGCTCTGTAAGTTCAACGATTAAGCTAGCCCTGAACACGACAGATTGAAGGTCCAAACCAGTTTTGTTGATCCTCTTATTGTTTTGGCCGACGCGGCAGCTACTTGGAAAAAAACAAGAAATTAGAAGGCATGCTAAAAAAACCGTAAGGATTTTGACGTCAATGGAACGAGTATAATAATTTATTCATGTTATTGTTTATATTCTATATTTTTTATTATATTATGTACCAGTGGCGTAACAAGGAAAGAGTTTGACCCTGGGCGCTTTTAACTTTTTGGGTATTTTACGAATGAGCCTTTTTTCACATCATCTTCTCTTCGATAATAGATCCATAACCTCTTATGCCATATTTACACGAGCTTAGTACTTGTAATTATAGTTCGGAAATTCTAGGACGAGTCCTGTGACAGCTCACAAATTTGCCCCAATACAACCTTATGTAATGTATTTACCTAAATAATTTGCTATTTATTAGAATCGAGGCTTAAATTAAAGTTGATAAAATAATTAAAATCACTGAACAGTGTTACAAGGTTGTATTAACATACGATAGAAAAATAATTGGAGATTGAGTCCGAGACAGCCCTGTTTCAATTTACAAAAGCATTTTCAAACAGTATTCAATACATTGCTTACCAAGCGTATATAGTAAAAATGTACAATATATGGCTTAAAACTAGCATTCAAATTTAATAAACCTTATGTAATGTATTCACCTAAATAACTTGCTATTTATTAGAATCGAGGCTTATATTAAAGTTGATAAAATAATTAAAATTACTGAACATCGTTACAAGGTTGTATTGTGGCTAATTTGTGAGCTGTCACAGGACTCATCCTAGAATTTCCGAACTATATTGCTTCTCACTCGCACTTGTATCCACGTGTATACAAGCATATTAGTACTAAGCATTTGTAAATCTGGCAAGTGCAAGTGAATAGGAGGCCGACTTATTTACTAAGCGACAAGCAGCTACCCCCACCACAATTCAACTAAGCACTTGTCGCTTGCAGAGTCGTCTAAACAGCCGCGGCAAGTGTTTAGTGACAAATTGAAACGGCAAGTGAGCGCACGTGTTCGTTCTTTTCTTAGTATTTGAACACATTTCTCAAAACAAGGCGGCGGTCGTCCATTCCGGACGGATATCGTGATACTAATACCTCTTCCTAACACCAACGTGTAAACGATTTCATTTAACTTGTCACTAAGCAGCTTAGTATACAAATGATAAGTACTAATGATAAGTGCTAAGCTCGTGTAAACATGACATTATGCATGACCGCGCAGTAATGCACAGGACTGCCGTGCGGAAGATTGCCGGTTCGAACCCCACGTTGTGCTACTCCCTTCGAATGACACAGGTATTTTTCCACTTAGTATTTGGGGTGTAAGGATATCTATAACTTGTCGGTATGCTCCGACCGTCTCACCCCGGTGTACCATCGGATCCAGTACAGCGGTGTAGTCGGTGAGTTTGCTGGTATGTATCAGCTTACTTATTTAAAACAAACTTCATGGCACAGCTTCGCTTTCCATCTAAATTGACGTTGGAATGGCGATAGCGATCCTCGACTACAAGGCCCAGCAACTAACATATGACAATAAATCGACTATCAACATCTTGAAACTTCAACAGAAAGCATGCTGACTTTCACCCCTGGGTTTCGTAATCGAGGATCCCCTCGAAATTCCAACGTCAATTCAATTAGAAAGCGTGTCGTGGAGTTAGTTTTTTTTTAAGTGAGTGAGTCGTTGTATACCAGAATACTCACTGGTCACACCGTTGTACTGGATTCGATGGTACACCTAAGTGAGAAGATCCAGAGCACGTTTTTTTTCAATTATGTGTAAACGTAAAAAAAATCTACACGATAACTTAAATTAAAGTGACAGTCCTGTTTCGTTATGAAAAAGCATTGTCAAACGATATTTAATACATTGCTTACCAAAATTATTTAGCAAATTATTTTTCAATCTTGCTTAAAACTAATATAAAGTTTAATAGGAGCCGACTATCCTGACACGTTGGGAATAACGAGTTTAATAGGAGCCGACTATCCTGACACGTTGGGAATAACGAGTTTAATAGGAGCCGACTATCCTGACACGTTGGGAATAACGAGTTTAATAGGAGCCGACTATCCTGACACGTTGGGAATAACCAGTTTAATAGGAGCCGACTATCCTGACACGTTGGGAATAACGAGTTTAATAGGAGCCGACTATCCTGACACGTTGGGAATAACCAGTTTAATAGGAGCCGACTATCCTGACACGTTGGGAATAACCAGCTTTTAAACGAACAGTTCTCATAATTAATTGAATACTTCAATATTACCTTTACCCAGTGCTTTTTTGCGGTGGAGCACAGTGGAGCGGCGCTCCACCACCTTTTTTACGGCATTCAAAAAGCTCGACAAGAAGTGAGCTCCGGCACCTTTTTTTTTAAAAAAAAAGCACTGTCAGTGCTTTTTTTGCGGTGGAGCGCAGTCCAGTGGCGCTCCATCACCTTTTTTATGGTTTACATAAAGCTTGACCAGAAGTAAGCTCCAGCACAGAATATATCGAACTTTGATGTAAAACAATAATAAATATATCGATTTAGTTAAAAGGGTTTTCAAAACATTAAAGTTCGGTCAAGATTATATTGTAGTATTGAAAATTTATGAGGGTTATTTGTTCCAAAGCTGGTGGATCCCAACATGTCAGGATAGTCGACTCCTATTAAATTTGAATACTAGTTTTAAGCCATATATTGTAAATTTTTGCTATAAACGCTTGGTAAGCAATGTATTGAATACTGTTTGAAAATGCTTTTGTAAAGTGAAACAGGGTTATCTCGAACTCAATCTCCAATTATTTTCCTATCGTATGTCGGATATTTAAGTTTCCAATACAATATATTGCCTCAGCAGTAGCCTGGTGAATCTCTCCAGTTCTTTCTGGAAGGAAAAGACAAGGGACACATAATTTGTATCCTGTCCCCTGATGCACAAGACTATTGCTCCGCAACTGTTAATTAAATTTATATATTTTTTGTTGATGTTTTTGTTTATGTTAGTTTTGGAAAATACAATAATATTAATGAGTATTATTTATTGGAACTCGCTTATGTCTGATATTTATCCTTGTATATACCCGTTTATCGTATTAGGTCAGAAATCACGTGTATATGATTCAATTTCAACAATACAGTAGACTCTCGATTAAAAAGCAGAATAAAAATTGGTTGGAACAAATGTAGAGAAACGACGTGGGTTACGTATGATAAGGGGCTAACAATAAAACTTAAAAGCAAGATCTACAAGACAGTGATCAGGCCCGCTCTATTTATTTATTTATTTAACACTTTTATTGCAATACAATCTGGCGGGCTTATTGCCAGGCGGCAATCTCTTCCAACCAACCAGACAAAAGTAAATGAAGCAAGTTACATGGTCGCATAAATCATTCAAATGACTATCCATCCCCACGAAATCCATAAACACATACGTGAGCACATGCCCACGAACCCGACAAAGACGGACAATCACCCGAACATTATTTTTCATATAAAGTGAGATATCATCAATCAAAAGAAAAGGAAGGGATGGTGGAGAGGAAAGGAAAAGAAAAATCAGGAATGAAACACGTTATTTTATTGACTAAAAATTAAGAGTTTTTTCAGTCGCTTCTTAAAGCATGCCAAAGAGGGAGCGAGTCTTATATTGGTTTGTAACTGATTCCAGAGTCTCACTGCATGGACAGTAAATGACGACGTAAAGAAAGATGAGCGGTGAACATGGAGTCGAGTGTTGGTCTCTAAAGAAAATATAGGATCAACTACTTCATGTCGCGTAGATATATGCGTATACTACGGAGGTCACTAGATTGGATAAGATCTGAAATACTACGGAGGTCACTAGATTGGATAAGATCTGAAATACTACGGAGGTCACTAGATTGGATAAGATCTGAAATACTACGGAGGTCACTAGATTGGATAAGATCTGAAATACTACGGTCACTAGATTAGATAAGATATGAAATACTACGGAGGTCACTAGATTGGATAAGATCTGAAATACTACGGAGGTCACTAGATTGGATAAGATCTGAAATACTACGGTCACTAGATTAGATAAGATATGAAATACTACGGAGGTCACTAGATTGGATAAGATCTGAAATACTACGGAGGTCACTAGATTGGATAAGATCTGAAATACTACGGAGGTCACTAGATTGGATAAGATCTGAAATACTACGGTCACTAGATTAGATAAGATATGAAATACTACGGAGGTCACTAGATTGGATAAGATCTGAAATTAACGAATTTGTGGAACAATTAAAGTGACACCAATAATAGATGAAGCACGACTACACAAGTATGGGCACGTGTGACGGTGGGATGAAGGATTTACGTTAAAGACAGTCACGAATTGTGAAGTCCCATATAGACGCAGATGGAGACCCAAGAAGATCTTATGTAAGAAAGTGGAGGAGGACGTGATGAGACTCGGATTATCACCGAGTGATTAGTGAGAGAGACAGATGGAGGATAAAGATCCAAGCAGCATAACCCAAGTGGATGGAATAAGGAAATTGGGAAGAACAGGTACTCTCGATTATCTAGGGTAGTAGGAAAAATGAATGACT